>JAJPUD010001796.1:163838-203079 GCA_023553655.1 Myrmecobius fasciatus | reverse complement strand
TCTTTCTTTCTTTCTTTCTTTCTTTCTTTCTTTCTTTCTTTCTTTCTCTTTCTTCCTCCCACCCTCCCTTCTTTCCTTTTTTCTTTCTTTCTTTTTCTTTCTATCCATCATTTATTTCTCCAATTTTAAACATATCTAATTTTAACAGCATCATCCTTCCTAATCACCTGGATGTTACAAAGGCATATCAAATTCAATGTGTCAAAAACAGAAATCATATTTCCTTCCCAAACTCACCACTTTTACAAACTTTCACCATATTTCCAGTCATCTAGATTTAAAGCCTCAGTTCCATCATTTTTGGTCAGTTCATATATCCAATCAATTGCCAAATCTTGTCACTTACCCCTTTATTATATCTTTCAGACATGTCCCTTTTCTCCACTCTTACAGACACCATCCTGGTGCAGGCTTTCATAATCTTATGCCTAGAATACTACAATAATTTCAATTCTCTTCATATTTCAATCCATCCTCCACACATCCACCAAAATGATTTTTCTAATACAAATCCCCTAAGATCAAATGTAAACTTCCTGTTTACATTTAAAGTACAACTTGACTTCCTCCTACCTTAGTAGAATGCATTAAGGTACTAGTGCCTTAGTAAACATCACTTTCCTCCTTGAACTCTCTTGTCCATCCATATCTGCCTTCTTACTGTTCCTGACACACAACAGTTATCTCCCATATCCATTTCTCTGTAGTATTATTCTCTCAGCCATACTTGGAATATACTTGCTTCTCACCATTGTCTCTGAGGATCCATAGTTTTCTTGAAGATGCATTTTAAGCTCCCCTTTCTACATGAGATTTTTCTTGGTTTCCCCAGATGCTGATGCTGGTACTAGCACAAGATTACTTTGTATGTGACATGTTTTGTTTTTGTTTTACTTTTACCTCTATGTTATTATTCAGTTGTCTAACTCTTCAAACCCCATTTGGGTTTTTTTTTGACAAACATACTTGAGTGGTTTATCATTTCCTTCTCCAGTTCATTTTACAAATGAGGAAACTGAGACAAATAGGATTAAATGACTCTGAGTGTCTGAGGTTCAATTGAAATTCAAGAAGATAAGACTTCTTGATTCTAGGCCTGGCATTAGGTTGCCCCATATACCCATATACATGAGCATATTCCCTTAGTGACTTTCTTACTGAGAATGCCATTACATTTTCATCACCTAATTCAGCAAGTTGTAGGTAGTAAGCACTTTATAAGTCCTTACTGATTAATTCCCTCTCTCCTTCCCTCCCTTCCTTCCTCTCTCCCTCCCTCCCTTCCTTCCTCTCTCCCTCCCTCCCTCCCTCCCTTCCTTCCTTCCTTCCTTCCTTCCTTCCTTCCTTCCTTCCTTCCTTCCTTCCTTCCTTCCTTCCTTCCTTCCTTCCTTCCTTCCTTCCTTCCTTCCTTTCTTCCTTCCTTCCTTCCTCCCTTTGCTCTTTTGTTCCTTCCATTCTTTCTTCCCTTCCTTTCTCTCTCCCTCCTTTCCTTCCTCCCTCCCTCCCTTCCTTCTTTTCTTCCTTCCTTCCTTTCTTTCTTCTTCTCTTCCTTCCTCTCTTTTTTCCCCTCTCTCTCTTTCCTCCCCACCCCTTTTTTCTTTTTTTCTTTCTTGTTCTACAATACAAATTACTAGGGGAAAAATTGATCCCAATCTCAGAGTCACTCTCTATTGAAGTACCTTGGAGTAATTCACTTGAATTACAAATAAATGGGTTATCTTCTGGAAAGTGCAGTCAAATATGATATTTGCTTTGAGCTTGGTTATCATAGCAAATTTCATAGGAGAATGTTTTCTAAATAAATATCAGTCATAGATACTGACAGGAAACTTTAATAAAAAAGCCATTTACTGGATGTTGATAAGAATAGGGAATTTTCTTTTAACCTGAAAAACATGAAAAAAAGATGCCTATTTAGCTATAATGAAATCTAATGTTGGGTAATTCTCTTGTATTTTCTAATTTATATTGGATCAATTTTGTTTTCCAAAAAAATTCATTTCTTAAATCAATCTTTGACTAAGAGACTTGTTTCTGACATTTGTATCCGGATAACATTTTAGTATTTATGCTAAATCCTCAATATCAACTGAAAGAAGACCAATGCAAAAAAAAATAGAAATAAAAGGCCAAATATCAACAATGTCCTTTTCTAAAAGCCAGAAAGATTATGGAAATAACATCTATTAAGATTTGAGGCACCAGGATAAAACCTTGAATTTAAGTAATTTGTCTAATTGTTGTACTTTACTAAATGATATCTCATTTTGATATGTTTAAAGGTAACCCAGGATTTCAAGTGGCTATAACTGGGACAGCACAAATTTTGGCAAACAAGAAAAAGAGTATGAGTGTGGTGAAGAGCTAATGGTACATTTGTCGTATGAGGAGCAATATAACTAGTTTCAGAGAGGCACTTCAGAGAGTAATGTATTTTTCAGGCACATCCACATTCAAAAACAGTCAACCAAGGCATAAGAGGGCTGCAAACACTTAAATACAATTCACTTGCATGTCATGGCACTTCCTTGATGTCATGGTCCTCTTTGAGAATGAAGGATAAGCAACAACAATAACAGCCACAACCGCAGCCCTTGAAGTAACTAAATACTCTTCACTAGTGGTCTCTAAATTGTTGATTGTATTTCCCATCAATAAAAAATACATATAATGCATATATTTTATTTATAAACTACATACATGTACTACTGTAATAATGCTTTTATATATTATAAAACATGTAAAATAGAAATAAAAAAGGATGAAATAGAAGTAAAATAATTGCTAATTAATTGCTGTTGACATCATGCTTTCCACATTCCAAGCATTGTACTAAGCATTTTAATATATTATTTCATTTGATCTTCACCAACAGTCCTGGGAGGTAGGTGTTATTATTATCTCCATTTTACAGATGAAGAAACTAAGGTTGATATTAGGTAACTTGCCTAGGGTCACACAGTTGGTGTGTATAAGTGTGTACAGGGCCAAATTTGAACTCAGATCTTCCTAACTTCAGCACCCAGCACTCTATCCACTGTGCCACCTAACTTCACTGGATGGAACCACTCTTATTGAATAGAGGAATGACATGGTCAGGCTTGGCTTTTAGGAAAATTGAAATTTAAATTGATGCTGGATTGGAGATGGAAGAGATGTCAGGAGAACCAATTAAGAGACTATAGTAATAGTCCAGGCAATAGGTGATAGACTGAACTAGGTGGTGGGGAAAAGAGAACAAATTCAAGAGTTGTAGAGGAAGAAGAAACAAAATCTGGCAACTGACTTGGAATCAGGAAAAGTCAGGAAGAGTGAAAAGCTGAAGATGACATGAAGTTATGAACCTAAGTGATTAGAAGAATGGTGTTGCCCTCAATGATAGTAGGGAAATTTGGAAGAAGAATGAGTTTGGAATAAAGACAATATAACAAGTTGTTTGATATAGATTTCAATCTTTTCATCATGCTTGTTCATTCAGTGTAACTAATTATGTCCCACTGAAAATGAAAGGGGGGCAATAAGTAGTTTATTTTTGTCACTTCCTTTGAACATAGAACATAGTGCCCAGTGTTTGCATTGGTTATAAGGGATAGGATATGGAGATTTTTTTTCTTGATAGTATTTCATTTTTCCAAATGCATATAAAGATAGTTTTCAATATTCATTTTTGTAAGATTGAGTTCCAATTTTTTTCTCTCCTTCTCTTACCCCCACCAAGATAGCAAGCAATCTGATTTGTTACACATGTACAATCATTTTAACATATTTCTATATTTTTCATATTGTGAAAGAAAAATCAGGCCAAAAGGGGGGAGGAAATGAAAAAGAAAAAGCAAGCAAAGAAATAAAAAAGATGAAAATAGTCTGCTTCGATCCACATTCAGTCTCCATAGTTTTTTTTTGTTGTTGTTATTTTTGGATACAGATGGCATTTTCTATTCCATGTCTTTTGGGATTGTCTTAGATCACTGCATTGCTGAGAAAAGCTAAACCTATCACAGTTAACCATCATATAATGTTGCTGTTACTGTGTATAATGTCCTCCTGGTTCTGCTCACTTCACTCAGAATTAGTTCATGCAAGTTTTTTCATGCTTCTCTGAAATAGGTCTGCTCATTATTTCTTGTAGAACAATAATATTCCATCATATTCATATACCATAATTTATTCAGCCATTCCCCAATTAATGGGTATCCAGTCAATTTTCAATTCTTGCCACTATAAAAAGAGCTGCTATAAAACTTTTGCACATGTTTGGGTTTTTTTTTTTTTACCTATTTTATGATCTCTTTGGGATACAGACCTGGTTGTGACCCTACTAGATCAAAGAGTATGCAGAGTTTTATAACTCTTTGGGCATAGTTCCAAATTGCTCTCCAGATTAATTGGATCATTTCACAATTAAGGTTAAAGAATTTTGCTGATGTTGCTGCTATGGCTGTCTAGGTTGGAGTTAAATTTAAAATTCCCTAAGGGGCTAATGATCCAAATGGTAAGTAAATGTTGAGTAAAGGGTATGGCTGAGCTGGAGACAAGCTCATGATTAACTACTTAGGATGGCACCCATCTTCTGTCCCTTCTATTGTGCTCTCTCTTTCTCTCTCTCTTTCTCTCTCTCTTTCTCTCTCTCTTTCTCTCTCTCTCTCTCTCTCTCTCACACACACACACACACACACACACACACACACACACACTTTGGGATTATGTCATGAGCTTCTAGGATTTCACAGCCCCATTTTGGTGACCAGTGCTCTAGACCAGCAATTTATCAGCTATATTAGCTTGACAGGCTAATGTGATACATTAATTTAACTGAAAGGTTAAGCAGTTTGAGATA
This sequence comes from Myrmecobius fasciatus, assembly GCA_023553655.1. Lineage (NCBI taxonomy): Eukaryota > Metazoa > Chordata > Mammalia > Dasyuromorphia > Myrmecobiidae > Myrmecobius > Myrmecobius fasciatus. Next base: position 198,242 of record JAJPUD010001796.1, on the reverse strand, counting down.
GATGGAGGATTTTGAACCTCAAATTATAATCCTAATCATGACATGTAGTAGGTACTTAATGAATACTTGCTTGCTGATAAAGAATTTTAAAGATTCCTTTAAGAGTTTCAAGAATGGCATAGCTAAAGTGACAACCAAGTGATGATTAGTTTGACAAAAGAAGAATGGTTAAAAGAAAGGTGAAATGGAAAGGGAATAATCTCAGGTAAATGACCTCAAATGAAGTTAAGCTTTTAATTGTATTATAGTGGAGGAGCAGACAGTGGTAGCATTTGTCAAGGCTGAGAAAGGAAAGCTTGTGAGATATATTACAGAACTACTTTAAATAGTCTAAAATAAGCACTAAAGGAAATTAAAATAAATTATACTTTTAAAATCCATTTTGAGATTGGATTAAATATTCATTTTAATCCACTGAAGAAATACATGACTATTAGTAAAAACACATGTTCCTTTTTAACCTCAAAGGATTTTTTCCCCCATATTCAAGACAATTTAAGAAGACTAAAGGGGACAAATTATATGTATTTTATAGTAGGCTTTGCAAGCTTGACATTTTGGAAATTTGTTCTGTAAGATTACTAGTTTTTTCTACTCTAACATGTCAGTCCTTTTGAGTCAAGGATTAACTCATCTACTCTGAAACATCACATCAATTTACAAAAAATGAGTCTCCAGTACACTAACATCTTTAAATGTTATGAACTTTAAAGTGAATTGCAATTCCTAGTTATAACTTAAATTACATTTCTCATAATTTTGATTATAATCAAACTTTTATTTTTTTTCTTTTTATATTATTTTGTTAAAAACACATTCAAGAAAGGGCAAAAAATGATGATCTGTTTCATTAATTGCCCCCAAATCATCTTCCTTGTTGCCTCAATCACATTAAAACAATGTGTCATCTTAATCAAATAAGAAAATAACATTTCCCTCCCTTGGAAATCCAGAAACATTTATTTATCTTAGTGTCCCCTTTATATTTTGAAAAATTATCTTTTTTTGTTTTGGTCCATACTTATGTTTCCATTAGTCTTTTGACTATGATATGGCATACAAATATATGGGATGATATGGGAACAAAAAGGAATTTGAAAATCAATTGTTTTCTTTCTGTGACCTATTGACATTATATTGACTATCTACCACACTACTCCTTTGTTTATTTTTTTAAATTCTAAAGATAATATTCAAAGTTTTTTTTATTCTTAGAATAAGTCATTTCATTTTTGATCTTAGCCTCTTGGATACTCTTTTCATAGTTTCATGCTATACTTTTGTCTTCTTCCTTGGTTATGTGCTTTTGCTTCTATCTTTAGTATACCTGAAATTTTTTCTCTAAATAATATAGCAAAAATAGCATGCCTTCTCATAACTTGTCTAGAATATAAAGCAGACAAATGTGATTGTCAATTATTAGGTATATTTTTCAAATTTGAGATTATTATAGAACTATTTTAGCTCTTTATAATCTATGTGAGGGGAAAGATTTGGAACACATTGAGTTCAATATTTATGTAAGACATCCAGTTTGAAATACCCAATAGAATAAGCAGATGCAAATGTGAATCTGGAGGTTAGGAGAGAGATTACAGCTGGATAAGTAAATTTAAGAATTATCTGCATAGAGATAATAATTAAACACATGGGAAGTGGCAAAATTCTAGAATGTATTATTAGAATATTACAATCAGAAAAGTTATAAACAACAAATTACAAACAGAAGGAGGAGACAATGCACAATTTCATCATGAACAGATTATGCCTGATGAAAATCATTTCCTCTTTTGATAGTGGATTAAGGTAATGAGTTAGAATTGTATAACTTAATTTCAGGGAAATGACAAAATGTCACCCTATTAGCTCTATGGATAAGATAGAGAGATAAATTCTAGATAATGGTATAGTTAAATGGATTTGAAACTTTTCCAGAACTTCCATTTTAAAGAGGAGGCTTAGGTGCATCATGTCTCCATTTTTCTGTAGGCTGCATTTGTAATTCATCTCCACAGGACTTTGTTTACTATGCCCCCTTGCCAAGTACCTTCATTTTCTCTTCCCTCCCTTCTTTTGTGTAGAATATAAGCTCTTTGAGGACAGCACTTGCCATACTGCCTGGCATATAGTAAGTGCTTAATAAATGCTTGTTGATTTACTGACAAAAAATTGAAGAGAAAAAAAAAAGAAGCTGATTTCTATTTATAGTGTGATGAGGTAAGGAATAAGGTACACTTATCCCCATTATCCAGATAAGAAAACCTTAAAAAAATGCCTTTCAAATTACTCAATGTAAATTTGAAGGATATTTTTAATGAAATTCATTTCATTGGCCCTGAATTGTTTAATGCTTTATCAGTGGATTGGATAATTGTATGTATGCCATGTTAGTATCAAGTATCAGATACACAAATCTGAAAGCTTACACTTTTGAAGATGGAAACAAGTTGCTAAAAGAACTTAAGAGGCAAAAAACAGGGCTAAATCTAGCAAAAGTAAATCAAATAAATAAATTCTTATATTTTAAATTAAAAAACTTACTTCAAGAAGATAAGGAGGCTCAGAAGGAAGCACATACAAGCAGGATATGAGGTTTTACATAATATCTTTTTTTTGGAGGGTTGTGCTACTTTGTGTATGGAAAGGCTCTGTCAATAAAAATTTTAAATAAATTTATACACAAAATTTAAAATAATCTTCATTAGTGTGAGATAGTTGAGTCATCATTATAACAACTTGTCTGAAAAAGACTTGGGAATTTGACGAATTATAAATTCAATCTGATTTAGTTGTGGTATAGCAACCAAGACAGTTAGTGAAATCTTTGGCTGGCTTCAATGAGAGGCACAGTCTCCAAGGGGAGATAACAGTCCCATTATATCCTGCCTTGGTCAGATTTTTCACATGGAGCATTTTGTTTAGTTCTGAATGCCTTATTTTAGAAAGGGCAATTATAAAGTGAATAATGTTCAGGGGAAGGTGACAGGCCTCAAAATCATGATACAGGAAGTTGTTTGGAGAACATGAGAATGCTCAATTTAGAGAAAAGAAGATTTAGCTGTCTTCAAGTATTTGAAGGGATTGAGGGATTAGATTGCAGAGGTAAATTCAGTTTGATGTAATGAAAACTTTTTATTAAATTTAGAGCAATCCAAAAACAAAATAGGCTGTCCAAAGACGTAGTGAGTCTTCTGCCTTTAGAGAGTTCCAAGCAATGGCTGGAAGACTATTTGATAAGAATTTTGCAGAGGGGATAGTTTGGACTAGATTGCATCTGAATTCCTTTCTAGCTCAGATTCTATGATTCTGAAAGAGATAATGTTATATACATAATCACATTGTCTAGCTATTCCGGTTTTGGATTTTTCTTGAATATCCAGCACACTCCAGGAGCCAAGGAGAGTAGGCTTTAACTATAGCTTCCCAATTAATCAAGTTTGAATCTAGGGATACCTATTATACTATTTAATTAAAGTGAATTATATGAATCAGGAGATTGCACCTCTCAAATCTGGTGGAGAGGAATATAAGATGTCAGGCAAAGCATTTTGTAGCTATCATGCAATGGAAATTTGCATCGGAGCTTTCTGGATTTTAAGTCTTTAAAAAAGATTTTGTATACTAATCTATGTTGTTCACATATCATAGAAGCAAAAAATTCTAGAAATCTTACAGATCTAAGGTTGTTTTTTTACATTAAAATTAGGCTAATGTAGAAGTTCAGATTCTCCATGCATTCTTACAATGGACCTAGGAAATTAAGTTGCCACTGCCACCTGTTGGTGAGCAACAGACATACCCTAGATTGACTTGATATAAGTTTATACTTGTGTGCATGCATATACACTTGTATAATTAAAAAAAAATAGCATTGCATGATTAGAGAAACTATAAATAGCAATTTGATTATCCTACTTTGTTATCAATGAATCACAAAAATTTACCAATCACTTTTGATAGTCCTACCACTGGGATAAGAAGATTATATGGATTTAGACAGATATTGATAGATAGAAGTAAATAGATAGACCTCATATGTATAGGTATAGAAAACGATGATTTAGATATAGAATATGGGACTTGATGCAAGAAGATTACCACCGAGTTAGGAAAATAAAATTCATACACATGCAAACAAAATTTAGGAATTTAGAGCCAAAATGTATGCTATTTGAATAGAATATGAGTTTTAAGAAAAGTGAGATCAGCATGAGTTGGCCGTATTAGAGAGAATAAAGCTTGAGATGTGGCTTTAGGAGTCATCTGCCATAGATAGACATAGCAGCTGAAGGTGTGAGAATGGATGAAGAAAGTGCAGAGACAAAAGTAGGCTAGGGTTTTGAGGATGTCCTCAGTGAGCAGGAAGAATGAGAAAACTGAGAAAAGGAAGCAGAGGAATGGTAGCTGCACAAAGAAATCATTAACCCTATTTTTATTTTTATTTATTTATTTATTTTTCAAAGGCTTATGGTTCTTTATTTTTCTAATTCAAACATAAGCAAGGAAAGATCATTTTGGTCAGTTAGTGCTTTTTATATGCACCAATAATTCCAATTTAGAAAATTTTTTTATTAAACCTTTTTATTTGCAAAACATATTTATGGGTAATTCTTCAACATTAACCCTTACAAAACTTTCTGTTACAAATTTTTCCCCCTACTCCCCACCCCTCCCCTAGATGGCAGGAAATTCACTACATATTAATTATGTTAAAATACTTGACAAATTGAATATATGTTTACATATTTCCACACATTGTTGTGCAAGAAAAATCGTATCTACAAGAAAGAAAAATCAGAGAGAGGAAACACAATGCTAGCAAACATCAATAGAGAGCATGAAAATGTTATGTTGTGGTCCACATTCATATCCCTCTCTCTGGGTGTATATGGCTTTCTTCACTGAACAATTTGAACTGGTTTGAAACATTTCATTGTTGAAGAGAGCTATGTCCATCAGAAATGAACATCATATAATATTGTTGTTGCCATGTATAATGATCTCCTGGTTCTGCTCATTTCACTCAGCATCAGTTCATGCAAGTCTCTCCAGGCCTCTCTGAAATCATCCTGTTGGTCATTTCTCACAGAACAATAATATTTCATAATATTCATATACCATAATTTGTTCAGCCACTCTCCAGTTGATGGGCATCCAGTTTCTAGCCACTACAAAAAGGGCTGCCACAAACATTCTTGTACATGTGGGGCCCTTTCCTTCCTTTATGATTTCTTTGGGATATAAGCCCAATAGAAACACTGCTGGGTCAAAGGCTATGCATGGTTTGATAACTTTTTTTGAGCATAGTTCCAAATTGCTCTCCAGAATGGCTGGATCCATTCACAGTTCCACCAACAATGTATCAGTGTCCCAGCTTTCCCACATCCCCTCCAACATTTGTCATTATCTTTTCCTGTCATCTTAGTCAATCTGACAGGTGTGTAGTGGTACCTCAGAGTTGTCTTAATTTGCATTTCTCTGATCAATAGTGATTTGGAGCACCTTTTCATATGACTAGAAATAGTTTTAATTTCATCTTCTGAAAATTGTCTGTTCATATCCTTTGACCATTTATTGATTGGAGAATGGCTTGAATTCTTATAAATATGAGACAATTCTCTATAAATTTTAGAAATGAGGCCTTTATCAGAACCCTTAAATGTAAAGATGATTTCACAATTTATTGCTTCCCTCCTAATCTTGACTGCATTGGTTTTGTTTGTACAAAAACTTTTTAACTTAATATAGTCAAAATTATCTATCTGGTGTTCAATTAAGAGTTCCAGTTCTTCTTTGGATATAAATTTATTCCATCTCCACAGGTATGAGAGGTAAACTATACTATGTTCCTCTAATTTACTTAATAATATCACTCTTTATGTCCAGATCATGAACCCATTTAGATCTTATCTTGGTATGTGGTGTTAGGTGTGGGTCAAGCCCTAATTTCTTCCACACTAGCTTCCAATTTTCCCAGCAGTTTTTGTCAAATAGTGAGATTATCCCAGAAGCTGGGGTCTTTGGGATTAACCCTATTTTTAAAAGGATATATACAGATGGAGGAAACAAGACCATGTAATTGAGAAGGGCCACTTGTTCTAAGTCCCAGAAAAAGCTAAATTTTACAATGTATGCCAAAGAAACAAACAAAAAAGTCTTTTAAAAAGTATTAATCAAATCAGGAGAGATATTTAAAAAAGAGGACTACTGAACAATTATAAAGGACAACGAATGGGAGATAATCCTATTCAATTTCCATTTTGTTGATTTCTTTTACAATGGGAATGATTTACAAAATAGGAAATATACTGTCAAACAAAAATAGTTTAAAAATCATTACAACATAACTTCAAATTTCCCAAAGTTCTTTTTCTAAATTTCTTCTCTCAAGTCATTTATATTACTACTGCTTCCCTACCTCTCAGCAAGGGATCTTAACTCATGCTTTATCAAAAAGTGCAAGTTCCTTTTTTGCTACCTACAAACATGTTCAAGTCTTTTTCTTTCTCATCATTTGACTTTACCATCTCCTCAAGCTATTGTATTGTATCTCCCCTCACCTTTGCTGCCAAACTATCTATACTTATTGCCTCTATTTATCTTCCATTTAATTTTCAACCCTTCCAATCTGGTTTCCACTATTGGTTGAAACTGTTCCCCTCCAGTTCACCATTATTGATAAAGTCAAAGACTTTCTCAGCCCACGTCCATTTCTGTAATACTTAACATTATTGAAAACACCCTACTTTGCATATATGGCATCAGGGAAGTGATCCATAACATGCAAGTGAATTGGATTTAAGTGAGGGAGGGCTGTCTCACTTTCCTGTCCAGAGCCATCTATGTCCAATCATATAGATAAGAATGGCTGGAGATGGCCTTGAATTCAGTAGGAGACCCACGACTTTTAAAGCTAAAGTCTTATGTTTGACTGAGGCATTGCCCAATTAGTGATTAAGGCTAAGCAAAAAATGAGACAGAGATTGACCTTTTATACCTAATATACACACACATACAAAGCACACACACACATATATATGCATATATGTATTTACATACATACAAAACAGATAGATAGATAGATAGATCTCAATCTGGGAAGAGGGAAACCTTCAGGTTTCTGGCCCAAACAGAAACAATTGCTATTTAGCTTAAGCCAATCAGGGCCCAAACAATGGCCAAGAAGGCTTGGCCTGGTGCCTATTTTTGGTCAATCAATGAGAGCCAGAGTGATCTGAATTTAAAACCAACCTCCAGATACTTTTAGAGATTTTAGCAATCAAAATTTATATTTCTTTATGCAGAATACCCATAAGTAAGGGTAGGATACACTTTGTAGACAGAGGGAAGGGAAGGGGAAAAAAAGAAAAGGAAAGGAAAGAAAGAAAAAGGAAAGGAGAGGAAAGAAAAGGAATGTAATGGAAAGAAAAAGAAAAGAAATGAAAAAAGCAAAATGAAAAGAAGTTGTGTTGCCCAACTTCCATGGGTTCTTCATTATATGTTGAATAGAGTCTAAATTCATTGGCCTGGTACTTATGATCCCAGCCTATCTTTCCAACATTATCTCAGTTTACTTCCTTTCATCTCCTTCTATGGTAAAATCAAATTAAATTATTCATTGTTTTCAACATTCTCAAAACTGTCCCACTTCTATGACTTTGCTTATATCATTACTTTTGCTCAAAATTTCCTCCTACATTCCATTGCAGCAACTTGACAAGTTGAAAATTTATATATCCATTGAAGTCTAGTTCAAATTGTATTCTGTACCTCAACCAGGAAGATCAGTCAGACCATCAATCAACAAGCTTTTATTAAGTGCTTACTACGTTCCAAGGTTTATGATAAATGCTGGGAATACAAATACAAGCAGAAAGAAAATTAGTCCCTACTCTCAAGGAGTTTACATTCTATTAAGGAAAGGATTACACACAAAAAAGAAATAGAAAAATGTGAGAGGAAAAGTTCAAAAGTGAGAGAAAGTTCAAAGTGTAGCTTGACTTTAATCTTTTTTTTTTTTTTTTTAAATTTGCTGAGGCAGTTGGGATTAAGTGACTTGCCCAGGGTCACACAGTTAGGGAATGTTAAGTGTCTGAGACCAGATTTGAACTCAGGTCCTCCTGACTTCAGGGCTGCTGCTCTATCCACTGCACCACCTAGCTGCCCCAAAGTGTAGCTTGGAAAGGAATGAAAGCATGGTTGGTTTGATCATAATACTTAAAGTTTTTAATAAGAGCCATCTAATTAGAGGCCCAGATGTTTGTGGGAGGCACTCCCTAAGTATAAATTCCAGTTCTGGAGTGAACTTCTTGATGAGCTACAAACAAATCACAAACATGGGGAGTTATCTGAAATGAAATGTATTCATGGGTTCAAACCATTTCCAGGAGAAGTGGCAAAGCTTTATTGTGACACTTTAATAAGCAGGCAAAGTTGCTAATGAACTTGAAAAGTACAAAGGAGAAGATGAGACTTTTTATGAGATAGGACCCAAAATAAGGTATGTTAACTGTGCTAACTGTATACATCAGTAAATCATTTGTTGGTCCTGGTCCTCCTATTTATATAAGATAGCCTTGTGAGTTGATATCTATAGCTTAATCTCCAAATTATATAAGATAATAGTGGGCTTCAGTACAAGATAGCTCTGTCTGTATAAAATAATTCTACAAGCCTACAACTATAGGCAAGGGTCAACTTGCTCCTCACTAGGGTCCACTTAGGTACTGGGTTGCTACCAGGGACATGATCTTTTGCTGGAGTCCACTCACCCCATCATTCTTATTTTTAGGGAAAAGACCCAGAATGTAATCTGGAGAGAAATGATTAGTTCACTAGAAGTAGTTTCTGCTTTTTTTTTCTGATCTCTTACAACTCTTTGTATCTCTCTGATACATCCTATATAGTACATTAATTATTTGTAATATATTTTATCTCTCTTTGTAAATTGCAAGATGTAGGAGAGGAGAGATCTCATATTAGTATTCATTTCCATATTCTCATTTGTGCAGCTCAGAGAAAGCATTAAATAAATGTTAGTTGAATACATAATATTAAAATCTTTTAGCCTTGATTTATTTGCCAAACTCTAATCTTAAGTTTTCATTTATTTTTATTCTCCTTCTATGATTATTCCATTTTTTCCACCAAAAGTTCTCCCCCATGACTTATTTTCATTTCTTTTATTATCTCCAAATGAGATAATATTTGTGAAGTACTTACCACATAGTGTTGAGGAACATGGTAGTCACTATATATGTACTTATCCCCACTTCACTTATGAAGTCTTCTTTCTTTTCTCTTACTCCACTCTTTCCTGCCTCCTCTATTTTACCAATCAAGAAATTTTGTCTTTTTTTTCTGACATTTGACCCTTCTTTAACATCCCATTTTAACCATTGCAGTTATAGCCCTTATTGCATCAGCCCATTCTTAGCGATGTACTTGAATTAACCAATGTACTGTAATTATTGACATTGTCAATTAATGATAATCATTTATAGTTATAGGCAAAACCAACATCTCTATTTTACTTAAGTAAAAAGAAAATAATTCATTTATGATTAGTTCAGAAGTATTAGAGCCAAAAGTTGAATTAAGATTAAGCCATATTGATTTTGTAATTCATTTAAATTATCTTTTTTGCTGAGATAATTTTGATCTTCTATTCCTGGATGAGTTAAGATAAAGCAATAAATCTACCTAATCATTTTTACATAATATGTAGAAAGAGAGGGAACAATGTTGACAGAAATTAGGAAACACTCTATGCCTAGAAACTTTTAAGCAAATAATTTTTAGGTATCTTAGTGTATATATGTGAAAAGTTGGGAATGAATATTTATTTTTATTCCCACTTCAAAGTTAATGTCACAAGGAAAAATGGAAAAAATATTCATTTATTTTGTTGAGGTTCTCTTTAGGGAGAGTGAAATTTAAATGATTTCTAAATTCTGTTGGGATTATCTATTTCCATATATTGTATATTAGACATTAGAAACCATATACTATATATCAGAAATTTTAATTTTTATTAAGAAACACTAGATAGCAGCAGAACTTACATGCTCCTGATCATAAATTCTTAGGACTGGAAGGGATCTAGTTATATCTATTCCTGAAGCAGGAAACCCCCTTCTTTATAACTTGATACATCAATTAAGCCAACTGATTAATTCCGTGTTATGTGCTATTTACCCTTTGCTCTATGACTTTCTCACTAGTAAGACATTGATTTCAGATGACAGTTTTTATCAAGTTAACTTTATAGCTCTTTAAGCATAATAGCTATATGTCTAATAAAAATATAGCCTATTTCATATTACATAAATAATACCCAAGCTTAAATTGAAATTCACACATTATCCTTTGGTAGAACTAGTAATAGAAGTAAAAATTCTTTTCTTTAGAACATTTAAAGATAAACATTTGCAATTTATCTTGAACCAGGGCATGCATTGATTTATTCATTTGAGCTGTCTTCTGAGGTATTTTCTAATTTTTAAATATACATATGTTGAATTTATTTCATTTTTATTTTGTAATAAATGCTGAATTTATAGATAAAACTCAAATTTTGAGATTGATATTAATTATTTTCAATAAAAATAGTAACCTTCTATGTAAGTAACAGACATAACATAAAAGAACATTTTTGCATCAATAATAACTGTGGATAATGGGCTACAAATTATATGTATTTTTTAAAAAAGCAACCCAGTATTTCTTAAAGCTTTCAAAAGTTTTGTTATTGGTGGGTTTAAAATAAATTTTTTAAAAAAATTTTTGTCATATTGTTTGTTTTTGATTTTTATTTTATTAACATAGTATAATAAAAATGTGATTGTCCATGAAATTGCAAATTTTTAAATATTTAATAAAATTATCATGTAAATTTCTTTCTTTTCTTCCCCTTCACCCTAAAGCTACCTGCCATTAGACACAAATGTGTACGTATATGTATATGTATGTATATAAACACACACACACATATATATATATATATAAATCATTCCATACATATTTCTACTTATCAGTTCTTTGTCTATATGCAGATTGCATTTTTCTTTATACATCTTTTATAGTTTATTTGGGTATTTATAATAGTCAAAATGACTTATCCAATTAACAGTTTCTGAAAATAATATTGCTGTTACTATTTATAATGTTTTCTTGATTCTCATTTCACTCTTCATTATTTCATGCCAGGGAAAATGTGTTTGTTTAAGATCATCAACCTTATGATTTCTTATAGCATAATAGTATTCCATCATAATCTTACATTGTAACTTGATCAGCTATTCTCCAATTGAGGGGCATCCCTGCAATTTCCAGTTCTTTGTCCCAACAAAGAGAGTTGCTATAAATATTTTAAGAGATATAGGTTCTTTTCCTTTTTCCCTAAACACAAAATTTACTTTAGAAAAAATGTATTTTAATTTAATGAAATTTATTTAAGGAAAAAATTTGAGAACTCATATGAAATCAACAAACCGCTATTTTCCCATTTATTCCATGATTTATTTATCATGTATGAAAAGTTTTATACTTGTAAGACCTCTCAACTTGAACATATTAAACAATAAAAATCAATCCTTTCTTTGTACTCTTGTAATTTTAATTCTCTGTGCTACACATTTTGATACTAAGTATACGCTGTCAGATTGTTCTGTATCACATGTATGTTTTATCTCCCTGATGTGAGAGTACAAGTTCCTTTAAGATGGACTTAGTCATAGTTCTCCTTCCTTTTCCTTTTCCCCCCTCTCTTCTTCCTTCTCCTTTTTTTCTTCTTCTCCTTCCTTTCTCTTCCATTTTCTCTCCTTTCTTTTTCCCTTTTTCTCCCTTTTCCTCTCCATTACCTTTTAAGATGAGAAATAAAAGCCAGAAAACATTATTATTTAACAGCCTTAAAATGTGACCTTCTTTGCTTCATCTAACTGTATCACTTAAACAGTATTATGCTACCCATTTATTAGTAAAATTAGTAAAGAAGACTTATTAGATTACATAGAGGGATATTATATATTATAAACTAGAGGAAATTTTTGAATAACAACACTTAAGGACAGAAAAAAATGCAAAATAAATTTTTATTTACCTCATTCTAGAACTGAAGCTGGAGAAAGAAGGAAGCTCAAAAACTAGCTACTCATCCAATCTTATAATTTTACAACTGAAGAAACCAAGGCAAAAAAGAAATTAAGGTTTCACGTCATGTAGGTAGGAAGTATCGTATTTGAACCCAGATCCTTTGCCTCCACAGCCTGTGCTCTCTCTAGTGTTTTATGCTACAACTTGCAAGATGGTCTGAGAGTAGTCACAGAATCAGAGGACCTCAGATTAGGATTTGCCAGTGATTTCTTTAATTAAAAGAATCTAGGTGGTCTCAAGTAATTATATACTCGTAAGGAAGACATTGCTTTTGGACTTAGCCTATTCCACTGGGATAGATTTAAGGTTCTTGGAAAGCTTCTCAGGATAATCAAAACTGGGTAATTGAAAGAACCCATACTGATTGATAATAGAACAGTTAAACTTTGGTTTAAACTTGGAAGGAATCTCAGACACTATTTCTAGGTTACTGGTATCTGATCAGGAAGCTCCTCTAAAATTTCTTCAACAAGTAACTATCAGTCTTTGCTTGAGGACATAAAATGTATGTTCTGAGGCAGTCTATTTCAGTTTTGAACTCTTCTTAAATATTATAAAAGTTGTTTTATGTTATTAAGGATATAGGTATTTAATCATGATAGTGCAGTCAAGGGGGAAAGGGAAGCAAAGGCGATGGGAGGGGAAATCAAGCTTTTTTCTATAGGCTTGTCAAATTTAAAATAAAAATATATATTTCTTTAAAAAGTCAAACTGTACATTGTATTTTACAGTTTCCTAAACTATGCTTTTTTATTCTTCTTTATTTATTAAAAGAGTCTAGACGGCAACTCTCTTTGTTGGGACAAAGAACTGGAAATTGCAGGGATGCCCCTCAATTGGATTAGCTTGGATAAGAGGATTCACTGCTATTTACTATTTGTGAGAGTTATATATGACTAGCATTTGATGAGAAGGGGTCACATCAATGGGTGTGAGTTGAGGATATCTTTTGTTCTAAGGGATAAGAATTAAGACACATGGAAGTATTGTTTTTGAACCATTCTGCTACTAGGCAAGCAATATTTAAGGAGGCAAATAAATATAATTCTAGTTCAGTATCTCCTTTCTCAGAAAACAGCAGAAAGGAGGAAGCAAGATTCTAGAGACTGCTAGATACCACTCCATAAGTTGAATTTAGATAATCCATATGGTCATATGTAATTCACTTGGGTAGTAAAATACATATTACAACAACAACAAATTAAAAAGGAATATTGTTGGTTTTCAAACCAGAAAAACTTGGATTCTGTCACTTATTGTCCTGTACTTCTATAATTTTGAACATTTGATCCTGCTAAGCCTGTTTCCTCATGCATAAAATGAAGATGATGACTTATGACAACTTTTCTAGTACTAAGTCTATGATTCTATGAGCTTTCTAATAGACACGTTACAGGCCATTCATTCATTTTTATCCTATATTACTCTAGTCTGTATCATTCCATAAATTTGCCAAAAGGTCCACCCAACACTCTGAGAGTCTCTCTCTTTCTCTTGACATTGTGAGCATACATGTGGAATAAATAGGTTATCTATCCTTCATCATTCATCACACTTGTCACATGGCAAGACCATCTTCTGGTTTTATTTATAATAGGAATGTCAAGATTAATATTATATAATTTACTCAATGATATTTCAATAGTATCTCATTTGTCCTGAGATAAGAATTTCTTATTTATAATACTAATAGCTCTTAGTCTTAGTATTCTTTTCCTGTGGTACTGATTCTATTCACTATTGCTGCAGAAGTGGGCCAGGTACAAGGTCCTAGGCCTACTAGGTAGCACAGTGGGATAGAGTGTGGGATTTGGAATAAGGAAGACAAGAGTTCAACCCTTACTAGCTGTTCAACTCAAGGCTTCAGACTCTTACTAGTTGTTTGACCATAGACAAATAATAACCTCTTGGTCTCAATTTGTCATTATTGTAATTAATCTTATATTTGTCTTATATTGTATATCACATTTTCTATTATTTAGGTCCTTTTGCAACAAAATCCCCCAAATCTAGCAGTTCATTGAATGTCCGGTGTTTTTTTTTTTCCATTCAGTATTATGGGTATAAATTTTCATTCAGTATTGCTAGGTATAAATGCAATCCCAATTCTTTTAATCTTTAATATATACATTTCTAAGATTTGTTTTTTTTTAATGTAGCTGCTTCTAGGTCTTTTGTGATTCTAACTGTGGCTCCACCATATTTGAATTGATTTTTTGTTGTTGCTTATAATATTTTCTCCTTGACCTGAGGTTTTCAATTTGGTTATAATCCTGTAGGTTTCCTTGTAGAATTTCATTCAGATAGTAATCACTGGATTATTATTTTTTTCTATTTCTACTTTCTCCTCTTGTTTTAACACTTCAGGATATTATTGTTTAAACATCCCACGTATTATTGTATCAAGATTTCTTTTTTGATTGTAGCTTTCAGGATAGCCTGACTATTCTTATGTTTTCTCTTATGGATCTATTCTCCATTATTTTGTCTTGGTTGGGGGGAGAGATCTGTAAGATTGGAGTTTCCTGATTTACTCCACCATCTTCCCAGAATTCTCTCCTACTTATATTCTTCTATTTATATACTCTTACAGTAGAATTCACCATCAGTGAGATGAACATTTCTGTGCTTAGCTATTTTAGTCAACCAATCAATGAACATTTATTAAGCAGCTTCTATGTGCCAAACAGAGCAGCTGGGTGGCACAGTGGATAGACTGCAAAACCTGGTGTTAGGAATACTCATGCCCTTGAGCTCAAATCTAGTCTCAGATACTTGCTCTTCGACCTTGAGTAAATCATTTAGTTCTGTTAACTTAGTTCCTTCATTTATAAAATGAATTAGAGAAGGAAATAGCAAACCACTCCAATATCTTTGCCAAGAAAACCCCAAATGAAGTCACAAAGACTCAGTCATGACTGAAATGAATGAATAATAAATGTACCAGGCATGGTGTGAAGCATTGGGGATGTGAAAAGAGTCAAAAGGCAGTCCCTGCCATCTAGGAACTTAAAATCTAATGGGGGAGACAACAAATAAGCAAGTTACTGGGGTCTTACCCTAATCTTTTCCAGTAAAGCAGTCTGTTATATACTGACTGTTTTCTTATAACAGACTTTACAATCATTTGACATGGCTTTCAATAATGGGGTGATCTTCGTGCTACATGGAAGCAACAGAAAAGATGTTTGAAGAGGACTTTCATTTTTAGAGCTGATTTCAATCTCTCAGCAACTTCTATTACTTCTAGTTATGGAGCTTCTTCCCAAATGTATTGAAATTGTTAATATTATTAATTGTTAATATTGTTAATAGGTGGCACTAAGGAAATATTAGAAATACCATTTTCTAAAGTTTTCTAGTTAGTAACATGTCAAATAACATATTAGGAACCATTTGCCTAACTTGTCAAAGAGTAAGAAGTAAGGTTTAATAATACAATTACTAGGAGAATATTTTTCTGGGTTTGGGCAAATCCAGTCTAAAGCATAGACTTATTGGACTGAACTGTTTTCATGACTCCATAATCATGCCACTATATTTGCCAGAATAAAAAAATGGTAATAGATTGTAATAATAATAATAATAATAATAAAATAATAGCTAATATTTATATAATGCCTACTGTGTGTCAGGCCCTGTGCTTAACTTTTTACAATTGCTCTCTCATTTGATCTTCAGAACAACCCTGGGAGGTAGGTACTTCTTTTATCCCCACTTTACAGTTGAGGAAACTGAGATAAATCAAGTTACTTGCCTAGAATTGAACTTAGGTCTTTCTGATTCCAGACCCAACACTCTACTCACTGCACCACTCTACTCACTGCACACCACTGATAGAAGATTTCCTTATTTACCTTACATATCCAAATAACTTATTCTTTGTACATGATCAGTTCAATTTCTGGGATCATTTACTATATAGAATTTCCATTTGGAAGACAACTCTGTAGGTTGACTTTGAATCCAGAAAAAATACAATTGTTCTCTTCAAAGTAACAATCCCAGGCTCCCCTTTTAGCTGAGCACTCTGAAAATGTTTCTGAGGGACAAGAAAATTACCTGAAAGCATTGAGCTTATTTTGTTGATAATTCAAGATCAATATTTTTTTAGTCATTCAACTTTGATCCAGCTCTAATAAAAAAGTTTTCTTTGATTTTCCTTTGCTTTTCTTTCTCTTCCTCCCTTCAAGAAATCTTTGGTCTGGAATGGTTCCAACCTTGCATCCGAATGAATACAAAGGATATTTATATATGGTGCACTTAGCATAGGGTCCCACAAAGTGTCTAATATTTTTTTTGATTGATGGGTCATGGTGTATTTGTGTTAGGCTTGAAAAAAATGAGGTAACATTCGACAATCAGGGAAAGACAATGATTTCAGGTAAGAACAAAAGCAAGGAAGTAGAACAATGCAGGTATTTTCATGAGGCAGAGAACATTCTAGTTTGGTGGTTGGATAGAAGACTATAGCTGTCTATAAGGAAGATATTTTGATAGTAGCATGAGGGATACATTGGGGGTGACAGAGGAAGGCAGAAAAACCTGTTAGAAAGTTATTTTTAATTAATTTTTTCATTTCTGATTTTTCTACCTTTCTTAGTACATGTCTCCCATTAATTGAGGAAAAAAAAGAAAAGAATTTTTTTTTGCATTTTTTTGCACTCTGAATCCATTCCTTTTTTTTTATTTAGAGGTGGATAGTGTATTTCATTATAGTTTTCTTGGAATTGTGGTTGGTCATTATTGATCAGCATTCCTATGACTTTCAAAGTTGTTTATCTTTATAATATTGTTATGATTGTATAAATTGTTCTCCTAATTCTGCTGACTTTACTTTGCATTATGTCATACAAGTCCTATCAGATTTTTTTCTTTTTCTTTACTGAAACCACCTCCTTCACTTTTTCTTATAGAATGACTATATAGCACTTTCATATACCATAACTGGTTTATCCATTCCCCAAGTGATGTATACCTCTTCAGTTTCTAATTGACATGAAAAAAGAGAAACAATATATATGTATATATATTTATACCCACACACACACACATATGTATATATTGTTTTAAATATGGATCATTTTCCTCTTTCTTTGATTTCATTGGGATATAGAACAAGTAATAATCTAACTGGGATGGAGGCTATGTACTATTTATAGCTTTTTGGATACAGCTTCAAATTGGTTTCCTGGTGGCTGGACTAATTCAGAGCTCCACCAATGGTGCATTTATGTTCCTGGTTTCCCAAACCCATACAGTATTTGTTATTTCCTTTTTCCTTTTTCTCTTTTGTCAATTGTCAATCTGATGGATGTGAGCTGGTACCTCAGAGTTACTTTAATTTATTACTTGTAATATTCATAATTTAGAGCATTTTTTTTCTTCCTCTTAAAATTATCCTTTCACATACTTTGACCTTTGACCATTTATCAGTTGTGGAATGAATCCTATTCTTATAAAATTTGAATCCATTCCATAGATCTAAATTTAAATCTCTCTCTCTCTTTCTCTCTCTCTTCTTCCCTTTCCCTCTCTTTCTCTCTCCCTCTCTCTCTCTCTTTCTCTCTCACACACACACATATATACATATATACATACACACATACAGAAAGCACACATATATAGGTAGATATGTAGGTCTATATGCAATACTAGAAATTAGGAAAGAACCTTTTTGTACAAAAATATTTATAGCAACTCTTTTTGTAGTGGCTAAGAATTAAAAATTGAGGAGATGTCCATCTATAGGAGAATGGATAAATAAGTTGTGGTATATGATTGTAATGGAAGTTGTTGTGCTATTAAAAATAACAAGGGAGATTAGAAAAAAAATGGAAAAACTTACACAAACTGATACAGAGTGAGATGAGCAGAACCAGGAGAAAAGCAATATTGTATGATGAACAAGTCTGAATGACTTAGGTATTCTAAGCAATACAGTGATGCAAAGACAATCTCAAAGGACTCAAGATGAAAAATGTTATTTGCCTCCAACAAAAGGACTGATGGCATCTGAATACAGATTGAAGCATACTATTTTTTTGCTTTCTTTTCTTACTTTGAGGTTTTTTTCCCACAAAATAACTAATATGGAGATATTTTACATGATTGTATGTGCATGATCTATATCAAATTGCTTAACATCTCAGGGAGGAGGAAAAAGAAAAAGGGAAAAATAGAATTTGGAACTCAAAACTTAAAAAATATCAAATATTAAAAATTATTTTTACATGAAATTGGGGAAATAAACTTTAAAATTTGAAAAAAAATCTTTTAAAAAAGTTCTGAGGCCTTTTTCAGAGCAATTTCTTACAATCCCCCATTTCTTGCCTTTCTTCTCATTTTATCTATTTTGTCTTGTTTATAAAAAATCTTCTGAATTTTATGTAAATAAAATTATCCATTAGGAATTTATCATAATTTATTTGGAGCATAATGTGGGTTTATACTAGTATGACTGTTGTGAGACTAGGCTGGAGTTGATGGCAAAAAGGAATTTATAGAGATGGAATTGATACAATATGGTACTTGACTGGAAGTAAAAGGTGAAGAAAAGTGAACATTGAAAGACAATTCAATTGAACAAATATGGGAGATAGTGTGCCAAAGACATAAGTAGTGAAGTCAGAAATATGGCCATTCTTGAAGCAAAAGATGTATGGTTTTGAAAATGTTGAATATGAGGTGTCAGAAGTGTGGGAGAATAATTCATAAGAGAGATTGGGACTGCAGATCTAGATTTTAGAAATTATTTATATAAACATGGTACATGAAGCTATGGGAATGAAAAAGATTGTCAATTGAGAAAAGGTAGAGAAAGAAGAGGACCAAGGACAAAAATTGGGGAGAAGTAAGATAATGTGAAGAAAATAGAGAAGGGCAACAGAAAACTAGAAGATAGTGGCAAATCAAGAGAATTCAGTATTTTCAAAACCTAGGGGAAGGTTGTCTAACAGAAAGAGTGATCAACACTATCAAACACTGAAAAGGGTTAAAGAAATTTAAAAAAAAGAAAAAAAACATTTACTTTGGTGATTAGGGTGACACTGGTGACTTTTGAGAGAAATATCTAGATAGTAATGTTGGTAGTAGTAGTGATGTGGAGAATCAAATTGCAAAGTGAACGGTGAGGAAGTATAGATATCTGGTATTGGTAACTTTTCTCAGTAGTGGAAAAAGAGAAAATAGAATAGAAGATGGAACTGAAGAGAATAATTTGGATTTTTTGTTTGTTTTGTTTTGTTTTTAGGATTGGACTGTAGACAAATTATAAAGAACTCATGAAGAGAACGATATACTGAAGATGACTCATCGTCATGCAGTATAATAAAATACAATAGAGTTTAACAAATATTTACTAAGTGAATACTATGTCTAAGGCACTGTGCCAGATACAGGTGATACAGATAAAAAACAAAGATACTTCCAAATTTTAATGACCTTTCATAAGAAAGGAGATGGCTTCTGGAACAAAGCCCTGTAGAATATAGTAAGATATAGGTTGAAAGTTACATGTTAGAAAGATTATTCTTAGTAAGAAGTGGGGATTGATTTTAATGTTGAGAAACTTAAGAATGCAGAAGTAGAGTTAAGGGACCTTATATTGGTTGGTTTCAGTCTTCTCAGTGAAGGAGATTATATCTGCTATAAGTGTGGAAGATGCTAGATGGTAGAAGAAGAGGTTTGCAATATTTGTTATGTGGTGTGAGATAGAGAGTTAAAGTTAAATATGAAGACAATTGAAGCCAAATTGGGGAAATGAACTGGATGAATTGAATGCAAAGACCACAATAAGGGGAAAAACTGATTTAGTGTCAATGAAGGAAAAGGGAATGTAAAAGGATAGGTGATTGTGGTGTGAAAGTAGTTTGGTTAACAAACCTGTAGTTTCTTGAGGCATAAGCACATCAACACATTTGCTTAGAATTTCAAAATTAATGAGTGTAAGAGGTGAATTTGAATCCAGACTCTCTCTTTAAGCCTATCTCCACTATTGACTCTTCAGTTAAATATAAAACAAACAAACAAAAAAAATCCACACAATCAATAATAAAAAAATTATTGGGTACAACAATTACTTTTAATTGTCTTTTGTAACATTTTACTTAGAACTAAAGAATTTCATCTCATTTTTTTTTTTTCTGGTAGCACTAGCAAGTTTTGAATAGGTATTTTTTTGAAGTTTAAAAATGCTGTCATCCTTTGAGTTCTTTGGTGAACACTGCTGATTTACAGAGAAATTAGATTTCACAAAGACCTGAGGCACTAGCCTATGACTCTCCCTTGAGTGCAGCCCATAGAAGAGAAAAGGAAGCAATAGAAGTTTGACATGAATAGTCAGGATGTACTGAAGAAAAGATTACCTAAAATGCCCTCAGTATTTGCCACCCACCCAAAGTCTACTAGTGCTCAATTGAATATGTTCATATAAAAGAGAGGAGTGGACTCTTCAGGGACACTCACTCACTGTCTCCTGAGCATGTGTGAGAGCCACACTTGCTCCAATCAGAGGGAATTCACGGCCATAAGCAAGAACTAAAGGGCAAGAGAAGAGATCGCCTTTGCACTTTGCTGGTGGAGAAGGATTTAGTCTTCTACACAAGGTAAACTCCCCATACCACAAAGAGCATCTCAATCTCCTTTCCCTTTATTCTATAATGGGGAAGCTACTCTTTATAGTATTCAGACAAGAAGTAGTTTCTTGGGTGGGAAAACTTTTGGCCAGGCCAAGTTGTTGCTGGTTTTAGTAAACACGAAAGGAATGAAACAATATTATGCCCCAGAGCAGCTCCTAGGAAGTAGAGGGAAGGAGGAGGGGTTGTAAAGTTATCTTTAAGTAAAGGTTTGCATTTAAAATGTTTTCTTAAGAATGGAATTATCTTTTTTTCCCTCTAAAAAGTTAATTGCATTTTACAAATCCCCTAGATTGAGGGTGATGTAATTTAAAGCCGACTTGTTATCTATTTGTTTATTTAGAAAAAGAAAGGGAGAAAGGAAGGGAGGGAGCAAGAAAGGATGAAAAAAGAAAGGTAAGAATGGAATAGATGAAAGAAGAAAAGAAGCTTTGTTTGGTAAAACAGAGGACCCCAGGAAAAGCAGCCTGAGCATGAGGGTGGCAGACTTTTCTATCCCCTCAGATTTGCCAGGGGATAGAAAAGTCCTTCAAAGTCAATATAGTTCCTACTCAACCCCCTCACCCTCACCCCTTCTTTCTGCCCTTTCCTCTTACTGTACTTATAGAGGAATCTCTGTAGTGATTGTGCGTTAGCGACACTCGGAAATCAGAAAGTATTAAGTGCCTGGTTCTCAGGTCAGTCTGGCCCTTGGTGCATCCCCTACATGCCCGTGTGGCACTGGGTAGCTGATAGACGAATAAAATTTAACAAATTGCCCACGAGAGACGTCTTTTCTTGAGATTTTTTAGTTGATTCTTGTGAGAGCAGACATAACGTCCTGGGCAATCGGGCACCCATCCTTTCTTTTCTCTACATCACCTCTCCCCTCCCGCCCACCTCTGGAAAAGTTCTCCATCTTCTTGAACGCCTCTTGGGTTGCTGCCTGCTTCCCAGTGAAAGGTTTTTCGGGAATCTGAAGTGCAAAGACTGAAGCAGGGGCCAGTGAGGGGATTTGTCCCGGACCGCTTGGCAGTCCCGCTCCGCGGTGGGGAGGAAAGGAATCCAAGAGGCTAAAAGAGTAATCAAGTTCAGTCCAGGTCAGAAACTCGCCCCAGGCACGTGCGGGGTATGATCCCGGGAGGACCTAAATGTTGTTGCTGTTTTCTTTTTCTCCCCACTTCTTTTTCTTCAGACCCTCGGAAGATGCGGGCAGTTAGTGAGTGGCCGAAGGTGCCTATGCTCTTCCTCTTAATTCTCGCTTTAGTCTCTCAAGAGAGCCAAGGAAGCCCCCGGAACCACAGGGAAATAGAGGCACAAGGTGACAAAGAGAAGCTTTTCCATCTCCTTCCAGCGCCCGCCGCTTCTAGTAGAGTCCAGATCCCGCAGCAGCACAGCTGGGGCAGGGTGCACTCAACTAGCCAGCGGGAGAACGTGGTATCTACCTCCACTTCTTCCTCCTCCTTCTCCGAACCCCTGAGGGACCGCGACAGGGCACTACTCTTCTCTGCCTCCCTCTCCACTGAACCGGCCGGCTCTTGGCTCTTCAGTTCATCCAGGAATGCAGGTAAGAGCCAATTTCAAAACCTGCTTCTTTTCTTCTCTACTTGTTCGGTGTACTTGACCTGCTCCTAGCTTCTGGATGTTGGAACAGACCACGGCTTGAAAGAGTTTTCTATCCAATCCAAAAATCCCAGTCTCATTTTAAAAAGCAAAAACATAAAATGTACACCCTCTGAAGGTTTCCATTCTAAAACCTATTCCTGGTAGTTTGGTCCGGGAACTTTTAGAAGAGAAAGGAGGGGAAGGGTGTATGGAGTATACAAGGAGGATGAAAGGGAGTACATCTTGCTAAGGCTATTGGAACTCAGTCACAGAGAGAAGCAACATTAAACTTCTTCACGAGTTTAGGCTTTGGCTTCATTTGAGGAAAAACAGAAAGAGGTTTACATTTCTTTGCAGCTGGCCACACAGGTTGATTTCCATTATTATTGAAAACAGAGGGATAGAGTGCAAAGATTTCTGGATTGAGAGTAAGCACTTTATAAATCTAAGTTATTTAGAGCTAATTTGGAGTTAAGAGATCCCATGTTTGAATCAGGACTCTGCTATTTCTATCCAGTGTGAGATTGTAGACAAGTCAAACGCACTCTGGGCCTCTAAGATTCCTTTTAGCTTGAAATCTATTTTCCTATATTCTAAATTTCCAGCAGCTTTCTCTAGGTCTTTTCAAATATAGAAGGGTCTGGAAAGAGACAGAATCCCCTAGACTGCTTTGGGGAGCAAATTGCCAGGCGTAGTCAGTGGGAAAGGAGAAAAGAGTGCTCATAGAATAAATAGAGGGAAGAGTGAGAGAAGTCTGAAGATACCAGATTAGAGTGAAAAGGACAGATATTATATGGAAGGGCTATAAAATTAGAGGAAAGAGGAGATGGCACATATATGTATATATATGTGTGTGTGTATACATT
Organism: Myrmecobius fasciatus; assembly: GCA_023553655.1. Taxonomy (NCBI): domain Eukaryota; kingdom Metazoa; phylum Chordata; class Mammalia; order Dasyuromorphia; family Myrmecobiidae; genus Myrmecobius; species Myrmecobius fasciatus. Next base: position 175,003 of record JAJPUD010001796.1, on the reverse strand, counting down.
ATATCTATATATATGGACATATGCATATACATATAAATATATCATAAAGCATGTCTACATATATTATTCACTTGGTCCCTGGACACTTGAGAAAAGCTATTATTTTCCTTTTCTCTTACCCACATCTTCAGCCTGTGACTAAGTACTGAAGATACAGTTTTACAGTTGAAGAAATCAATGACAGTCAATTTCAGCTGTTACATGACTGTACTTGAAATAAAATTTAGATCTTCTGATTCCAAGCTCAATGCCCTTTCCATTGTACTACTGTTATGTCAAGCTAGCAAAATGTCCGGGGAAACTTGTAAAAATAAAGCTTTTGGAGAGATAATTATTAATTTTCTGATTTTTTTCAAATTTGCTCATTATTCTTTAGTACCAGATTGTTGTTAATGTTTTTTTTTCTTTATCTGTGTATAATTGTATGATTATAGATTAAAAACTGGAGGGACCTTAGAGGTTATCTAGACTATAACTCTATTGCTTATTGTTTACATGCCCATAGGAAACTTACCACCTCTCTGTTTTTGTTGTATAGTTCTTTACTTTTCAGTAGACTCCCTTTTTTTGTAGCCCTATTTGGGGTACTGGAGTGGTTTGTCATTTCTTTCTCCAGCTCATGTTACAGATGAAGAAGTGAGGCAAACAGGGTTAAGTGACTTGTCCAAAGCTAATAAGCATTTGAAGCCAGATTTGAATTTGGGAAAAAGAATCTTCCTGCCAGACCAGGCATTCTATCCACTTCACCACCTAGCTGCTTGGCCATTTGTTCATATGTAAAATGAAGGCATTTGACTCAAAGTTTCTTCCAGATCCAAAGATATCTATGATCCTAACCTTAAAAACAGAGCAAAGGTCTTTTGCTTTTTTGGCTTCATATCCCATACACTTTGCAGTGTTCTATGTTAAATCCAAAGTGATTTTTCCTCTCTTAATCTGAGAAATATCTCAGATATTTTCTGCTCTCTTCCAGCTTTTAGAAACCCACCCACTGGAAGGCTAGGTAATGTAGTCACAAGCCCAGATTGTAAAGAAAGTATAGTTGTTTCTACTTAGATTCAATATCTCCAGGCAGACTACCTCTTCCTTAGGGTAGTTCCTTAAAGCCATCATTCTTGCCTTTTTATACATTAAAAAATGATTCCCTGTTGCTGTGTCCTATCTATAGTAGGCCTCTTGACATAATCCTCTTCTGACCAGGAAGATGGGAAGTCAAGCTTCCTGCCAGATCCTAATTTACTAGGTCATGCCACTTGTGTTCACACCTCTCTACCTCATTTTTCACATTTTGCAAATAGAGAGAATCTAGGACAGTGGAATTAGAGGTCTATTACAGACCTTAGTAATAGATATTGTACAAGTTTGAGATAAACCAAAATTATATTGTTCTAAGTGTTTAATTCACATAAACTGATTTTAATATATTTTTAATTTATAAGCATATATTTTTGTTATTATAAAGGTATATATGGCATGCTTATCAAATTTATTGAGGAAAAAGCTGAGAGAAATAGATAACATAATAAAATGATAAATTTAAGATCCAATATCCTAGGAGGTACAGTGAATAAAAGACCATCCCTGGAGTCAGGGAGAATGGAATTCAAATCTGATCCCAGAAACTAAGCAACCTGTGTGACCTTGGGCAACTCACCTCCAAAATAAATAAAATAAAATTCATAGAACTGTGTGTGTATCCACAATGATGAAATATTGTATTGTATTGTATTATACTTAGAACTCAAAGGGGTCTTGGATAAATAGGCTGCTAAAACATTGGACTAAATTAAATAAAATGAAATTTAATAGGGATAAATATGTCATAACACTTGGATACCAAAAAAATCAGCTTCACAAGATGAAGGAAGTCTGGTTAGAAAGCACTTGTTCTGTTAAGGAAATGGGAGATGGGATGTTAGTGGACAATTTCAATATGAATTAGCCCTATGATGTGGCAGCCAAGAAAAAAAAAAGCTAATTTGAACTTGAGTCTTAAGCTTTAAGGAAATTGTCGCAAAATCCCATTGTACTTTTCCCTCATCAGACCTCTTTTGGAATATTGTGTTCACTTCTAAGCACGTGATTTCAGAGGGACATTGATAAACTGGACAGTATCTCTAAGGAAGACAACCAGGATGATGAAATACCATGAAATCATGTCATCTTAAAACTGTTTGAAAGAACTAAGCATGTTTAACTTGGAGAAGAGAAAGCCCCAGGAGGACAGTATAACTGTCTTCAAGCATTTCAAGGGCTGTCATGTGGAAAAGGGATTGAACTTATTCTGTCTGAGGCCAGACAGTCAAAACAGGAACAATGAATGGAAATTGCAAAGAAGGCAGTTTAGGCTTGATATCAACTCCCCAGCAGCTAAAATTTTCCAGAGGTGGCATGGGCTGGATGCAGGTGTGTTCCTTCTTTGAGAAGAGGCAATGTTTAGTCATGTTATAATGGAGATTAGTTCTTTTCATCTTTCAAATTCTGTGTAGCATACATTTTTATCAGATGAATTGAGAGGTCAATCTTTATCATTGACCTGCTGTGTAAACCCATTATCTTTTTTATATTTTGTTTTGTTTTTGTTTTTAGGGGGATGGTTTCATTGTTATAGAGACTTTCAGCAGATAAAATTCTCTCTATAAATAAGTTTTAGATACTTCTGCAAATTAAAGTCTTAGAAAAATGCCTGGGAAGCTAGAGCTTAAGTGACTTGCCCAGAGTCATGCAACCAGTATGTATCACAAGCAAAACTCCAATCCAGATTTTTCTGAATGTGATTTTAGCTTTTTAACCTCTACTATGAAACCCATTTCATATTCATATTCTGGCTTTTAATTCTATTGCCATAATACAACTATAGAAGCAAGAGTTATTCCTTAGAATTTTAGATCTTATAGCTTTTGTGGGGTAGATGAAAGAGAAGGCTATAAAAATGGTTTCTTGGTTGCTATAGGGAGAGATGGAGTCAAAATTAATTTTTCTCTTCATAAACCTATGGTAGTTGTGAAGAGAGTTAGACAAGTGTGAAATGGCCATATGCTAGTATATTTTGGTATATACACAGGTATTCATTAGCATCTTATAATTCCATAAGCATTCATATATATGAACAGAATATATTTTCTAAGAAATTCCCTATTATGTTTAGTTTACATGAAAATGTATCATCTTTTAGAACATTAATCAACTATAATATATTCTCTAAAATGTAATTTAATTAGAATGGCTTCAGTTTCTGGTATGTTTTTTAAATGATCTGAGTTTTATTTTTTCTGAAAACATTGGCCATCACCCTTTCAATAATTAAACAAAAGTCTCAGTTTCGCATCTGTAAAATGGGCATACTAATACCTTTCAGAATTGTGACATGGATCAAATGAAAAGGCATATGTAAAAATACTTTGTCAGTTTTAGAGTCCTACTCTTAGTATAGACAGGAAGGTTGTTCAGGATAAGCAGAAGCGGGAATAGCAATAGCAAAAGTCAGTAGTTTCTGAGTAGTTTATCCAACCCTGCTCAATGTTCTGCTTGTAAACAATTATGATTTAAATACCACTGCAGGTGTTTGGAAGTCAGTCCCCAGCACACTGAGTAGATCTTAGAAGATTTGAAGGAAGGAGAGGGAAGGAACCTGGAAGTTTCATAGCTTAGCTGCAAGGATTTGGTTTTCTTAGCATCTGTCTCAGAGACTGTATTTTTCCCTGTGCTGTGAGTGTTCCCTGGAGAGTGCCAATGTCTTATACTCCAGGCCACACTGATGAGATTTGGGACACAAGGAATATTAAAAACATTTTGGCTATGATGTATCTGGATCACAAAGTCACTGAAAACAGTGATTTGACAGTAATTATTGAATTGTTATCTCTCAAAGTGTGTCTATGTTAGGGGTCATGAAACATTATTTATTAAGATTTGTCATGCTATCTGGTGATATATCTAGTAGTTGCTTATTTATCACATTACTCTTTTGTTTTTCTATGTGAGCTCTTCTTTGCTGGGTCTTCTTCCAGGTCATTGAACCCCTCTCATGCTAGGTAGGTATTCCTCAAGACTTGACTCTTAACTTTCTATTTTATTTCACTTGCTGATCTCATTATTTCCCATGGATTCAATGGTCGTTTTGATGCTGATAATTACCAGATCTAATTTTTCAGCCTTAAGTTCTCTTATAATTTTCAGACTTACATCTCCACCTGACTGTTAGCCATTTAAAACTGGGTGTCCCATAGACATCCTAAACTCAAAACTTAAACTCCCAAACTGAATGCATTATTGTTTTCCCCAAATCCTTTCCCCTTCCAAACTTTCCTATTATTGTTGAGGCACCATCGTCTTCCCACTCTCTTGGGCTCACAATTTAGGTGTCATCTCTTTGGATATGTTTTAAAGGTGAGAAAACTGGGCCAGTCTTCAAGATGTTGAGGTCTTCAGAGTCTAAATACTTAGTTACAAAAAGTTACAGAGCAAATCTGAATATAGAAAAATATAGTTTTAGAAACAAAATGAATAAATGAATGAAAAAGCATTTATTCAGTGTTTACTGTATGCCAAGAAATGTGCTAATGGAATATTAATATAAAAACAAAGACAGTTCCCATCCTCAAGGACCTTATATTCAGATGCGAACCAATATTGATTAGGAAAATATAAAGTACAATAAAATATTAAGTTAGTTTTTAACTAATTTATAATTATTATCTGATAATTGTATTTGTTTTGAATGAAGGCTTACTTTTTTTTTTTTTTTTTTTTTTTGCTGAAGCAATTGAGGTTAAGTGATTTGCCCAAGGTCACACAGCTAGGGAATATTAAGTGTCTGAAACCAGATTTGAACTTAGGTCCACTTAGGTCCTCCTGACTTCAGAGCTGGTGCTCTATTCACTGCACCACCTAACTCCCCCTGAATGAAGGCTTAATTTAAAGCTTGCTTGATATATAGCTGCCTTTTTTGGGTGGGATTTATGGATGCTATTGACCAAGAACAATTAATAGGCCAGAGGAAGAGAAGGGGAAAGGGAAACTCCCCCTTATCTTTTTTTCTAAACAATCTGATTAGAGAGAGTTATTTGAATGCTATGTTAAGATGGAAAATTCACTAATATGCACAAATTCTTTTTGCCCATTTCCTTCCTTCTCTTGCTACTGACTTTTGCTATTGCTATTCCCACTTCTGCTTATCCTGAAGAACCTTCCTGTAGAGTAGGATTCTAAAACTGACAAAGTATTTTTACGTATGCCTTTTCATTTGATCCATATTACAATTCTGAAAGACTAATAGAACAGGTATTAGTATGCCCATTTTACAGATGTGAAACTGAGACTTTTGTTTAATTATTGAAAGGGTGATGGCCAATGTTTTCAGAAAAAATAAAACTCAGATCATTTAAAAAACATACCAGAAATTGAAGCCATTCTAATTAAATTACATTTTAGAGACTATATTATAGTTGATTAAGGTTCTAAAAGATGATACATTTTCATGTAAACTAAACATAATAGGGAATTTCTTAGAAAATATATTCTGTTCATATATATGAATGCTTATGTCAAGAGAAATAAAATAGTGGTTGGGACAGTTATCCAAATAAGGAGAAAGAAGGGTTTTAATAGGTCATAGTAAAGGAACAGTAAGCAAAGAATAAAAGGAATGGATGGCAACATTAAGGAGTTAGGTAATAAGGGAAAATAGATGGATATGTGCCAGAATGCCAGGCAATAGTACTTTTGATGAAAGACCACAAGATGTTTGTGTATGAAAGATTGCCTCACATCTCTGCCCAATTTAATATTCCTCCTAAGTCAGGTGCATCTGGACTCAAGCAAGATACTTATTATAATTTAAACATCTTTTCATTAAAATGGGATTTCTACTCAGTAATATAGCACTTTGTTAAAATTTAGTTTTGTATATTATAAAACCTAGAAAATAATCATGGTTTCTTTCACATATTCTATAAATTAGATTTTAAAAAATTAAAGTATTCCTCTCATTTAGACAATGGTTTTATGTAGAATGTTCCCAAGAATATATTTTCTGCAAAACATTATTGGTGTGACAATCAGTATACTTTCATGTTTTTATCATCATCATTGCTCTAGTGCAAGTTCTTAGCTTGTAGTTTGTGAAAACTTTTTTTCTTTTGTTTTTTAATTTTGATAATTGTGTTTCAATGTAACTGCTTCCTTTATAATCTCATGAATTTTCTTTATTTAAAAATAATCTGAAGAGGTGCTCATAGGCTTCTTCAAATGGTCAAAGAGGTACATACCACATAAAAAAGCTAAGAACTGAGAAGACCATTTTAAGTTGCCCCCCAGGAATAATCATTTTGCAGATTCCACTGAACTCTTTTAGATAACATGTCAGCAAAGTATGAAATACTGAGGTGTTGAGAGGGTTTTTTGTGGTTGCAAATAAATATATTTATAACAGAGATATTTGTAGAACAAATAATTTGTCTTAGCTGCACATTGTATTATTCATCTGGATCATTCTGTTCCTAGCTATGTTGCAGAAGAGAATTTTGGTATGTTAAAAGCTATCTGACTAAATTTTATTTTTGTAGAAAAGGATGAAAAACAGATGGGGAAAAGATGGACAGGGTTTGGAATTTAGGTTTCTTTGAGAATTATAAGGCATTTTCTGAAGGGAATGTATGGGATGTGTCCAAACATTCTTCTGCAGGTCAGACAAGAGAACTGTATATTTAGAATTGTCTGGGTCAGAGAAGAATTAAAAAGAGTAACAACATTATCAAAAACAACCACCACAACTACCTGCAGTTTAACACTGAGCTATTATCCTTGAAATTCTGAATAAAATGAAATGGTTTGTAAAATATGAAAGGGAATTATTGTGGGTTAGCTATCATTTTTTTAAAAGCCTTTCAAAAAGTCCAAAAGAAACATAGACAAGCTGATAGTTACATGTTGAATTGATGGTACCTGCAAAAAAGAAAAGCAAGCTGTATGCAATAGAGAGTTGGGGATTCATGTATAATGCTCTTTTTTGTTTTCTACTTTATATATGAAAATGCCCATTTTATTTGGGGTTTTACCTTAAAATTTTATAGAGAACAAAATAAATAGTCTTTCAATTGCCACTATTGTCACTACACAGTTCTTAAACATCTCATTTTTGAGGTTAATTCTAAGGTTCTGAGGTACTTCTAAGGTTTAAGGTGAATTCTTTTGAATTCTTCTGTTTATTATGGACATTATTTCATTTATTCAGTGTTCTAGATCTATGATGTCATGAATATAAGGAACTCCTGGTATGGATAGCACATTTATCGATGAAGGTAGATATCAAGATTGTAATTCACAATCTTAAAAAGTTGCTCAGCATGCTAAGAAATTAGCATTGAACTAGGATTATAAATTAATATGCATCAGTAGCAGAACTTGAATCCAAGTTTTTGAGCCTCCAAGGCCAGCCCTATAATCAGGCATTACATAATCTATTCAAATATATACATATATATATACACACACACATATGTATATATATTAACTTTCTCACTAAATCCACTCTGCTTCCTAACTTTCTTTACCTCTCCTTCCTCAACCCTATATATCCAATCAATTGTCAAGTGATATGGATTCTGCCTCCTTAGAAATTGTCATAACTATTCTGTTTTCTCTACTCACATCACAACCGTTTTGCCCAGTCTTCCATCACTTCTCAAAAGGGCTATTGGTATAGCTTTTTAATTGAATTCTTTAAATTTAGTCTCAAACCTCTTTAATATGTGTTCCATACAACTATCATGTGGAATTATCCTTAAGATTAGGTTTGATATCCTTAAGATTAGGTTTCCTTTCACCAGGAAACTTTTAGTGACTCCCCATTGCTTTCAGGATAAAATAAAAATTTCTCTCTTTTGCATTTAACATCCATCATAGCCTGATTCTTTTCAGCCTATTTTACATATAGGTTACTCTCAGGTACATTATAACTTGCTTGATGTTTTTCCCTACACATATCAATAAATCTACTTTATTTTGAGCTTTTGCATAAGGTGTTATTCATGTCTGGATGTTCTTTTTACCTTCACCTCTTGGAACCTGTATCTCCCTTAAAAGTTCAATTCAAGTGCCACTTTGAGATGCCTTTTGTTTGACAAAGTAGTTAATTTTCTCCTCCTCCTTTCATCACTATATATTTATTATTTATATTTCTATTTACTTATCTTTGAGTATCCCTTTAGTAAGACTTACTTTTGTATTTTGTATTTGTCATCTCCTGTGTTTAGTCTAGTTCTTCTCATGTAGTAGATGTTTAATAAATGTTGATTGTTGACAGGGGCTATAAAAGCTTCCCCCCTTTAGAAAAAGTATCAAATAGATGACCATCCTTCTTTACTATGTGTATTTCACTGGAAACTTCATCTAGTAAGCAGAGCACATATATCAGGATATTAACTCATGTAAGACTTTGAAGTGAATGAGAAAGATGAAATTCATACATAGTGATTCAAAGTCTGGATATTTTCACATAAGATCTACTGGAGAAAATGAGGCTAGTGATTTTGCATAGCCACTGCTCACTTGAATTCAATTTACTTATATGTCCTAGCTTCACCTCTGTGATGTCATCATGATTCTCTTCAAGAATAAAGGACAAAAAACATTTGTTCCTCTCTAACCTTTTAGACTTGGAATTTCATCCTATTGTGTAATTATTTCTTTTTTTAAATTAAAGCTTTTTTATTTTCAAAACATATGCTAGATAATTTTCAACATTCAACCTTGCAAAACCTTGTATTCCAAAATTTTTCCCTCTCTTCCTTCCACCCCCTTCCCTAGACAGAAAGTAATCCAATATATGTTATACATGTGGAATTCTTCTATACATATGTGTAATTATTTCTAAGGATCTATTCTCTTAATCTGCTTAATCAATTTTGGCCATAGAAGTGTTTCTTGAAAAGGGGATAATTTGTATGAAAATTATTGTCAGATGAACCCAAATTAATTACTAACACAATTCATAAAGCAATAAATCTTCATGGGGCATAATGATTTGAACACAGTAGGGAAGGCTTGGCAACTTATTTGTTTTTGGAAAAAAAATTATCACAATTGTCAAGGTGAACACTTATTAAACAATATGATTGATTATTTCATGCTTTGAAACTTATAAATTGGCTCTTTGGGATTATCTGTGAACATACTACTCGTTTCTATAGTTTGGCTTATAAAATTCATATATCCAGTTTTACAGACCTTAAGGTATGTCCAACAATGAATAAAGTAACAATATCATTAGAGTTTTAGCAGAATTGAATGCATTTACTTCAAACTTTAAGTATTCATGATTTTACTAGTGAGCTTAACATCTGTATCCCACTCCCAACCTCCACCTATGCAGCATGAAATTCTCCACATTTTTATACAACTTTTAATGAATTATAGTGGCTAGTTCCTCTCAACTTTATTAGTATGGACTTTATTGCTAAATTTGTATGTAAAATTTGAAGCTTTTAGATATATGCTCTATTGCCTAAGTCATCCCATATCAAGTTAAGGCCTTGGAGTAGGAATGGAAACAATGAATATACACCTGAATAAGAATTAGTACAACTAATAATAGATCATCAACAAGAAGACAGTGTAATTCAATGGAAAGAACAGTGATCCTGGACTCAAAGAATCTGGATTCAGCTCCTACCCTCATATGTTATTACCTGGATGACCTTGGGCAAGTAACTTAATCTCCATATACCTCAGTTTCCTCATCTGTAAAAACAAGGATTTAGGCTGGATGACCTCAAAAGTCCCTTTAAGTCTACCTCTATGATGTAAAGTAAATAAATAATTACTTGGTTTCAGAATTGTTGATTTCAATACTCAATGGTAAGAGTTTGGAATACTTTAGAAAGTTGACATTCATAAAGGTGTTGTATGAAACAAGTAAATTTAGTTGTAGGTGAAGATTGTGGGATGAGGAGAGTTGATTTCAATAGTTTTCAGCCCAGAAGTGAATATAGGATAGGATACTGCAAAGAAGCTTAAGGATACATTTGAATAGAATACTTATCTTCATCAGCAACTTGACTTATTCTTTTGCCTCCTCCTCCTTTCTACTATCTGTCCTGCTCCCACACCAGTATTTTCCTTCAATTTCATTCCTTCACTTCCCAGTTTCAATTTTATGCTTTGTCTTTTGATCTTTATTTTTATTTGTATCTCAGTACTTAGTACAGTGTCTGGCACATAGTAAGTGCTTAATAAATTCTTCCTTCCTCCCTTCTTTGCTTCTTTCCTTTTTTCTCACTTCCCTACCTCTTTTTTTCCCTTTTTTCTTCTATCCTTCCCTTCCTTCTTCTCTCCCTTCCTTCCCTCACAAAAGTAATACTTTAGATACTGCTTTGATTATCAAATAGTAAATTTGTGTTTTGCTGATCAAAGACTACTTATTTAATCATTAAGTGACAGGAAATTTATTTGTTATTATAGTATTTAAAATCTATATCCAAGCTCTCTCTATAAATTAATCACAATAAAATTGCTAAATAAAATAAAGATGACTTAATTTATTAAAAACTTGTGGGTTTTCTTTCTTGGTAAATTTTGAGCCTATAAGCTTTAAAATATTTTTATTGTTACCTTTTTTTAATCATCTCATATTCCAGTTTGTCTTTATCTCCTTCCTTGCCCTTTGTTTATTTCTTTTAGACAAAGAATATAGAAAGAAGAAAAAAATTCTGACATTATATCCTGACAAAAATCCTGACATCTGACATTATAGTTACATATTCTACAAAAAGGTGATGGAATTGCAGTGATGGAATTGCAGTCTCATCTCTCTTTCAGAATCAAGCTTGATCATTATAATTGTATAACTTTCAGATTCTACTGTTTTTGTACTTTTCAGAATTTGCTTTGTTGCAGTCATTTTGTGTACTCTTTTCTTTTTTATGCTTATTTAACTTTGCTTAAGTTCATCTAAGTCTTTGCATGCTTCTTAGTAGTCTTCCCAGTTATTGTATCTTATGGGATAAATGATATTTTGTTAAGTTTATGGTTTAGTCAATTTCCAGGGATGGTCTTTAACCTGTTCCCATTTTTTTCTATTACAAAAAGTGTTACCTTAAATAATTGTTGTACATAGGATCTCTCTCTCTCTCTCTCTCTCTCTCTCTCTCTCTCTCTCTCTCTCT
>JAJPUD010001796.1:125977-163828 GCA_023553655.1 Myrmecobius fasciatus | reverse complement strand
CTCTCTCTCTCTCTCTCTCTCTCTCTCTCTCTCTCTCTCTCTCTCTCCTCTCTCTCTGTCTCTCTCTCTCACTCTCACACACACACATGTTCATTCTCCCTTTCTCAAGGGATAGAATGAACTTGGAATTTTTGAGTCAAAGGGAGCACAGGTAATTTTTAAAATCATGTTACAAGAAAAGATAATTAAATTATTGGAAGGACGTATTTATTTTTATAGAATAAATGGCGCTTCCAAATTACTTTTACCAGTAAAAGTATTTACAAAATCTTCTACTGCATTCAACTGGCTCACTTCCCAGAAAGGATAACTCTAGTTACCTAGCCAAATATCACACAGAATATTGACACCACAGAGACCAATTTGCTATCTATGGTAGCATACTGTATTCCTGTGAGTGTTCTCTGAATTATGAAGGAAAGGTTGCCATTAGTGAATAAAGTCATGATTGTATGGGAAAGTACTAGCAAATCCAGATAAAGAAAATATGTTTTTTTTTATCAGTAATTATTCGGACAATCTAATTCTTGCTGGTTGCTAGTTGGACTATTAATAGAATAGAGTTTAAGTTTGATGTTATTCCCTTTTAGTTCACTCTGTACTTGGTCAATGAAGGGATGCTGGCTGGTTGTAACTTAACTGTCTACATAGAGTAGATGTGTATACATTCTCCCTTATTTTAAGAGAGAATATCATTCACATGCATAGCTTCTGAGTGATAGAACTCCCTCTTTTGTATGTGAATAAGTCTAGATAGCATTGACCTTTGCAGTCATAATGCTATAATGAATTGTGGCCCAGAATAACCTGTGGATTATGGAAAATAAATATCCTCCTCCTTATTACATGTATATTTTATATATATATATGTATGTATCTATCTATCTCTCTCTCTCTCTCTCTCTATATATATATATATAAATATATATATCTTTTTATGTAGCTAGACGTAATTCCACAATAAAATTGTGGCAAAGTGATGTGTAGTTAAATAATTCTAGATTTTAAATCAAGATAGAGTTGTATGTGATATTTTGATGTGCTATATATGGAAAACTGAGAAAGTTACTTAATTTCTAAGAATCTCCATTTTCTTATCTGTCAAATGGGAATAATATTTGCACCATCTTCCACACAGTATTGTGAGGAATATCCTTTTAATATCTTAGTGTTATATAAATATAAGCTATCTTCATCATCATCATAGTAATTACTTTTGGAATAAGCCTATCAGGAGGCAATAGGAGAAAAGTTCACAGTAGTCTGACTATTCTGAATCTGAAATTGTCTTGAAGAAAAGATTTTTCTAAAGCCTTGGGTATTGGTGGTAGAAGTGGCTAATTAAAACTAGAATTTATATAGCACTTTAAAGTTTGAAAAGCTTTTTACGAATTATATCAGATGGATCCTCTTAACAACTCTGTGATGTAGGCTATTCCATCTCCATTTTCCAGATGAGGAAACTGAAGAAGAGAAAGGACAAATGACTTGCTGAGAGACATACAGATACTGTGGATATTGTGTTTGGGGTAGAACTCAAACTCAGCTGTACCTGACTCTAAATCCAGCCTTTCTTTCATCATATCTGTCACTTGATTGCATGCATAGCAGTTAAATCAGGGATTTATCAGAATAACACTAATTTGCACTTAAGGAAGGAAAGTGTTGGCTTCCCACTAACTATATGCACATCCAACTGAGCTCATCAAAAAACTGCATGGTGTGATGTTTAAAAAGTTCAAGAGGCATAATTTCTGGGTAATTAATTATTTTTATTAACATATTAACATTTTATTAATAAAATTAATAGACATTTAGTCATCTCTATTTGAGCCAAAAATGACTCATGGTGGTAGGGTCATAGTTTATGTGCCCTGGGAAGATTGGGTAGCAAATGACTCTGATTGATTAACAATTAATGAAAGAATGAACATTACAATGAGAGATGGGCCCACTCCAATGATGGGCTGGGGGATGTAATTTTGATCTTGTCATTGACTTTAAATTGTCTAGCTGTGGGCAATCTAATTAAAGAATTTATCTCCATCCAAATCTGATAAGGTGGTCTAGGTGAGGTAAATTTTTGGCAGAGATCAGTAATATCCTTCATAGACTGACTTTGAGCAAAGAAATAGGACAGTGGGGCAGCTAGGTGGCACAGTAGATAGAGCACCAGGCCTGAAGTCAGGAGGACCTGAATTCAAATCTGGTCTCAGACACTTAACACTTCCTATCTGTGTGATCCTAGGCAAGTCACAACACCAATTGCTTCAGCCAAAAAAAAAAAAATAGGACAGAGAATTTCCTTTATATTTGCTTATTAATAATCATTTCTCTCAATGGTACTGTACTAGGGAATAGAAATAGAGATTAGACCTATGTTTTCATTGGCACAGGAAATTCTCAGGTGAGGAAACTCTATACCAATTCAGGTCCTCACCTCTGCTATTTAGACCTTTGGGAGCTGAATAAAATACTGAGAAGTTGAATCACTTCCCCAGCAGCACTCTGTCAATATGGGTCAGAGACAAGGCTTGAACTCAGATTTTTCTATTCTAGAAATAACCATAATGGGAATAATTTGAATTTTTATGTGTCTCTGTGTATATATAGTGTGTGTCTCCAAGGAGTTTAGTTTTTATAATGTTTGCCTCTAAGATGGACAGAAATATTATGGTACATCTGTGCGGATCCAGAAATAGAACTCTTAACTTTCTGATTTTCAGTCCAGTAAAATGATATTCTTTTTCTCCAGACCTGTGATTTCATGAATTTTAAGCAACGATGGGTACTAAGTCTCCTTCCATTGATGCTGGACATGTGTAATTTATAGTTTTAGAAAGTCACTTGTGGGGTACTGAGGTATTCTTCTTCTATGCTCACACAGAGCTAGTATATATCAGAGGCAGAACACAAACATAGTCTAACCCCCACATGCTGGGGATTTTTTGTGTAAATTTCCATTCTTGAATTAAAATTCAAAGGATGACTTAAATTCTGTATTACAGTTCTGCTATTAAGATTTTCATGTTTAGAAAGTAAACATATTTAGAGTTTCTAGGCACAAAGTTAAGATAACAGTAACTGTTTCAATAAGGTTGTGTATACACTTAGATTTATATCCCACTATAAAAATCTTAACTGTAGGAATAAATTTTGGTTGTTATATATGCTTAGAGGATAGAAGTATTTTGCATAAAATTAATGGTATAATTGGTTTATTTCAGTATTTAAAATATTTTGAAACAATTAAAATAACATGTATTTTCTTTGTAGAAATACTTCCAAGAGATTTGAATTTGAAAGAGAAGTTCATAAAGCATTTTACAGGTAAAAACTTTGTTTCTTGATAAGATTGCAATATGTTGTAACTAAGAAAGCAAAATAGTATTGTAGATTAAGATATTCAGTTGTCATATATCATACATCATATATCACCTATCAATTGGGGGAAATAATGGTAAAGGTCTTATTTTTTTCTTTCACATCAGACCTGAGAGGATCAAAAATTTGGAACCAAAAGAAATTTTAGCCGTTGTTGAATCTGGATCTCTTATTTTTATTTATTTATTTATTTTTTGCTGAGGCAATTGGGTTTAAGTGACTTACCCAGGGTCACACAAGTAGGACGTGTTTAGTGTCTGAGACTATATTTAAACTCAGGTCCTCCTGACTTCAGGGCTGGTGCTCTATCCACTGCACCACCTAGCTGCCCTCTGAATCTCTTATTTTTAAATAAAAAACCTGAGACTCAGAGAAGAAAGTCACACAAATAGTAGTGACCAAGGTGGGATTTGAATGCAGTTCTTCCTGACTCCAAGACCTAAATTCTATTAACTATATCAGAGATTCTTAAACTTTTCTATTTGTGACCCCTTTTCACCCAAGAAAAATGGATATGCCACTGGGTACAAATCAAGCATTTGTTAGTAATAAATTATAAAGAAATTTATTTTATACAAGGCAAATGGGTTTAAGTGACTTGCCCAGGGTCACATAAGTGTTGTTATACGTTAAGGTGTTTGAGGCTGGAGTTGAACTCAGGTCCTTCTGACTCCAGGGCTGGTGCTGTATCCACTGAGCCACCTAGCTGTCCCAAGAAAGTTATTTTAAAACAATTCTTTGGTATACATATAATTTTATCATTTATTAAAAATGAAAGTAAATTTGCATACTAATGAGAAGGATGTATTTATCTCTTTTTACATAATAAATTAAATCTTGGCAAAATATTTGATACCCTTTTACTGCTGCTAAATTTTTTGTGAACTCCACATCTCGTTACATGACCTCACAGTTTAAGAAGCTTAGTACTATACAAACTCTGGTTTATACCTTAAATAAGAGCATTAATTGGCATCACAGTTGTTCTTAAAGAACAAGTGGTTCTCTAAGCACCAAGAATGATATACATTAGATTAAGACTTCTCTGACAATATTAAATACTGTGATGCTTTGTCAATACACTAATTCAGTTGCAGATTTAAATGTGTCATCTCTTTTTTTAGTTCTTTTTAAAGAAAAAAGATAGATTGTCATTTGATAATAGGTTTAGATGTAGTCTGAAATCAGGGTGTTTGAAAATCACTTGATAGTAATCCTCAAACCTTTTGATCTCAGGATCCATTATCACTCTTGAAAATTGTTGAGGACTTCTCAAAGAACTTTTGTTATATTAGAAATCTATATTTGTTATATTAGAAAATCAAACAACTTTTTATTATAATGAAAACAGTTTTGCCTTCATAGACTACCTGAAAAACTTTCCTCCTTTCTGATCACTTAGAAACACCATGAGGTTTCTTGCTGCCTAATTCTTTTTTAATATGAAAGTCTAACAGAATATGGATTCTAGCTTTAAAAAATATAATTCTCTTCTATAAACAGAAATTCTCAAGGAAGCAAACATAAGGAAAATAAAGACCCAATATGTGCAGTTATATTTAAATCCCATATTATCAGATTTTTTTCTGATTAGTCTAATGCTTGCCACCCTCCCCTCTCCCCAATATGCTAGCGTCCCTCCTGAAAATAAATAGTGATTCCATTATGTGAACTAGTATAATGGAAAGCAAAGCTGGAAGGTTTTTTTTTTTTTTTAATAGTTTATGATCAGACCGATTTGCTTTTTCTCATCTTAGAGGAATAAGGACATGGGAAAATGGTCAAGCTATTTTAAGGGAATACAAGGTTGTGAACTAAGCAGCTACATTATGCCTGCCAATAAAGTGATAGCAAAGTATTTTGGATAATAATAGTTCTCTGTTTATAATAAACATTCTTTTACTATTAAATAGGACCAGTCACCTTTTCAGCTGAATGTAGCAAACACTTCCATCGACTGTATCATAATACTAGGGATTGCACTATACCAGCTTGTAAGTAAGACTGCAAGTACTTTTTCTTTAAATGTAATCTTTCTTCAATAATAAATGCACATGATCTTTAATCACATGCTTTTGACACTAGGAAGTCAATAGACAATAGTCACTGTGGGATATCATTTATACAACTGATAAGATCTGAGTGCTATATCCTATACCTTTAGGAAATGGTACCATTTCCTAAATGGGAACAAACCCAAACTTTAAAAAGCCAGATTCTGTTAAGACCCCAGTGGATTATTATCAGTTTTTAAATCTTTTATCATCTTTCAAAAATATCTGATAGGAAAATATTTTTCATCCATGTGAGAAAATGTTATCTAAATTATGTTAGAAATTCCTCACAACATAATAATTGAAAAATAAAAAGCTCTTTATAGCTCCTAATATAAAATCATATATGCAGAGATTGTAAATTCTTCTGGATAATGAAATCTTTTTTTAAAAAAATTATTGAATGTGTTCCTCTGGAAACTTAAGTTGCTGAAAATAATAATTTTTTCAAATATGATAATAAATGACAAAATTTAAAACACATCTCCTCCATCTTCCTACATATAATAGTATCTTACAATCATGTATTCTTATGAAAATAAAATCGATGAATAAAAAATAATGACTACATATATCTGTGAGGATCAGCCTATTATCAGGTCATAGCTGACAGAAGTATTTGAACACTGATTGATCAACCTATGTATCAGAAAATGACTATGTACCCAATAATGGTTTAGTCAATTTCAATTAGTCAAGGAATAGAAGACTTTCCTAATGATAATCAGTTCAGCAAACTTTAGTCCAAATGTGCAAAGATTGTACTTTCCTAGTCATAATGTACCAGTGGTCAATAAAGGGGTTCACAGGCCAGGACACTAAATAAATGCCTTCTCTTAAGGTCTTCCTCCCACTTGATCCCTGTGAATCTATCCAGCAATAACAGTCAGATATAAGAGCAGAAACACAGAATTCTATGCTCTCATTTGAGTTACTCATAAGACTGCACCATTTCTCATACTTGTCTAGGACTAAGAGCTGCTTGCATGCCTGTGAGTAGGAAATTGTTTGATTTGTGATACTTGTGTGTTTGTTTCTTCTCAATGCCTCACCCACAATCTTCTCATAATATTCAATTTATTTTTGATCTGACATTATGATTTACATCAAGATTCTCATAGATTGTTTAAGGTATTTGTCATATTTTTCTCTGTACTGTACACAAAAGTTCTGTTGAGTCTTCTATAAAATAGAGGATCATTGAATGTGTTATGAAAGCTATGGAGCAGAGTTAGATGATTTTTTTTTTGGTTCCCTCCAATCCTAACTATTATATTACACATGGGCAAGAACTGACTCATCAATATTTTCTATGAAAAAGACTTATGGATTTTAGTTGACTAAATTCCAGCAAGAGAGAACTGTAGAATGGCTCTCTGGGAGGGGGGTACAGAGATGTATAAATAATATTAAAACAAACTATATAAATAAAATATATTTTTAAGATTGTAAAATAATACTTCAGCATTTATTATTCTCAACAATATTTCAATGCACACAGTGTGAAGCTGCTAAAAAATCCAAGACATCTCATATAGTGCTAATACAAGTATAGTGCTTAGAACAGAGGACTCATTTAGTTTCAATCAGATTAGATATAGGTTACTGTGTTCATTTCTTTAAGAGGGACATTCAAAAAGTAGAATATATCTAAAGGAAGATTCTGAGGAAATTCTGTGAAGAAAATTGATGGAAACAGGAATATTGAACATAGAGAAGAAAAGATTTAGAATGTTATCAGTGTTCAAATATCTTGATGAATGTCACATGGAAGATAGACTAAATTTAATCTGTATAGCTCCATTGGGATGAAGTAGGACCAATGAATAGGAGCTATAGCAAAGCATATTTTGGCTCAATATAAGGAAAAAAATTAGAGCTGTCAATAAATGGGAAGGACTGCCTTGTGAGGTAATGAATTTTCTTATTCTTCAATGGTTCAAGCAGAGGTTAAATGACTATTATTAGAGATACTATTGAGGGAATTTTTGTATGAAGTGGTAGCTGGAGTAAATGACCATGAAATTATCAAACTTAGTATTATCTAATATAATAGGATGGATTTTTTAAAGTTCCAGAGTTCTCTTTTCTGAAACTATGACCTTGTGTTTAAGAAAATAAAATATTGTCTTAAGGAAAAACTGCTAACAAAACTAAGTCAGCTTTACAAACCTTGATAGATGTGGAGGTGAGTAAAATCATCTTGAAACCAAAGCAAAGTTATTTAATTAAGTAAGATCTTGAAGGGTACCAATTACATATAACACAAATATTCATTGCATTTGGGAGATACAATATAAATAACAGAAATAAAAATAGAAATAAAAAACAAACCCTATGGATTCAAAGATTAATTTTATTTAGTTACACATGATGATATAATCATTCTGTAGAATGGATAAATGATAACAAGCACACAACTACTATTGGGTATCCTAGTTGTAAAGTCTGTTAAATGAACCATTTTCTATTTATTATTTTTTTTATAGATTACAAAAGATGTGCAAGACTGCTAACAAGGTTAGCAGTCAGCCCATTGTGTACACATCCTTAGAAAATTTGACATGTAAGTATGTACCTATTTTTGTCATATCCTTTTGCTGAATTTTCTAGCTTTATTATCATTATTGACTAATACAGTAGCATGAAGCTAATTAATCCAACATATAATTTTCTTACAGTGCTTTTAGTCTATTGCTTGCTATCAGGGAGAACTAAGACCTAAGACAAATTATTTTCCGGCGATGGAAAATTTATCTCTAATGTATATAGTCTTACATGTTATTATTGTCATATGTCAATATTGATAGTCATAGACCAAGTTATATAAAGCTGGTAAACACCTTTGTTCTTGAAGAAACTGAATCACATAACAAACTCCTGAAAAAGTATAGAAGCCTTTGACATATTTTACTTTTTAACATCAAATAATATTTTTCACTGTACATTTGTATGATGTATATGTGTGTATGCATATGCCAGTCTTCTCTGTTTGTACATGCATAGTGAAGCCATCAAATATCAATATATCCATTGACTTGTAAGATTTTGTCAAGCTTTTGTTAGGATTTTTCTGCTTTTTTATTCTTTGCAACAGACTGGTTTTCTTTTTGCATATCTTCATCCTGAGGTGACAAAGTGATCACAGGTCAAACAAAAATATATTTTTTTACCTTTAGGGGCACAGTGAAATCAACACTGCCAGTACCTTTCTCCTTATATCTTTTATTTTCATTCATAGCAAGGGCCACTTATATCTGTTTTCTTTTCTCCACTCACAAAGCCAACCCATAATTTAGACCTTTGCTTCCTTTGCCTGGTATATTTCAAGGGCTTCCTAATTTGTTTCCCTCCATATCTCTTCTCCAATTCATCTCCTAAGTAGCTAGATGATAATATGAAAGACAAGACTGAATACGGGCTATCCAACTCAAAAGCCTCCCTATTGCCTCTTGGCAATATAGGGCTTGGCAAAATAGGGCTTTCAAAGCCCTATATGATTCCACTTCAGTATGTCTTTTCAAAGTTTTTTCTCATTATCATTCCTCCTACAATATATGTACTAGTCGTCAATCCTGGCCTACTTCCTGATAATCATACACATTTGATTCCCCATGTCTGTATAGCCCCTGCTAAAAATGAACTCTTATTTTATCTCTACCACTCAATATACCCAGTTCCTTCAAAGTTCAGATCAATGTCATTTCCTATATGAGGATTTTTGCTAACATCCCACTCACTTTTTAGACTGTTCAAATTAGTTTCTGTTTAATTTTTTGTGTATGCTTTCCTCTTGGAGAAAATGTAAGGTCTTAGAAGGCAGGGACTTTTCTTGTTTCTATCTTAATATTTCCAGTGAGTTGTTCAGTCTTGGCACAGAATAAGTAAATTCTTATTGATTGACACTGTTCAATACCTCTAGTATTATAGCAGCTAACAGGCTAGTGGAAAAAGTGTTAAATATTCATATTTAGAATACCATCAAATTATTATTTATAGATGGAGATAAAAATATATCATGTGGCACAACTGGATTGGCACAATTCAACTAAAGAAGGATTCCCTAATATAATACTGGTTCATATTTATTTAGTGCTTTAACATATATGCAACATGTTTTAAAAATATTATCTCATTTAGTATAAGTAGTGAGGTCTTCTACATTCTCCTGGTTTGAGATTCAGTATTATTGATTGCATCAAGCCCCAGATTATTACAGGGCTTCACTCAAAGAGATCTAACAAAATGAAACAGATCAGCATAACCATCTACACGTGGAGAAAAAAACCCAAGTAGATAAAGAATGTCTATCTTTCAAACTGTAACATAGAGTTGGATGAGTAGTCCATTGAAGTAGTCTATCAGGGTAGGCATTGAAAATAGAGAATGAGCTGGACTCCGTATACATTACAAACAATAGAGTTTGCTTATGTTTGGGAAATTAAAAATATGTGAACCAGTTGTGTAGTCATCTCCAAAAAGGCATTATAAAAACAAATGTTTAAAAGTACTCAGCCTTGTAAATCAAGGTTGTAAAATTAAAACAAAATTCAGAAGAATTATTTGCTTCACGTAATATAGGTAATTATAATAAAGGAAGGAAATGATTGTAGAAAAAAATTAAAATGAATGAAGACCTTTTAATGCCAGCCAATCAATCACCTGAACATGAACAAAGTAATGAATCAGATTTTACCTATTTGTTTGTAAATTGGCAGGTTTAATTTTCCCAAGGGGAGCATTAGTATTTTAAAAGATCTAACAGTGCATCTTTTTTTTCTTTAGTAACTTTCATTAGGTAGAACTTTGAATTAACTACTGAAAATTGGCACTAACCTAAATCTGTTCTATCACAAAATAGAATATATACACCAAAAAAATGACCCTCCCCATATTGAAATATTCCATTTGCCAAAGATCTTTTGAATTTATAGTCTTAAGTAAGCAGTAAAACTTTCCTGTCCTGAATTTCAGTTACATGAAAAAGTACAGTCAAGAAAACCATAATGGTGGTATTTAAATCAACATTTTAAAAGTCAAGCCAAATTAATTTTATTTCTTTATGTTATGAATATCATAAAGTTTAAATATAATGTACAGTATAGTGAAGTAGACTGACTAAATCTTATAGTGTCAATTTCTGAAATGTGTGAGCTAACTAAATCTGCCTTTATATTGCATAGCTTCCACAAGTATACAAGTATATTGGCATTTGACTGACATTTTCAAAAACTTCCCTAAAATGTTTCAGCAGAAATGTTATAAGTTCCCAAAATATTACAGCATGACACATTCTTAAAATGAATGGTTTCTTTGAAAACTTGGAAAAATGTATATAAAAAATATTTTAATTGATGAATTAAAATTTTACTTTTTTATATGCCTTGAAAACTACATTAAAATATTATGTCTTTTTACCCTCTCCCTATAGATCATCCCAATAAATATAAGTCAAAAATTTGATAGACATTCAAATTATGAATAGTCTATAACATGTTACAAGTGATCAATCTGAAAGTTGTCCCTTCCTGAAAACTGAATTTAAAAAGTGAAAAGCTTGGCTGATAAGTTAGAATAGAAAGAAAATTGTCTTAATATTAACTTTATTGTTTTGACTTCAACAAAAGTATGCTTTTAAAATAAAAATTCTTGCTTAACTAGACTTAGAGCAAGCTTTTTTCTACATTTTGTTATGTTCCATGTTAATTCTAAAGAGGCCTTGTCCATTTGCAAAAGTGCTACTTTTTGTATCAGGCCCATCATGAAATTTAATCATAATTAATCATTTAACAAGCCTATCGATAGAATAAAAGAGGACTAAAATTATTCCCCACACAGAATGTGATATACTCTGGTATCCTGGGTCTTCTAGTGAAATATATTTTCATTGTACACATTAGTCTTCGTTCAGCTTTGTGCACTTTTACTTGGTCACTTTGTCTTGCAATGTTTATGATTAAGAATGAGCAAAAAGACAATAATGACAATTGGAAAGGTGGATAGATTATGTGATGAACTTGATAAGCTCTTCCAAATTAAGTAACAGTGAAATTATTTTTTTAGCTTCATTGTTTATTACATTTTAAAATTGTCTTTAATTTAATAATATTGATTTAATGGAAAATAAGTTGTGAATAAAATAATAACTGGAAGAGATCACAAAATCCAGATACTCTACTAATATTTAAAATATTATTTGAAACTATTCTATCCAAGCTAGATATTTAAAAGATAAGAGGTTACAAATATTTGGTTTTAAAATACTAGACTTTTTTTCTTTTTTGTCAGAGAAATTTATCTTTTCTTCTATCTTCTGATTACTTACTTAAAAATCCAAATTAGAGACTTGTGATATAGAGCCATCTGCATCCAGAAAGAGGATTGTTGGGACCGAATGTGGATCACAACATAGTTTTTTTCACCTTTTTTTTTGGTGGTTGTTTGCTTGGCTTTTGTTTTCTTTTTCATTTTTTTTCCTTTTTGATTTGATTTTTCTTATGCAGCATGACAAGTGTGGAACTATGTTTAGAAGAATTGCACATGTTTAACCTATATTAGATTACTCACTGTCTAGGGGAGAGTATAGGAGAAGGGAGGGAGAAAAATTCGAAATACAAGGCTTTTCAGGGTAAATATTGAAAACTATTTTTGCATATATTTTGAAAATAAGCTACAAAAAAAATTCAAATTAGATGTATAAATGTCCATTAGTGTTTTTGTTTTACATTTTTTGTAAATTTTCAAGTGATGAATACTAACTTATTTTTTCCTTTATCTGTATATCATATATTATGAAAGGATAATTCATTATTTTTATTATGTGGCTTTTATAGTGGCTAATATATAACACATATTAGTCTTTATTTTTTAATTAAAAATTCAGATTAACAACAAAGGTGATACTTCCTTTCCTACCTCTTTAGACAATGTTGAATTTACAAGGACTTTCAATTTAAGATATTAGATTTTTCTGAAATGTACATAAAAAGGTAATTTACCCATGAATCAAAATGTTATAGATTATTTTTTAATACTGAAAAGCCAGTTAAAATGGGATTTTTGTCTTTTTTCTTCCTACAGATTGACTCAGAAAAGATAACTCTAATTAGAAGAAAAGTGCCTTGGAATTTTACGTGATGTAATGAAAATAAAAGGCCTCATTCCATGATTGAATAAGGTTAATATAGAAGGAGAATTCCCTGGAATAAATTTATTTGTCTTATACAATGAAAACTTTTATCTCATTTACATTCGTATATGCACTACATTACTGTCCATTAAAAATAGACTTTAACCTCCACTTTCTAAATGGAGCCTTCTAAAAAAATAGACTATCATGTGCATTTTCTTTTTTTTTTTTACTATGTATATTTTATTTTCTTATTTCTTATTTATTCCATATTTGTCTCAATCTACAATTTAATTTTGTAAGTTAAGTTATATCTTAGTACTTTTACAAATTATTTGAATGTATTATATAACAATATTTGCAATATTATACTTGATCAGTGTTGTGATCATGTAAGAATGCATTTTTGTAATTTGTTGCTTTATTTCATTGTATTTAATTATTTTTTTCTCAGGCTCATGTTTCTTATTTGCACTAATGTTACATATTGTATTACTCAATAATTTAGAATGTTTGCCTTTAAATGGAACTATATATTACTAATTTATATTAGTAAATTCTGATGAGATACTTGCATGTAAATAGTACATACACTATTTACATGCAATATCATGCACACACAAACATTTATATTTCTGTGGATATTGCACCAGCATCTATTTGCTATGTTCCTAATCCTCATACTGTTTCTCTAAAGTTAAAAACATGAGATAATTTCATTTCTATATTTGTAGCAGGGAAAGGAAGTTTCATGAAGATGGAAAATGTGTGGAGTGTGTGTGATTGTTTATGTGTATATCTTACTGTGTTTGCACTTCCTCATGTAAACAACTAAAACTAGATTATGTCCCCTTCCCAAAGTCTGTATCAGAAAATACACACACATACTTACACACACACACACACACACACACACACACACACACACACACACCCCCCAAATAGTAAATTGATTGAATAAATTAGTCTACTCAATTCCTCTATAACAAAAAAATTACCTAATTGGCTATATTTTTCACTTTACCATAGTTCATGTTGATGTTATAAAGACGTACATATGCTTTTGAATTATCTCCTGTTTCCTATTTCAGTCCTCGCCTCCATTAACAGATAATCAAATGTATCTAGTATATGTTTACGTATTTGCATAAAAAGTTTGGAAATGCATTTTGCTTTCAGGAATACTTATAAAGCTATTTTAGATAATCATCAGTTATATTTGTACTGGCATACAGATAAAAATTGCAAATGATGTATGTGATAAAGACTGGAAATTTTGTTGAAATGAAGAATAAAAAATTAGTGTGCATTTAGATGGTGGTTCTTGGTTTTACTTTTTAATTATTTAACCTAATGTTTGATAGATTGCATGAAAATTATAATTAGCTTTTACTTAAAGCTATTTTATTTTATTTTATTAAAGTTAGCAAATGTCAAAGTTCGAATTTGAACTTAGGATTTTTGGAACGAAGTCCACTATTCCATCCTGTTTGCTATACTGCTTCTTCACATTCTACATTATTGTTCTGTTAATAATCTTTAAAATTTTTTAATTGGGATTACGGTAAATTCTTACCCTTGGGCTAAAAAATCGACTACACAAGTAGGAGATGGGAAAAGCATGACTAAAACAGTAATCTTTCTAACAAAGAAAGATCTGTGGAATGTAAAGAACTATAAGTTTAATATATGTCAATAATATATTATAGCCAAGAAAGCTTACATAAAATTGGATTGCATTAATATAGAGATCACTTAAAATTTTTTTAAAAAATAGTTCTGCTATAGTCTGCTCTGTTCAGATCACATCTAAAGTACTGTATTCTGTTCTAGATGACCTATTTGAGGAAAGCCATTGATAAAATGGAATATGTTCAGAAGATACAACCAATATATTCACTATCTTAAGAGTCTTATGTTAGTTTTATATAAAGAGTTATTGAAAGAACTGGAGAAGTAAAACTTTTGTGAGGTAGGAGGTAGGGATAGAACATGAAAGATTATTTAGGGAACTGGACACATATTTGAGAGTCTTAGAGAAGAGATTTAAATGTGTTAAATATTAAATGTATTATGCTTGGTCACAGAAAGCATAACTGGAATCAGAGAGTAAAAAAATTACAAAGAAAAAATTTAAATTTGATGACTAATTTGTTTTTCATTAGAGCTGCCAAAAATTTAGTCAATAAGTTCTCCCTGGACAGAAGTCTTCCTGGTAAAAGCTATGTCATTGTCACATATTTTGTAAAATTGGTTTCTTGTATGTGTTAGATAAGATGGCCATGAAGATACATTCTAACTTAGAAATTCTGTGAATTCACAATTATTAAGACTCTTTCCCAAAAAGTAATTAAGACAATATAGCATTTATCAAAGGATATGAACAATTTTCAGATGATAAAATTAAAGCCATCTATAGCTATATGAAAAAATGCTCTAAAATATCGATTAGAGAAATGCAAATTAAAAAACTCTCAGGTACCACCTCACACTTCTCAGATTGGCTAAATTGAGAGGAAAAGATAATGATAAATGTTGGAGGGGATATGGGAAAACTGGACATTAATGCATTGTTGGTGGGGTTGTGAAATGATCCAAGCGTTCTGTAGAGCGAGTTGGAACTATGCCCAAAGGGCTTTAAAATTGTGTGTACCCTTTAACCCAGCAATGTCACTTTGGGACCTGTATTTCAAGCATATCATAAAGGAGGGAAAAGGACCCACATATGCAAAAATGTTTGAGACAGCTTTTTTTTTCTGGTGGCAAAGAATTGGAAAATTAGTAGATGCCTATTAGTTGGGGAATGGCTGAATAAATTATGATATATGAAAGTAATGGAATATTATTCTTCTATAAAATGATGAACAAGCTAATTTTAGAAAGGTCTAGAAAGATTTACATGAACTGATGCTGAACAAAACAAGCAGAACCAGGAATACACTGTACACAGTAACAGCAAGATTGTGTGATAATCCATTATGAAAGACTTAGCTCTTTTCAAAAGTTCAGTGATCCAAGGCAATCCCAATAGACTTTAGACAGAAAATGTCATCTGTATCCAGAAAGAGAACTATGGACATTGAATGTAAATCAACACACGATCTATTCACTTACCCTGCTTCCCCTCCCCCTGCTGCTTTCTTATGTTTTTTTTTTCTCTCCTGATTTTTTCCTTTTGTTCTGATCTTTTTCTCCTGATATGATTCATAAAGAAATATGTATAAAAATGAATGTAGTTGTAAAACTAGAAAAAAATAACAATAATTTCTGAGGTATAAATACTCACCTTAAAATATATAGCATTTAGTCCACTAAATGATATAATGTTATTAATTGCAACCATATAAGGAAGAGTTTAGAGTCATAATAAAAAGATATTTGTTCCCAAAGAGCAAAAAATTATTTCTCATGTGTATATAAGTGACCAAAGGTTGAATAAAATATAATTTTCACTTAATCTTGGCATATGGATCATTTTGATTGTCTTTTGAAAAAACAATCTCATAGTCTAATCAGCAATAATAAATGAGAGCAATAATCTTTACTGTAGATATATAAAGCAGATAAATCAAGTCATATATACAATAACCACTTAAATCATTTAGTTAAATAAGCTCAATTTTGCTGCAATTATCC
Source organism: Myrmecobius fasciatus (assembly GCA_023553655.1). NCBI lineage: Eukaryota > Metazoa > Chordata > Mammalia > Dasyuromorphia > Myrmecobiidae > Myrmecobius > Myrmecobius fasciatus. The sequence goes on along the minus strand of JAJPUD010001796.1, from coordinate 147,625 downwards.
AAATAATTAATCAGCCTTACACTTCATTTTTTGTGGATCACTTTGACTATTTAGTAATGATATTAGATATCCAAATTGTAACATCATTGAGTTAGAGCTTGAAGGGACCTTAAAGACCACTGGTCCAATCTCTTAATTTTATAGATAACAGAAATTGAAGCTCCCATATGTTAAGTGACTTGACCCAGTTTATATCAGTAGTGAGAAGCAGGACCAGAATTTGGGCCTAAGCATTCTGACTTTAAATCCAGCTGTTTTTCTATTCCTTTATCTCTCTCCAAAAGGAAAAGACTTAAGCATCTGGAGACAGTGGCTATGTCCCACTTATCTTTGTATCCTCCAAAGTACCTAGTTAACTCTCTTGCACAAAATATGGGTTCAAAAATATCTGTTCATTAGTTAGAAAGTCAAAGCTTGGCTTAATAATTATATAGATATTTGAGAATCAAAGTCCTACTTAACCAAAATGATCAAATCAAATAATGATATTAATTCAATGCTGAGTAATACCATCTTCCTAATTAACAAATCCTTTCTTCTTTCCAACTGAGACCTAGTTCTTACATATACACAAGAATTAAGATTACGTGTCATACTTAGAATGTTAGTTTGGCTCTGTACCAAATTCCCCAGGCCCAATCTTTGAAGTCTGGCAAGAAAGCAAATGAGAGTTTTCTAGCCAATCAAAGAGCACTTGGGAGAAACATTATCCAAACAATCCCTTTTATATAGTTGAACAGCTATCTATACAGACAACTGAATATGAGACATTACAACAGTTAGCCTACCCCCAGTTGCTTTGACTGAAAGCAATGAGAATTCATGGCAAAGCACTTTGTAAATCTTTAAGTGCTATGTGGTTGTGACTATTATTATTGTGGTTATGCTGTTGTTGCTGCTGGTGATGAAAATGGTAACCTCAGAGCTAATGAGTCCCCAGTTAGGTGACAAGATAGTGGCGAAAAGATCTCTCTTTTTTATGTAAAAACAATTTGTGTTTGGATATCTATTCAATCAACATAAGATTATGACTACAGGTCTGGAGTTCTGATCTATTCTCTGAGACGCACCAGACAGCCAGTCAATAAACATTTATTAAGCTCTGTTTGCCACTAGTGATTACAAACAAAAACAAAAAAGTCCACTCCCCCCCTTTTTTTTCTCCAGGATCTTGCATTTTAATGAGGGAGACAACTTGCTAATAACTATTCAAACGACATATATACAATGAAAAAGCAATGTTAATTTTACATTGCAAGAACTGGAAAAGGTAGGATGAGATGGATAGGAAAGACTTTCCAAATATGGTGGAATTTGAGCTGAGCTTTTAGTTAAGTCAGAGAATCCAGGAGTCATGGATGAGGAGGAAGAGCATAACAAATATGGGGAATAGCCAGTGCACATGCCTGGAGTCTGATGATTATATATTATGTAAATAAAAACAAGTAGGGCAATGTAATTGGCTCATAGAGTATATAAGGAAGAGTAAAGTATGAGAAGACTGGAAAAGTAGAAACAGGCTAGGTATGAAGGGCTATAGATGCTAAACAAAATTTTATATTTATTACTAGAGGTTAGACAGAAAAAGTAACTTAGTCTCTATGTGTCTCATTCAGCTCATAAAAAACAATCAATCAACAAACATTTATAAAATACCTACTTCATTCTCAGCCCTATGCCAGGTGCTGGGGAAACAAATATAAAAGTGAACAAGTCCCTGATCTCAAGGAACTCATGTTTGAGTAGGATTTAATTATGGACTAAGTCAAAAGGTTTAGTAGATTATAGTCTGTATTTGGGGAAATGGAATGAGTTCCTACCATGGGTATCCTTGATTCTGATGACATCACAAATGTTCCCTATTGATGAAATCACAGGACAATCTGTTTAATGCCTAGTGAGCAATTTGCTGGGGGGTGGGGAAGTTTAATGTAATTAAAGGTACTTTTAAATTGACAGTAAGATCTAAACAATTAATCAGTGAAGCAGTTTGGAAAACACTGACATTTTACTTTGGGAAAACAAATAATACAAATTCATCCCAAAATGTTTATTGAATCCTAAAAGAATATTTGGAAAACACCAATTGCATTTTACAGATTATGCTTGTCAGCAGAGACATGACTTCACCAATCAATTTTGTAACTAGTGCTGAGTCAGACTAGCTTAAAACAATAGGGAGACAAATGTTTCAGCCAAAAAATATAAAATAAAATACATCATTAGGAATTCTGAGTCCTTCTCCCCTCCTCCTTCAAAACAAGAGAATCTTCTACTGAGGATGATATGGTTGTATTTCAAGTCAAGATATATTTTGACAGTTAATCATCCTTTCCCTCTATCCCAGATCATTCAACACTAAGATCCCAGATATGGGAATGCCCAAAGAAGACTATGTTACAGGAAATACTTCCCCCAAACCTCTTATCAAAGTTGCCCTTTTCCCTTATTGTTTAAATGCTGAGATCTTCTCTTTATCCCTATAATCCCCCCTTACCTTCTTGAGAGGGAAATTAGAGTCTCCCTCAATCAAATTTCAGGATCCATTCTAACCTCTAACTTACTCTAAAGTCTCTAGAGTAATAATAATAACAAGAATCCTAGAGCAAAGGGGAGCCTGAAGTTCTATCACTAAAACAGCAGAGCTTTCTAGTTGGCTAATAGTTGCTGATTAAAGCAGCAATCAAGGTGATGCAATTGATGTAATGTCTGACCTGGAGTCAAGTAGAATTATCTTCCTGAGTTCAAATCTAGCCTTAGATTGTTACTAGCTGTGTGATCCTGGGCAGGTCACTTAACCCTGTTTGCTTTAGTTTCCTCGTCCATAAAATGAGCTAAAGAAGGAAATAGTAAGCCACTCTAGTATCTTTGCCAAGAAAACCTCAAATGGGCTCACAAAGAGTTGGAAAACTAGGCAACAACAAACTGTTGCTAACTTCCAAACCCAGGTTAGGAACTTCCAAAGCTCAGCAAAGGGGTAGGGAGTTATCTACAATCAAACACTCCCTGTATCAGACCACTTGGGAGCACTGAAAGCCTGCAAGTTCTCAGTCTGAGGTTTCCTTGAGATCCTGAATAAAAACAACACTCAATATTCCAAGAAATTAGTAACAAGACCAGCTCAGATCTTCCTTCTAGAGTGTGCAGAAGCCAGCTCTAACATCAAGTCTGAAAACAGGAAATAGGTTGAAAGAATGTGCAAAAAATGGAATCCCACCATTAAAAACAGAACATGGTGACAGTTCCACAAGACACAAATCCAAATGAAGAGAATGACTGCAAAACGTGTACGAGAAAATTTTCAGGTGAAAACAACTTAAGGACAAATTGAGCTAGGGATTCTTGAAAGAGGAGAAGCAAGAATTAGAGATTTAAATGTTTTTATAAATGAAATGAGAGTACTAAAGGGGAAAAAATTGGCGGGAAAAACAAGAGTGCTAGTAGAGAAGTGTTGAAAAAAGACTGAAGAGCTTGAAACAAGAGGTAAAAGCCTTGTGCAAGTAACAAACTCTTTGAAAATTAGAATGAACAAAATATTAGTCAATGATTCCATGAGGGAATTAGTAATTTTCAAGCAGGGTCAAGAGATTTTTAAAAATAGAAGAAAATGTAAGATATCTCAGCAAAAGAAAACTGGCTTGCAAAACAAACCAAGGAGAAAACTAAGAGTATTCAAAATACCTAAATTCCATGACCAAAAAAAGAATAAAAAGACATCATATTTTAAGAAACTTCAAAAGAAAACTGTACAGATTTTTCAGAAAAAGAGGGGCAAAGTGGAAATATTAGGAATCTACTAGTCACTTTCTGAAAAAAAATTCCAAAACAAAATTCCTAAGAACATTATAGTAAAATTATCTTTCAGTTGCTAAATTTAATATCTTTTCCTTCAAGTACAAAATGGGAATAATAGCCACCTACCTCACAAGTTATTATGAAGATACAGTGAGAAAATATTTGTCAAGCACTTAGCATAATAACTGGTACATAGGAGACACTTAATAAATGTCCTTACCCCCCTCCTCACTCCTCCCCACTCTCCTGCTTTTCTCAATTACTAGCCTTTATTACCTCTCTGGATTTTCAGTTGTCCTTCTTTTGATATTTTCTTCTCTCTAGGTTTTTAACACTGCTTTCCAGATCTATCGGACTGCTCCTTTTCAATCTCCTCAATGGATCTTCATCCAGCTCGTACCTATTTACTGTGGATATCTCCTAAGGATTTGTCTTGGGTTCTTTTCTCTTCTTTCTCTATCCCATTTCACTTGGTGATCTCATAGATTGAATTATCATCTCTATTCAAATTATTCTAACATCTATTTATCCAGCTGTAAAATATTTCCTAATGGTCTCACATCTCCAATTGTTGGTCTACCTGCTTCAAGTTTCTTTTCACTCCAGTCCATTCTCTATTTAGCTTCACATTTATCTTCCTAAAATTCAAGTCTGACTATGTTACTTTCCTATTTAACAAACTCGAGTAGCTCCCTATCATCTCCAAGACATAAAAAGCCCTTCAGAAGCTAGCACTCTCCTAGTTTTCTAATTTTCTTCTACCATACTTTTTCTATCCCTCTCCTCCAAGTTCTGTTATCTGTTGGTACTGACCTCTCTACTATTCCTTGACAAGACAATCTTTTTCAATGTTGGAAATTTTCACTGATTGTCTCTCAATCCCACCCCCTGGCTTTCTTCACATCCTAGCTAAAATATCTTTCAAAAGAAAATTTTACAAATTGTTCTTAATTCTAGTATTTTCCCTCTATAGTTTTTTTTCCCTACGATTTATTTCCTACATATCTTGTTTGTACATAGTTTTCATTTTATCTCTCCCATTAAATTGCAAACTCAGTGAGATCAGGGACTATCTTTTTCCTCTTTTTTGTATACCTTATTGTACTTATCACAATGCCTCGAAACAAATAAGAGCTTAATAAATGCTAATTTATCAACTAGCTGACTGTCAGAGAGTAAAAAAAATCATGAATTTCTGGATGAAGATGGAGATATGTGAATTAAAGAATGAGGTCTGAGACATTGTGGGGATAGAATCAATAATACTTGGCAACTTAATTTTTAAAAATTTAAGGGAATTAAAAAAAGGGAAGAGTTAGTCATGATTCTAGGATTGTAAAGCTGATAAGTGCAATGATAACAGTACTTTAAGAGAAGTGAGAAATTTTAGACAAAGTATATATTTGGGGAGAAAATAGAATTAATTCTGTTTTAAATATATTGCATTGGAAGGTTCTGTGGAGATTTAGATGATCATCTCAAAAGCAATTAGTTACTAATTCAGGGTGGGAGTTCAGGAGAGAAATAAAGATAAAATGTATGTACTTGAGGGTCAACTATATGGAGATTACAATGGAACCCAAAGAAACTGATAAGATCTAGAAAGAGAGTTACAAGAGTAGAGGGTACCAGATGAAGCTTTAGGAGCTTGTCCACACAGTAGACAAGAGAAAATTGATGATCCAACATAGAGAGAAGAAAGAGCAATCAAAAAAAATTAAAAAAAGAATCATATATTTAATGAACTGAGACAAATTTTTAAAAATAAGAGTCATTTAAAGAGTCAAAATATATGAAGAGTTTTCAGAGGCAGAACTCAAAGTTTTCGATAGTCATGAAGATACTCTAAATCACTAATAATTAGAGAAATTAAAATGAAATAACTTTGAAGTAGCATTTTATACCCATCTGATTGGCTAACATGAGAGTAAAGGAAAATGGCAAATTCTAGAAGGGATGTTGGGAAATTGGTACGCTACTGCACTATTTGTGGAACTGTTATTGAATCCAAACATTGTGAAGAGCAATTTGGAACTATACCTAAAGGGAAATTAAATTGGGCATACTTTTGACCCAGCAATACCACAATTAGGTATATACCGCAAAGAGATCAAAGAAAAAGGAAAAAAAAATCACATTTACAAAAATATTTATAGCAACTCTTTTTTTGTGATGCAAGTTGAGAGGATGTCAATCAACTGAAGAATGACTGAAGAAGTTATGAGATATGAATATAATGGAATAATGTAGACATCAGAAAAGCCTGGGGAAACTTATATGAACTAAAGCAAAATGAAGTTAGCAGAATCAGGAGAACAATTTGCATAGTAATAGCAGTATTGTAAAGATAATCAACTATGAAAGACTTAGTAACTAACTAGTACAATGAGCCACCAAAATTCCAAAACGCTCATGATGAAAAATGTTACTCATTTCCAGAGAGAGAACAGATAGACTCAAATTGAAGATTAAAGAATATTTTCTTCCTTCTCTCCACCCTGAACATAGCTTATGTGGAAATGTTTCACATGACATATATAATGAGCATTGTGGGTTTTTTGCCTTCTCAATGGTTGGAGGAGGGAGAAAATTTGGAACTAAAAATAAAATATTCTTTTACAAGGAGCAATCAGGTAGGAGTAAAATCAGAAGATAACAGTATCACAGAAGCCTTCAATTAATTTCTGTGACTATATTCTACTGAAATAATTGTGAACAGATAAAAGAGTATTTGTGTATAGTCTCCAACTTTTAAATAGCCTTTCTAACATAATAAAACTAAAAATCAATTTACCTGAATGATTTTCATATTCTTCCTGATTAGTTGGGAAGGGAACATAGAGAATTTTATTACTCCTTTTAAAATTTAATGTGTGGATGTATGCTTTTGTTTTGTTTTGTTTTTTGCCAGTAGGGGAAGGGGTTGGGGGGAGAAGGCAATTGGAGTTAAGTGATTTGTCCAGGGTTACACAGCTAGTATGTATCAAGTGTCTGATGCCAAATTTGAACTCAGGTCCTCCTGACCCCAGGGTTGATGCTGTCCCACATAGCTACTCTGAATATATGTTTCTTTAAAAAAAATAAACTACATAAAAGAAGTTCACAGTTTCTTATACAAATCTCCTACTTGGTTTTTGTTGTTGTTGTAATAATGAAGTGTTTGTGTTTGTTGATAATTGAGTTTATAGTAAAGGGAAAAATTAAACACCAAATAATCCTGTGTAAATGTCAGCTATTATCATCATATCACCATATTCATTGTCATCATCATCATCAATGCATCCATAATGGTACTAACCTTGGTTAGGTCTATAACAAAAGAAAGCTCTAATTAAAACTTTACTGACCTCTAGTGGTTTTTATTGATAAATTAAATAATATTGTATTTTTTTTCATGCAAAGTACTATAATCTTATTTACCCTCAAAGTAGGTAGTTGTCTAAAACTGAGGTTTTCTGAAAATTTTGTGAAAGGAACACTTTGTTTTTATATCCTATAATGGAAATTCCTGGCATAATTCTGGGTCAGAGCTCTGAGATAATGGAATTTACCATATCTGCTACGACCTCAATTTAGGGGTGGGTAAAGGATTGAGCTCTTAGAGATATATTATGGAGTTCCAAATCCATATTCAGATCCAAAAACATTGCCTTAATCTCAGATGAACCTTTTTTTTTTTGTTTGAATCTATAATTTTATTTCTGCAAGAACTTCTTGCATAATTGGCAGCACTTAAAAAAACATTTAAGTGTAGTTAGGTGACATGCAATGTTCACACAGGTACATGGGTTAGAGGCAGGACTAAGATTTTAGGTTTTCTTGATTTCATGGTTGGCTTTCTCTCCACTGTACCATGTTATTTCAGTACTTAAAAAAAGAAAAAAAATTGTAAGGTTAATTCAATGTGACAGTTCAAGGACTTAGAACGGAAAGAGACATTGAAGATTATCTAATTTAACCCCCTCATTTTGAAGTGGAGGAAACTAAGACTTTCAGAAGTTAAGTGAATTGATCAAGGTCAATTAGGATTTAGGAATCTACATCCTTTTATTCCAAATCTGACTCTTTCCCCTGAATTATAATGTTTCCCTATAGTATTATGGTAGTACAGAGAGCTAATATGGTAAATTTTAATTTACATTTTATTCTTTAAATTTAATTATTAATAGTCTACTTTTAATTCCTTTTCACCATTCCCTTCATGTGTTTCCCACAAACATTTAAAAAAACCTTGAAATTGATATACATAGGTAAATAAGTATTCCTGACTTGGATATGCCTCCCAAAACATATGTCTTGTACATTTTGAGCCCATCATCTCTCTATCAGGAGGTCAGTAACATGTTTCATTTCTTATCCTCTGGAATCATAATTAGTCATTGTATTGATCCAAGTTATTTACAGTATCATTATTGAATTAATTGTTTTCTTAGTTCTGATCATTTTGTTTTATACCAGCTGAAACAAGTCTTTCTAGATTTCCAGTGTGGTGAATTAGAAAGATTCAGTGACTATCAGGATAAGTGTTATAATTTTTGTCTGACATGTACTACATGTATAATTCTGGACATGTCATAATTCTCTTTGGCCTTTAGTTTCCCCATTTATCAAATGAGGGTTTTGGACTAGAGAATGGGTTAGCTATAAATGAGGAGAGCTTTTTTTTGGAATTTTTATTGGAAAATAATCATAGAAGAGCTAAAATATATAGCATGTCCTGAAAAGCATTAGGGCAGTTTTAAACTTTAATAATATATACATGTGTATTACATGTGTACATACTTAATAATAAATAAATATAATAATATATGATAAATTAAGTTGAAATGAGGTCAGAGATACTTTAGACCAACCTCACCTGCACAGCTTTATACATTTTATTTAATTTACATAGTTTGTCAGTTCAATAGTCAGATCAAGTAGTAATTAATTATTGTCCCCAGATGGCCCTTGTTCTAAAGTACATGTGTGGCCTAGGAACTGGAAGAATTGCCCTGAGGAGCTTCTATAGCCTTCTACCACTGGCACATTAATATAATTACCCTAACAAATTAGCTAATTAGCACTTTGGAAAGCTAGAAATGTCTGGCGCTCAGGAGATGAGCCTAAAGGGATTGGAAATAGAAGGAGGAGGGAGAGTGAAGTATGACCTCAGCAAGTCCTAAGGGAATATCTTTCAAAAAAGGGCAATGACTAAGGAGAACAGACCCATCTAGGGCATGAAGCCAGCTAGGGAGGGAGTAGATGCTCAATGTTTTGGCTAGTCTTTGTGTACCTCATAAGAACACAAGTGCCATACCCTAACATTAAGCGTTAGTATTTATATAGGGCTTAAAAAATGCTGTTTTATCTTATTTAATCCTCCTTACGACCCTGGGAACTAGTTGCTGATTTTTGCCATTTTTCTTTTGAGTAAACTGAGGTGAGATTGAGGTTTAAGTGATTCTTTGACGTTCTCTGTTGCATGGCCTTTGTCTTCTTATAAACTATCACAAAGAAAGCATGCATTTCCAAAATGTACAGATTTTAAGTGACATCTTTTTGCATATAATACTTTTCAAAGGGATCAAAGAATCATTATTTGAGGGGTGGAAGGAACCCCAGAGGCCATCTAATACAACATACATGAAAGTAAATTCTAGGATAACATACATGTTTCTAGTCTATTTAAAGACCTCTAAAGAGTTCTTAAGAAATTTTTCCTTATATCAAGCTTAAATTTGTCATCAATAGGTCAGTTTTGTCAACATTTAACACTGGCACTCCATGTAAGATATGTGTGTTTGCAAGAATTATCTAAATATATAGATTCGAGAAAAGGCACATATATTCGAAGATTTGGTCCACCTTTCTTCAAAAGAGATTACAATTTCTGTCTTGAGAGTAAAGGGAAAAGGCTTACAACTGAGCACTTGCTTGTTACCTTGCCTGAATTCAGGAGGAAATATTGGAATAGATTTATATCTATCTCTTTACACCAGATTATTTCTGGTTTAGGGATATAATTTTTAGGATTTCTAAACAAGATCCACTTCCTTGGTCACTCTTAAGAGGAAGAGTAGTCCTCAGCTTATACTTGCCAGCTTAACCCTTTTCTACTAAATGCCAGTTATGCAAAGGAGTTTCACAAAAAGTCAATACTGAATAAAGCTATATAGCCAAGCAAAACAGCAAACAGAAACTGAATAAATTCTACAAATTAGAACATTTCAGAAAATATTCAAGAGCGAATTACCTTTTTTTGAGGAGTGACATATTGCATCCCAAACCAAGAAAGAGATCTCAGTCTCATCCAAGGGAAATGTTTCTGAGTTTCAAGGGGAAATAAGATGGTGATTAAGGACAAGTTGAAGTAAAAGCTTCTTCTACTTGACTTCCACATGAAAAGATTTTAAAAAGTTTCTTGGAACAATTCACTCTCCTAAAAAACTCATTGCTCCTCAGCCTTTCATGCTTATCCATAGTATTATCTTCACCAGTGAGCATTCACTTCTCCCTATCTCCCTCCATAAATTCAGCAACATGCTAAATATCCCCGACCTCAATAGAAGTTTGATTACACTAACATCCCCAATCTCCCTAGGGAACTCCATACTTAATCTTGTCTGACTCAAATATAGGATATTCTTGTCAATCTTCAAAGCCTTAGTCTCTGCACTGCCTATAGGGTTAAAAGTTACAAATTCCCTTCTTAAAAATAAAAATAAATCTATAATGTAGTTTTCTTTTAAAATATACCAGACAATTCAAGAGAACACTAGATGTTCAGTTCTCATTGTTGTTTTTGCATGGAATCCTATGAGTCTAATTAAGAAGGACCCAGTAAAATTGGTGAGACAGACCACTGATGTAACTTCCTCAGAACTTGAGTATAAAGCAGCCACAAGGAATTCGAAGGATTTGTAGGTGTTTGCATGGTGGACTATAATAGGAACTTTGCTCAGCTGAATCAATTCAAATATCCTTCTCTCGTATGGTTAAGTAAATTCTTTTGTTGAAGGACCTATGAAGATCTCAGTCTGTTTCAGGTTCAGCCTAAACTATCCATGAGCCAGCTTGAGTCCAGCCCACAAAAGCAGTAGAAGAAAGAATGGGTCATAGCAGTTTATATCTCTCAACCCCATCCTTGACCCTATCTTTATTTCCAAATCCTGATCCTTTGTAACTCCAGCTTCTGACACACTACCTCTTCATTCACCTTGGAAAAGTCTTGGAAGTTCACAGATCTAGCTCTAGCTCTCTTTCTCTCTGTCTGTCTGTCTCTCTGTCTCTGTCTCTGTTTCTTTCTCCTTATCTTTTTCTGTTTCTCTGTCGCTGTCTCTCTTCCTGTCCGTCTCTCTCTTTCTATTTTCTTCTGTCTCTGATCACCATGTTGTCTATTTAATCAAATCTAAGAGTCTAGAGGCTGTTCTTGTTCTTTCATCTGTAAAAGGTATACCCGCAAAGATTGATCATATACCAGCCTTTTGTGAATTTTGTTCAAGCTCACATCATCCATCTGCTCAACTGGCACACAGTTCCTTTAATTACTACTCTCTGGGAGCAACCTTTCCAAATGTAATAGAGTCAGACATCTTTTCTCTCACATACTGAAGGTTACTGAAGAACTAAATGCAGTGGTCATATGCATCCTCTGTATTACCAGATTTTTCATTCAGTCCCTGAAAGCACCAAAACAGCATTTTAAAGAATGTATCAAGTCAAAAGTGTCTCCCTTTATGCTTCTTGTTATCCTTCTACATTAAAAAAAATCTAGTCTAACAGCCACTCCTGCATTACTACTCTGTTATGTCCTAGCCAGGATTCAAAGGATTCTTCTCCTGGAAGGTCGAGATACTCCATAAAGACTATGACTTTCACTGTTGAGTACCTTGCACCAAAACTGGCTACCTGCCCTATAAGACCAACTATTTTCATGGGATTTCTATATCTAGGAACGTACAGGTGCTATGTTAGTGACTTTTAAGAATGGTGGTTTCTCTGAAGCTAAAATTCTCCCACCAAAACATAAGCTCTAAAAGATGCAATTGTCCCTTTCAGAATGCTTCTTGTATTTTCCTCATTCAGTCTTTTTTATCATCAGGAGGATTTCAATCTTTCTTACCATTAGCAATAAGGAGACTTAGTAAACTTGATTCTCAAAAGCTCTTTTGACAGTTATACCTTTGGCATTACTGAAATATCTCAGTTTTTATAGTAACTCATAAAATATAACTACTATTTCAACATCCTTCCTAAAACATGTAGTAGCTGATATGCTTCAAAATTTGAAAAAGCATGATGTAGTGTCATTTTAACATCATCACTACCACCACCATTATCATCATTATCAATCACCACCATCAATCATCACAGTCCACAGACTGCCAAAACAAATAACCCTTAATAAGAACTTGGTCAAAATATATTTTGATTGCATATAATCTCTTTGAGACCAGAGATTTTCATATTTTTCTTTGTAACCTCAGCATCTAACACAGTGCCTAGCACATAACAGTTACCTAATAAATGTTTGTTGCTTGTTACTTACCACAGTCTTTGGCATATAGTAAGTACCTGATAAATATTTTTTGACTGAATGATTGATTGACTAATGATGTATTCCAATTTTCTAATAACTGAATAGCCATGGTACAACAAATATGCAATGTACAAAGATTAATTCATAATGTCATTTTGGCAATAAATGAGAGAAGCTCAGTGACACTGCCACATGACATACTTTAGGTCTTCTGGTTTGGATCTATTAAAGTTATAGCTGAAAATTTTTGCTATCAAATTATATCTAGAAAGAGAACAATTAAGACAAGTAAAAAGATCTTCATTGGATATTTAGCCTTATTCAATACTCAAAATACTTTTACTCAAAAATTCATAAAAAGATTTTTAAAAGCCCCCCCCCCGCAAACACAGCCCTGAGACCCTATATTATGATAAATAACTTAGATATGCCTAGTTCCATGGTACTGTGGGGATAATTATTCTAATATATATTTCTGAAGTCCTTATTATGTGGTATATTTCTTTATAAATGAACAGGCTACATAACATATGTATTTAGAGCAAAAGATATTAAGTGAAACAGGATAGAAAGGATTTAAAAAGGAACTGAATCTAATATTTAATACTCTTGGCACCTATTCACATATACTTTAGAGCATTAGTCAATTTCAAACTAACCCCTCTCTTATTTCTCCATTAGAATAAGAAAGGGACATTTCAGTTTACTTACAGAAGATTACTAGGGAGACTGATTTCAGAGGCTGTCTTGGGAGTTCTGGTATGGCAAATGCAGAATACTGATTTGTGTTAACCTCTGTCAATGATACAGTTGCTTCTTTCTGTTACACTGTCCACAATATAATCTAAACAGAGCACATTCTTCATTCTTTCCATCTCTCTACCTTCTACCTTACATCTCTCTACCTGCATTTTAAAATGCATTCATATTCACCTATCCAGTTAGAGTAGTCAATGTTGAGAATGGCATTTGCCAAGAATATCTCCTTCTACTGTTAAAAGGCAATGTTCTGGGTTTGTCGTGCCTAGGAAAGCCTCTATCCCAAGATAGATGGAGGATGACTGTTTATCTTTACATAGACAGTCAGCCATATTCTGGAACTTTTAAACTAGAGATTACTAGACAAACAACATCAAATAGATAAATAATAAAAAAATAGACTTCTAGCTTTGATAATTCATAGATCATCAAAAATTTTAAAGAGAGTAGTTTTAATGGATTTATAAAGTCAGAAACTAGATTGCAAAAGGTTGAAGAATGAGTGAAAAGAGAGGAAGTGAAAGTGGAGAATGTGGACTGCATTTTCAAGGATTTTGGCTGTGGAAAAAAAAGGAAAGATACGAAACAGTAGCTGAAGGATATGGTAGAGCTTAGTGATTTTTTTTAAAGACTAGAGAAGCATGGGCAAGTTTTAGGGCAGCGGGGAAGGCACCAAAAGAAAGACACTTGTGGTTGTTCATGGGGAAATTTCGGAGGATGGCATGTGCTAAGAATATCTCCTTCTCCTGTAAAAAAGCAATATGCTGTTATCATCCTATGTGGGAAAGCTTTTTTTTCCCCAGATAAACATTTTCCAACCAGGAATTGCCAGCAAGGAAATCCTAGAGAATTCTCAGCATTTAACCAAGTGATAAGCCCCTTTACCTTGTGCTCTCAGGATTTCTCCAAAAGACAAAAAGAGAAAATTACAGAAATTATAAACCAGTAGAAAAAAGATGGCTTCTATCATAAAAGTTCATCCCAAAGCAGTGAAAGTTAAGCAACTGATAAATGATAGATAAAATCTACATCAACAGAAGTATCCATACCATTCATAGTAGAAAACATCAACTCATAAACAAATGCTCCCACTCCTATAAACTCATCAAAATCTAAAGGGGATTTCTTTGATCAATCTCCTATAAGAGAGACATTAGGACAATGCAAAAAAATAATTATGTACTTCATTAACATTGTCTAGGGCCATCATATGCTTCAGTTCTATTGTTCACTACCATTTTTCCCAAATGACAGTACACAACCAAGGTGGATAGATAGATAGATAGATGGACAGACAGATAGAGATAGAGAGATAGATGGATTCTTTGGTTTTATATATACATATATATATTATTATATATCCCATAAAACCTACAAGAGGAATATCTAAGCACTACAAAGTCTCACCTGTGTGTATCCTTCTCACAATGATGTGAAAATCATAATTTTGTGGATGTATAACACTATTCATTATCACTGTGTGAGACAAATTGCTTCTTCTCTTTTATTTCAAGTTCTTTTGACCCTTTTAGGACTCACTACTCCTGATACCCCATTTTATCCTTCTTCCATATTTCCCTAACAATATAAAGCTAGAAAGATTGACAAATGATTCAGGCCTAATAATATTTAGAGTGTACCAAATTTCCAAGAAACATATTTTGGGCAGTTTTCTGTAAAAGAAACTATTTATGATTCAACATGAATGCAGACAGACCAGTGTGATTAATAATGACCTTTAGACTCTTCTTGAGAAAAATAAATTAAATGTCTGAGTCAGATTTTTTAATAAAATGATAACAAGATATGTTCAAGAGGTTAATAAAGACTCATCATCAATTTCTAAAGACTAGAACTATTTAAATACATTTTGCTTTGAGCTTTATATAAAATGATAGGCTGTTTTCAAAAGCAAGAATAACTGAAGAAAAAAGTTCATGCAATCTATAAGAAACACAAAATTACCTTTACACAGGTTCATTTTTTTGTGATTTGAATCACAATGAATAAATGATGATAAAGGCCTTGTAGCATCACTTTGATTTCCATAGCAGTTAAATGTATACTATCCCCAATGAGTTTCATAGATTTTTTTTTTTATAGACACACATAAGTAGAGGTAGCTAAATGATGTTACACATTGGTATAATGTATTGAACTCAAGAATCAGGCCTCTCCAAAATCATACTCCTGATCATTTTTTAATAGAACAATAATATTCCATAACATTCACATACCTAATTTATTCAGCCATTCTCCAACTGATGGGCATCCACTCAGTTTCCAGTTTCTAGCCACTACAAAAAGGGCTGCCACAAACATTTTTGCACATGTGGATCCCTTTCCCTCCTTTAAAATCTCTTTGGGATATAGGCCCAATAGAAACACTGCTGGGTCAAAGGGTATGCACAGTTTGATAACTTTTTGAGCATAGTTCCAAATTACTCTCCAGAATGGTTGGATCCGTTCACAGTTCCACCAACAATGTAATTAGTGTCCCAGCTTTCCCACATCCCCTCCAACATTATACAACATATTTTCCTGTCATCTTAGCCAATCTGGGAGGTGTGTAGTGGTATCTCAGAGTTGATCTTAGGTTTTTGACTCTATTCTTGTAAACAGCATTAAACAGTTTTCTCTATTGTTACAAATACCAAGAAATCATGTGTGGTTTCAACATACACTGGGAGATACTTTATTAAAGGAAAGTATTTAGTGAAACATGTTTCTTTACTAAATTAAAAAGCAATTCTAGTTTTAAGATAACAGAATTTCAGAGTTACAAGGGACATCATAGGCTATCAATCCATATCCACAAAGGAATCCCTATTACAACATCCCTGACAAGTGATAATTTAATCTTTTTTTTTGAAGACCTCCAATGAGAAGAAATTTATCTCATGAGGTTCTCCATCTTACTTTTCATCTTTTGATTTTGTTTTGATAGTTCTTGTTATTGCTTGGAATAATTACTATCTGCTTAACCTATTCTTTTCTTTAGGAAGCTCAATTACCAAATACATTTTATTACAATCTTTTTTAAACTATTAACTCTCCTTGCCATTTTTTCATCTCTGGCTGCATCTTTCTTTAGAATCACTTTTTTTCTTTATTAAAGCTTTTTATTTGCAAAACATATGTATGGGCAATTCTTCAACATTGACCCTTACAAAGCTTTCCGTTACAAATTTTCCCCCCCTTAGTCCCCACCCTCCCTTAGATGGCAGGAAGTCCACTACATGTTAATTATGTTAAAATACTTGACAAATCGAATATATGTATGCATATTTCCACATTTATCTTGCTGTGCAAGAAAAATTGTATCTACAAGAAAAAAAAATCTGAGAAAGGAAACACAATGCAAACAAACATCAATAGAGAGCATGAAAATGTTATGTTGTGGTCCACATTCATATCCCTCTCTCTGGTTGTATATGGCTTTTTTACTGAACAATTGGAACTGGTTTGAAACATTTCATTGTTGAAGAGAGCCATGTCCATCAGAATTGATCATCATATAGTATTGTTGCCGTGTAAAATGATCTACTGGTTCTTCTCCTTTCACTCAGCATCACTTCATGCAAGTCTCTCCAGGCCTCTCTGAAATCATCCTGCTGGTCGTTTCTTATAGTAGCATCACTTTTTATATCTTTTATTTCATTTCTTCCAGGTATTTTTGTAGATTTTGTAGTCAGAGTATCATTCTTCCTGAGATGCTACAAGTCCAACAGCTCATTTTGGGCTTATTTTCCTTTTTTTTTTTTTTTTTCTCATTCCATATCATTCCTTCATTGTATTTGGCATTTTCTTTTTTTATTCATATATCAAACCCAAGTTTCTGGATGGTAGTTTTATGCTCTTATCAGACTCAGTCAGGCAACAAATATTTATTAAGTGGCTACTATATGTCAGGCATACAAATGCTAAATGCAGAGGATACAAACATAGAAAGAACAACAGTCCCTGTCCTCAAGGAGATTATACTTTAAAGGAGAAAGATAACATGTGAAATGAAACTGAAAAGTTAGGGGGACAAAAGTGAAGGTCATCATAGGTGTGATGAGAATAATATGAAATGGGGATTACAATAACCCTACATCCCAGTCTAAAGAAGTGCATCTAGTGGGAAATGAAGAAAAGGTCAGGTTGGGAGCCCTCCTTAAATGGAGGCTGTGATGAGAGTCTTTTACTAAACCCAGGACAGAAGGTTCTGAGGTACAGGTGAGGTATGAATATTGAGGCAATATTGCAGGATGATGGGGCCTGGTGATAAGGCTTCCTGGGGCCATGATGGAGTCCAGGCCAAAAGAGTGCAGATGGTGGGAAATGAAGAGAACACTGATCTTTCCCATACTTTTGGACTAAGCCTTGCTAAGTCCTTGATGTAGCGGCTAACACTAAACTCCCACAAGAATTACTAGGTTTTGTCCCCAGTCTCTAGGTTCTTGACTTAAATTTTGGCCTTGGCTCTGCTTGTCTGCTTCTCCTAACCCAGAACTGGCTCTGTCTCTCGCTATGACTTGGACGGACTTCACATGTTACAAATTGTGCTTATGGGGGCTTCCTTCAAGACTCTTGGTGTTTCATTCCCTAGATGCAACAAGCACTCTTTTTGGCCTTTTTTTCCCTACTGTGGTTCTGTCACAGCCTTCCCTGGCTCTCTGCTCTGTCATTTTTTTTCCTACTCTGGTTCAGGTGCAAGCCACAGGGGCTCATTCAACATTCACTGCCAGGGTTTTGGATCCAGTACAGCCTGCCTAGGACTGGTTTGGCCTTGTCTCCTCAAGATTTTGGGACAGTCCCTGTGCCAAATGCTGGTCTGGCCTGGTCTCCTGCTACAGGAACCCACTGTTTGCATGCATTGTCTTCATTGACTCTGGCTAGTCTCTGCTCAGAGTTTCTCCAGTATTCTGAAAGTCTCTTTCTGTTGTCCTGGATTGGGCAAAAAGAGTTCACTTTTGTTCTTTTTTTTGGTTTTCTTTTTGTGTTCCTTATGCTGCATTTTTTTTTAGCTTTTCTGAACTGTTTCTGGGAACCTGGGTTCTTCTATGTCCTACTATCATCTTCTCAAACATAATGTTCTCCATTCCACTTTTGGACTGCCTTTGTAGTAAGATTTTTTCCCCCTGACATTAAACCAAATTTGCCTCTCTGTAGCTTCTCCCCCCTTCCATATGATAGTTCATCAATACTTGAAGACAGCTTTTATGCTTCCTCTGGGTTTCAGGAGATCTAGATTTGAGTTCCAGTTCTGTTGAACTTAATAGTTGCATGAGTTTGTGCATGTCTCCTGGCCTCTAAGCCTCACTCAGTTGTATCATTTATAAAATGGGAATAGCCATTTTTGCACTACCTGCCTCATAGTTACAGCAAACAGGTTATTCTCTAAGTGGAAAGCACTATGTTATTATTTGTGTTTTTTACAAGACTTATAGCTGCTTACAGATGGGTCCTCATAAACATTCCATACTACATATGATATATATGTACATATATACACATATTATATTCACATATAAAACTTCATGAACTGGGATTCTCAATTGAAAATAAAAATTGACCTTGTACTATTCTTTTCCTTTTTGCATTTTCTTTGAAAAAGAACCTTAAGTTATCAGTGAAGAATGACATAAGCAAAATTGCAAATGGAATTTTAAAATTTATTCCATAGAACAAACTATTTTAAAAGTTTTATAAATATTCATTTATAAACAGATTGGTAGGCTAATTGCCAATCATTACCAATTAATTATAGCAAATTCCTTTGGAATCTGTACTGAACAAAGCTTTTAAGTTTTAAATAAAATAAATCCAAATATATAAATAATATAAATCCAAAGAGAAAAAATTATAATTAAAAAAGTTCAATGTCCCAGACCTTTTCTTATCTAAGATATTCAGAGTGTTAATTGGAAGGTTTCATTGTACCTATGAATATTCTCTTTTTTTTCCACTAGCTTATTCTGTTCCTCTTATTATATGTAATTGTCTTGTATATGTGTGATTATGTCAAACTTACCTCTTACATGCCACCGTCAGTATAAATTAATTTAGGCATAAAATACCTTTTGTGGAATTTAATAAATTGCCTGTTCCTTTCCCCATACACTCATTCACTGACTAACCTTATAGTCATATAATCAAATTTAAGTCCTGAGAGTCAGATTCAGCATTTTAGAAAAGAACACAGAAGTTAAAATCAGATTCACTGAATAAACCCACATGCTCACCCCAGAATTTTCAGGGTATTTTCTGAGAAGCCTTCATCCAAAAGACATCTTGATAAATTTCCAGTGAGGGTAGGGAAAAATCAATTTCCATTCAGGATGAAAATTATAAAAATGAGGGCTGAAAGTAATCTTAGAGAAATCAGTGTAGATGAAAGAACTCTGAATTAACAAGAATTCTGTGTAAATCTTGCCTGTGTCAATTATTAATCATGTGAATCTAGCAAAGATATATTAATTCTATGTCTAGGATTTATTTACTAAATTAGATCTATACCAGTGGAGGAAATTCCCCATACTCACAAAACTACCCAACTTTTTTATATCATCTTAAAATAGCACCAAATGTCTGAATTAGAAAACAATGTAATAGAATTTTCCTCTAGTTAGAAAGTCCAGCCTCACTCAAGTACTAATCAGCTCTAATAGTTAATTCAGGGATTAGTACCATGTTGGTTTATTCCAGATGCCTTCAGTCTCTCACTGTTGACTTACACATTCTAATATTTACCATTTAAGAAGAGTTGTAAGAGGCCTTATACTGAATATTAAATAGAACAGCTAAAATGCAGACCTTGGGGGAAGAGAAGGGGGAAGGAAATTCCTAATGGTGTAATGTAATATAAAAAAAAGTATATACTTGAATTCAAGAAAGTCTTGCTTCCAATGCTTAACTAGTTTTGTTCTTGTGATCAAATTACTTTAACTCTACAAGTTTCAGTTCCCCATCTGCAAAACTGGGATAAAAATATCTAATAATAATTATAGAACTACTGTTGTATGGCCCCAGGCAAGTTGTTTAATCTCTCTGAGTCGGTTTCCTCATTCATAAAATGGGGATAATGATACTTGCTGAACATGCTCAAATGCATGGTTGCAAGAGACAAATGAAAATACATGTAAAGGATCATATGTAAATAATAAAAATCAACTGAAAAGAAACTATCAGCTAGCATGCTTTCTGTCACCTCTTGTCCTCCTCATCTGGACCTTTTAGAATGCTTAGCTTCTTTTTTGGCTCAACTTATGTGCCACATTCTATTAAAAGCTTCCCCTAGGAGTGAATTGTGAATCAGGCAAAGTTTATTCATTTTTGGTTTTGTTTTGTTTTGTTTTTCATTTTTAGACTTTCTGAGTGCCTTCTCCCATTGTTACTACATTCTTCCTAGGGATCCTTGCTCCTTGGTAGTCAGCAAGTCCCCATTACCTTCATATTGTTCCTCTACTATCTACAAATCCCCACTGAGCAATGCCTGGCTTAGGGTTTAGGCAGCACCCCAACTTTGTACCATTCCCTTCCCTTTCTTCTGTCATTAAATTTACCTGGGCTGGGTCCCCTAACTGCTGAGTATGAGGGCTGCTCCATGTTGATTTCTGTTGATGGGTTCATGAAATAAATTAAGCTTTGTGTGTCAGTGCTATCTCACATGTCTTGGTCTGGTAAACCACACTAGCTGAGCAGACATCAGTTCATAACTGGAAAGTTTATTATTACTGATAATTGAAGTTTTTTGAACTCAACAATATATGGAACCATATAAATATATAGACACAAGTCCCTGTAACAGGCACAACACTGTAAAGCAAGTAAAAGGAATGGGTGGGAAGAGTGGAGTATCCAAAGCAAGGGTCAGAATCACTGGATTTGATTAAATAAATGCATCTATTTTTATAACAAAAACAAAAAGTTCAGACCAAAATAACAAAAAATGAGGCTAACAGTGAATTTGTGACTGACAGTGAAAAAAAACTCACAGAAATAATTTAATATGGTATGCACAATCAAGATCAAATTTTCTTTGGAGTAGTCAAAGCCTCATTTGCCCCAGTCACCAACAGCCATCTCTGTTTGTTGCATTGATGTGTATAAACACAAAGTTAACTTTGGTGAAAGTTAAAAAATACCACAATATTTGGTGGATTTTGGTGTCATTCATTTTAGTAAGTATGATTTTATAAGCTAGTTGTCCTCTAACTTTTAAACTGCAACTTTTAAAACATTGATATAATTTGAAAAGTTGTAATTATTTGAAACTGTCAATAGTGAAATTAAAAGTTTTATTGTCTTTAATTTCTAAAATGAAATAATACTTATCCATTATAGATAATTACAAAGATAACTTAAAGAGAAAAACTATTAGAGCAACTGAAAGTAACCTAAGTAACTACAAGAGGGTTTAAGTAGCAGAAGTGCAGAAACCCAAAAAGTATATAAAGAATACATTTGCAATATAATTTTTTCCCATAGAAAATTAGATGCTTAGGGGTAGCTAGATGGTATAGTGGATAAAGCACCAGTCCTGAAAACCCTGGCAAGTCATTTAACCCCAACTGCCTTAGCAAAAA
>JAJPUD010001796.1:44940-125967 GCA_023553655.1 Myrmecobius fasciatus | reverse complement strand
AGAGAGAGAGAGAGAGAGAGAGAGAGAGAGAGAGAGAGAAAAGAAAAGAAAATTAGATGCTTCTATTAAGATTATATGTATCAGTGAATGCTGGTTTGCAATTGCTTCAAGTGTATTATGATTCATAGCTGTAGGGGCTTTCACACTTAGGCTGGTCTTTAACAGGTATCAGACATCCTGGACATGTACTAGAGCACACACACACCTACTATAACTTTGGGCATGTCACTTCTCCCTGGACCTCAATTTCCTAATATGTAAAATGTATTGGGAGAAAATAAACTTTGAAATTCCTTACAATTTTAAGTCTGACTTATGCATGGTGACAGGAGTTCTGAACCTTTTTTATGATCCTTTAGTAGTGCAGCAAAACACTTTTTCAGACTAATGAATTTAAATGTAAAACAAAATATATAGAATCATTAAAAAAAGACATTTTTTGAAATGCAATTATTCAAGTATTTTTTAAACATTTTGAAAAAAATAATTTATTTAAAACTAACTACAAAATAAGAAAAAACAAAATAGAAAAAGAAAGACAGAAAAAGGAAAAAAAAAACATTGTCATATGCCCAGCAGAAGGATCATAGGAGGGATCAGGGAGGCTATGTATACATTTCCATTTCAAGAAAGCATTTATAATAATAGAAGGCATTATATTTATGACTGTCCATCTTTTCTTTGCTTCCTTGTAGGTTATTCTTTTGTTCTCTGATGTCCACTTTTTACTTTATTCTTTTTTTCCCCTTTTATTCTCCCCCTCCTCCAAGCAGGCTATAGTTAAGCATGGATATATGTAGACACACACACACATAAAAACATACAACTACATATATCTATATACACTCATACATGTCTCTCTATATGCATACATGCACAGATATACACACATTTATTTATTAATGCATACATAGACATACTTCTAAAACAATATTAATATGGTTGACATATAGTGTGGATTTTGCCTGAGATCAATGAGTACTAGCCCTAATTTTTTTTCTAATAAATTCAACTCCTGATCCTTGTTATTGTGTTTTGAATATTTCTTATTTCCTAAACCTGACAAATCTACTTTAGTTCTACTCCTTAAGTTGCCTTGCTATTATTTAACTTCCTCCCACCCATAGATCCTTCTCTTATCTTCTTCCTCCATCCTTTCCTTCCCTCTTTATACTATTCTCATTAATCTACACACTGGGACCCATCTACAAACCCTTCTATACTCTACCTTATCCTATTCCTCCTCTACTTATTTCTTTATAGATTCTTTAGGGTGCTATACTCTTCATGGTATATATGTGTATGTGTGTGTACACACATACATACATGTGTGTGTATTGTTCCCTATTTACCCCATTCTTCATGTGAGTAGATTCTCGGAACTACTAACCCTCCCCATTTAATACCTCTGCATTGGTTTTTCCTCTGCATTTCATTCATATAGCATAATTACTACTATTTTTAATCTTTTCCTAGGTGATTTAGCTTTTTAGAATCAGATTATACTCAGCTCCAATCTTTCTTTTGGACTACCCAATTATTTATGTCAATCTTAGACATATGATTTACATTTCCACATAAAAACATAAACTGTTCTTATTAAGGCTCTTCAAGTTTGTCTTTAGTGTTGGCTCTTAAATGTTAAATTTTCTATTGAGTTCAGGTTTGATTGAGACAAAATCCTCAAAAATCTGTGAGCTCATTGAATGTTTATTTTTTTCATTGAATATTATACTTAATTTTGCTGGATATAATATTTTTGACCACAGGTCTAATTCTTTTGCTTACCTATATATAATATTTGAGGACTTGTGGTCTTTTATTGTAGTTGCTGATAAATCTTGTGCAGAGTATTGTGCCCCAGAGTATTGGAATTGTTTTGTTGTTGCTGTTTTTTGTAAAATTTTCTTTTTGATCTATAGGTTTTGAAATTTAGCAATGATGTTCCTATGTGTTTTCCTTGTAGGATCTTTTTGAAGTGGTGATTATGGATTTTTTCTATTTCAAATTTCCCCTCTTGTTCTATCACTGCAGGACAATTTCTTTGATTTTTTTTTGTATTATTATGTCAAGGTTCTTTTTCTGGTCCCACTTTTCATGTAATTAAATTATTCTTGTTTTCTCTTCTTGATCTGTTTTCCAGATCTGTTGTTTTTGTTATATTTCACATTCTCTTCTATTTTAGCATTCTTTACTTTTTGTTTTGTTATTTCTTCATCTCTTATAGCTTCATTTGACTTCCCTTTGCACAATGCTAATTTTCAAAGAATCATTTTTTTCTTTAAAACTCTGGATCTCCTTTTTTAGTTGGTTGACTTTTTTTTCCCCAAAATTTTATTGTTTTTCTTGGATTTTTTTCTAGTTTTTCCTCAATCTTTATCATTGGTTTTTAAATTTTTTTAGTTATTCTACAAAATTTTTCTGAGCAAGTAGCAATTTCACACTACTCTGTGGTAGGGGAAGCTTTATTTTTTTTTTTACTTCAAAGTCCTCCTGTGAAGATGAACCCAGTCTTCCTATTATAGTAATTTTCTCTGATTGGCTTCTCCTTTGCCTGCTCATTTAAAAAAAAATGAGACATTATTAATGTAAATACCTCTAATCCTGAGGTGAGGAGGATGGTACCTTTGGCTCCACTTCTGTTCTCTCCTCTGGCCTGGAACCCCAAACCAAGAGCTTGCCCTCACTCCCCATAAGTTCTAGTATCCCTGCCCCACTACTTCTGTACTCATCAGGTGTGTTAGTTTCTTCACATCCATAGCTGTGTCTCAGCATCACAGCTGGGCCTGCCCTTTTCCTGTCTTTCCCACCTCAGACCCTGGACTTCTCTTGCTGTTAGGGGAAGTTCCTATGGTTTGGGATAAAGCCCCTTGAACCCAGCTTGTCCCATGGTTCCTAGCTTGCTGTTTCTGTGAGCTAGCCTTGAAATATTTACACTTTACACCCAATTAAGCCTCAGTCCTGAGGTCTTTCTTTGGGTTTTTAAGGTGGTCTCATGAGGATCCTAGTACTGCCCTAGTCATTCATTCATTCATTTATTTATTTATAATTAATTAATCAATTAATTAATTAATTTTTTTTTACCAGTATATGTTTGCCCTCAGCTGAAATTTGTGAGGGTAATCTGGATAACTTGAAACTTTCTGATTTACTCCACCATATCCTAGTATCTTCCTCTAAACATTTTTCAAAGTTAATTTTTAAAAATTCATGAATCTTTTGTTAAGAACTTCTGTGCGATGAATTAAATATAAATATAAATATATTACAATTTACATTATATCATTAAGTAAATAAATCTATTTTTAAAAACCCATGAAGTACTTTGGATTAGCAGATAGAGAGAAAAATACTAACTGATGGATAAGTAAAAGTGTCTCCAAGGAGATAGCATTTGAACTGAGCCTTTATGAGAATGGGGTTCTAAGAGGTGAGGAGGGAGAGCATTTTAGATATAAGGGCATGGAGGAGGTACATGGAATGTCAAATATAAGGAAACGGTAAGCAGGTCTTTTTGACTTCAACATGGAGTAAGATATAAAGACATCTTAAGTTTAAACTTTGATTTAATATAGTATCTTAAATCCAAGTATGTCTTGACAGGTTTTCAAGTGAGCATATCTTTGGTAATTTTTCCAGTAAAATTTGGCAAGTGGATGGTTATAGCAATAGTTGTAAACTTCAAAGTGTTATAAATATGATTTACTACTACTGCTGCTAGTACTACTATTACTGGGGCTGCTTCTACTAGTCCTACTAATCTTCCTCCTTCTGGGAAATTCTCTAATAGTAAAAAAAAAACCCTTTTAGTAAATGACTATCAGCCCTTTGTTTAGCTGTCCTGAGACTCTAGATTTTTGTAATTTTCATTCTCTCAAAAAACATAATGAAAATACAATATCAGCATCCTTTGATGTGCACTCTGCTAGACTGTTCTAGGTCTTCTCGTATTCAGAACAGAATTCAAGAGTGCTTGGAAGAACAGATTTAAGGAGGACAAAATAAATAGATAGAGCTAATATCACTCTTGTAATGAAAGCTTAACTTAAAGTTAGATACAAACAAAAAGATCATAAAAGCATAGAATTAGAGAAGGAAGGGACCATAAGAACTTAGAGGTTGGAGTCCAACTTCCTCATGTATCTGAGGAATCAGGTTTAGGAGATTAACTTGCTCAGGATCACATAGTTAATAAGTATCTGTAGCAGGTTGGGAAAAGATTGCACTCTCTACTATTCTGTGCTGTTTCTCAGAAGGCAGTTTCTTTGTCCTAAGTTTGGCCCTCAGAGTCAGCATGTGATTATGTTGGCTCAGATTCCTGAACTCTAAATACTAAAGCAAATACAAATATTAGATCCCTGTAAACAGATTGTGGTGGTTCCTGATGTTCCTACACATTACAACCCCCTGAGGAAGCAAATATACATATTTGCTGAATAGTCTTCTTTTAAAAAGCTACACAAAGATTTATATTAATGTAATGCACACAGATTTTATATGACAAGAGATTTCTTCAGTATCAGAGTTCTGCCATATTACTCCCAGAAGTTGTCAACTAAATAAAATAAATTTTTTCTTTCTTCAGAACTAATTTACAATTTATCTCTTTATAGTGAGGTAGTGAGCTAGTCTTATTTTTTTTAAATAGCATAGTTGTCTGAAAGGTGAACATTTTTAAGAAAGTTAATGGAGTATTGACACTTAACATTGATTATATGGCAAGCACTGTGATAGACAAAAAAGAAACTAAGGGAAAAATATATTTAAAAAAAAAGAAAAATCCTGCCTTCAAGGAGTTGGGGGGGGATATAAGCATATACAAAACATTTTTATTTTGGAAAGATTCTGTGATTTTAATGTTGTTTGGAACTCCCACTCAGAAAACTCTCTCTACTGATGCAGATCAATAATTTCTTCTTTTTGTTTTATAAATTATCTTTTAACTTTATTGGTTTTTTTGCTTTTGTTCTTCCAGATTGTGCCACTCTTTGTGTATTCTCATTTGAAATCAGTTCTTTTTTTAAAAAATTTCTTTGATGAGATTTATTATCAGATTCAAGATTTTGGGTTTTTTTTCTAGTTATTTCTACTATTCTGACCCAAAATTCTGCCTTCAAAATTCTTATTTGGAAACATCTTGCTGTGATCCAATTCTTTCTTGAGAATCTACAGAGTCCTCAGTTTTATTGGGTGTTTCATTTTTCTTTGTCTTGAAGTATTTGTTCAGAAATGTTTGGACTTATTTAGCTATTTGGAGGCTGTACTATCTGCTGTTATTAATATTTTCCTGATAGGTTTAATTGTACTCAATGTTGTATTAGTTTTCTCCCTCCTGAAATCTTTGGTAATTTCAATCTTTTCCCCTTCTATTCCCTATTAGTCATTTTTAAGATTTTTCTCTTTATTGGCAGTTCTCCTATTAGTTGTATTTCAAAAATGTCTCAGATTCCTGTTGTGCTGAAGAATTTGCTTTTAACTGGTCTTGGTATCTACCTTAATTGATTTAGGAGAAGGGAGCAGGCAGTTAGAAATGTCCTCAGCTGGATGCTAGTATCTTCTCCTTCAGGCCTGGTACAACTATATATGCATGCTGGCACTCTTTTGCAATTGCCTCAGTTTCTCACTTCTTTAGATAATCATTATTACAACAATCTTCTGCCATGCTTTTATTACAAGCAAAGCAAGATTTTAGTTTTTAACTTAGTTTTGACAAAGGAATAGAAGGAAAAGTTGAATTCATCTGAAAGCCCATGGGTTGGATTATGTGGTCCTTTCAGAACATGGTACCTAGTCAAAGAATAAGTGCTAAATGAGTGCATCTGGGATTAGAGATTAACTATCTCTGCTTTGCCTTGGAGAGACAGTTTGGGAAGGAAGAAGCAGAAGTAGGGCAGGGCAAGGAAAGAGTTCATTTGGGGCATAGTCATTAAGAGGTTGAAGAAAAGAAGCTTGTTATGTAATAGTTTCCTGCTTTTAAAAACTTATTTTTGCTAAGTAGGTATTAAACTCTGTAGTTTATGACTTCTCATTTCTCTGGGGCATAGACTCGTTTGTCCTTTACTAATTATGATTTTAGTCATGTGTCACTTTTCTGACTCAGGTAGAATGACCAAATCATCGGTTCAGTCTTAGAGTCTTACCTAGATTTCTGTGGGGTCAACTGTTTCTAATACTTAAGAATTCAAGTTTAAAATTTCTGGTTTCTTAGAAGTTCTTTAATCCATATTATTATTATTATTATTTCCTCTTATGCTTTTAAGTTATATAAAAAATTTAAGTGAAACTAAACTTTTCTTACCTGGTATATAACCCATGGCATGTTTTAAAATATTTGCTTATAAATGCTTAATTATTAAGAAGAAAATCCAATCCAATAAACTTTATGAAGTACTTACTATATGCCATGCATTGTGCTAAGTATTGAGTATACAGTTAATACAAAGAAAGAAAGTACTTGCCATCAAGGAGTTCCCAGTCAAATTGTGGGAGAAAATACACAAATGCAGACAGGACAGTTGGTGGAGGCTTTTTAGGGGCTTCTTAGCACAGAAACATATTATTCAGTGGAATTGAAATCAGACAGAATAGTAGATCCAGAGTAGAATTAGTGGAAAACTCCAAATTGTTGCCTTCTATAAAGAAAGGCATTGAGAGGAGTTTAGTATTCCATCCTCCAGCCTCCAATCAGAGGGGAAAGGAGCATGAGATGGGATCAGTTAAGGCTTGAGTTAGCAGCATAGTTTTAAGATTAGAGGTGAAGAAGAACTGATCTAGCAGAATGGAGAAAATCTCTTAGAAGGTAAGGCAATGACTTTCATTTTTGTCTTTGTATCAACAGTGCCTTGCATAGTGGCTGAACACAGCAGGAATTTCATAAATGCTTGCCAATTGATCAGTAATAATATTTACATATTTCTGCCTTTAAAAATGTACATTGATAGGTTTATATACTCCAAAGATGTAGATTAAGATATCCTAAAATGCTGACTAGTGTTTTCCCCAGAATAGAATTATGGACTTTAGAGATCTATTTCTTTCCTTTTGCAGATGAAAACCCTGAAGCTTATAGGTGACATAACTGACAAGATTGAAAAATTATTGACAAAATAGTTTTTTCCCCTCTGCAGACCTGTGCTTATGCTTTTCATGGGAAGGAGTAGGAATTGCCATGACATGAGGGTTAAACTGTCTTCAAATACATGAAGTATGCAGCTTCTAAAAGACTGACACCTGGAAATGAAAAAGGTTTAATGAGCTTTAATCTCCTGAGTATGTTAGTCACTTCTGGGTGGTAGCTAAGCAAAGAGTTTAATTTTAGGTCTATTGAGAATTAGGCAAAGCTTTCTCCTTTGTGAAGGGCAGAGCATCTGCCAATGTGTGTTAAGAACTTTTTTGCAGCTTTCAACAAAGTAGCCCACTTTCATCACATACACACAGAATGGCAGAGTTCCCAGAACTAATGGAATATATTATGAGATTTTTAAATGGAAAAAAAGGGATACTCATTCACCAGTGTAGGCTTTTCTTCAGAAGACATACAAGCAAAGATAGAGACCCCTGTAATTATTAAGCATCTTTTCTCCATTTTCTTTACTGCTGATCTTCTTGGGAAAAAATTGTCAACACCTGATACTTCCATTTTCTCACTTCCCTGTATTTCATTAACCACCAACCCCTTTGAATCTTTTGCTACCATTACTTTACTGATATTATGCTTTCTAAGGTTATCAGGGATTGCCTTTTTGTTTGTTTTAACATTTCTTACCCTCCTTTCTGCAAACTTTGAACGTACAGAACACTTTATACTACGGGATACTCTTCTTTGCTTTAGAGAAAATTCACTTTCCCGTATGAATTAAGAAGAATTTAAGTGCTTAAAATGAATAATGCACCATCCACACTACTGAGTCACAAATAGAAAAATAAGAATTGTCTTTG
The DNA here is from genome assembly GCA_023553655.1 of Myrmecobius fasciatus. Lineage (NCBI taxonomy): Eukaryota > Metazoa > Chordata > Mammalia > Dasyuromorphia > Myrmecobiidae > Myrmecobius > Myrmecobius fasciatus. The sequence goes on along the minus strand of JAJPUD010001796.1, from coordinate 118,029 downwards.
TTCTCAAAAAATTCTTAATAGGAAAAAAAAACAACATATATAGGGTGCTAAATCTTCAATTCAAATGGAAATGTTCCATTTTCCTTAAGGTAGAGTAGCAAGGCAGATGGTATTAAATTATGGCATTTCCACTGATAAAACCTTACTCGTTTTATGTGTTGAACAGATTGACGGTATTAAGGACTTTGGCGGTAAGAACTTTATTTTCTAAATCTTTAATAGCTATATCTGATGAGGAGACATGGCTGTAGCAATTTCAAGGTCAAGTTTATTGATGGATAAATTTGATTAATTGTCTTCACAAAGATTACTTTCCAGGATGGTTGCAGGGGTTAAATTGGAAGCAGGACTTTGTGAGATAGTTATGTTAATACTGTATCTTATTTTTGTCTTTCTGATCAACCTCACTCCCCTTTTTGTTAATATAATAAGTTTCTAAGTAGCTAGTATAAGATAATAATAGCAGGAAGTAAGATTCTAAAGAAGGACCTAGAAGTCACTTACAGACAGTCTTATAAATTAAGAAAGCATAATAGCTGCTTACAAACTGTCTCAAATCAGGAGAGTATAGGAGTCACTGAAAAGTTTCACAAATTAACTAAAATCTTGGGAATATGTGCTAAATATGGAAAGCCAGATAAGCCTTACTATAAGGGACTCTTGGTCCTAATTCTTAGTGGTCTATAAGCTTCAGATAAATTCCAGACATGCACAGTAAGACCAAAAGAACTTCAGCAAAGCATTATGCTAATGAACTAATTCTAAGGTGTTAACTGATAACTGAGATGATATAGAGATGTTAATGAACTAATTCTTAGATGACAAAGATAAGAGTTTGGTATTGTACCAAAACTCCATAAAAATAAGGCAAATACTAATTAGCTTACATTTACTTGGTAAGTTTCTGAGGCAAAATTTGAACTCCTTACTCCAAGTTCAACTCTATCACTGTATCATCTAACTTCTTCTAAGATGCTTTATTATTAATTGATATATTAAAAAACTATGGAAACACATTATATTGTATTTTCATATCAATCTTGTCATATAAACTTCATAAGAAAAATAAGCTGGCTTTAACAAAAATGCTACTTATTCACTAATGTAGATTTAGCAAGAGTTCTTTAGACTTTTGGATAAATCAGAACTTTTCCTTTTTTTTTTTTTTTCATCTTGTCAGATCATATGTAGATGGGTATATGAAGCTGAGTCCCTAATATATATGAATGCATAATACAACTCTTCCATGTCTTAGTAGACTACTTTCATAAGTGGTTGTGACTCAAACAAAAATAAATAAAAACACCTGAGTATCAACTTTTTAATGATGAGTTTCTCTGAATTTGGCTAGTTTTTGGATGACAGACATGTTTTTCATTTATGAGTTTCAAAGCATTTTTAGCATTTTATGTTTGATTTCCACTAGCATGCTTTTGGAGAACCCAGTATACCTTATACACCACCATGAAGCACTAGAGTAGGACATTAATATAGTTCTTTCTACCATATCACTCAAATTAGGTACATAATCTCATAAAATATCTACATATGACAAGATCAAATGGAGAAAGTTAGGAAATTTCAAATTAATTTCAAACTTCTAAAAGTTTGGTCAGTTCTTTCCAAATGCACATTGATGTCCAAATAATGATTCTCTTCAAAACAAACTTATTTTTATTGTAAGGTCCATTGTAAGGAGTGATGTGAAAATACAATAATATGTGTTTCTATTGAAATGCTTTTTTTTGTATCGGGGCAGTAGTAAAATATGTCATTCTGATTAACTAAATCCAGTCAGTTTTCTAATATCCTCTCTTCTTAAGATTGATACTATAAATTTAATGAAAGGAAATCCATATTCCTGAAGATGAGAACCTGTGTTCTGGGAGCGGGTGAAATGTTCACCATACTTGATGAACTCTGCTTTTCCAAGTTTGTTCCCCTGGAGAAACCATAACTTTATAAACAAGCTTAGAATACAATAGTCCCAAAGAGCTCATAAGGTAAATCAGAATCTTCATAAATTAATAAGCTTGTGAGGATTTCCTTTGAAATAGCTACTGTTGTTTGTAGAGACCTGGTTGTTGCATTTCTTTTGATAGTCTAGAGTGAAAGTGGACTTTTCTCATATTAACTTCAAATAAATGTAAGTCTGTCTTTTATTTGGTATATAAAATGTTCCTTGAAACTTCTGCCCTTTCTTTCCCCCTGCCCAAATACAAGAAAAAAAATAAGCAAAACCAACTTATAGTTCTCAACTTTGACAAAAACCATTGAAAAAAATGTGGGTTCTATTTTAATAGCAAAAAGCTATTTTAATATCAAAAATAGTAACACTGGAACAATTATATAAGCTCCTTGAAGGGAACTTTTAGGAACTCTTCATCCTTTGAATTTGAGAAGTTTCTAGTTCCTTTTAAATTTGGCAAATGTTTAAAATGGATTGAGATGTCTAGGGTACCATATAATTGTTCAACAAAAATATTAAAAAAAATTTTTTTCCAACAAAAATATTTTGATCATATAATAGATCTAGGAGCTGAAACACTCTACAATGTACAAATCCTTAAAAAACTAAAATCAATTGTATTTTTTTTTTCACATGAAAACTTTAGAGTTTTAATAAATCTACAAAAAATACAAATGGATCTTAAAATTCCCTCTGTTTAGCTCCTATGATTATTATTCCAGGGAACTAAATCAATGTTTAAGGTCCCAGATAATTTTGTCTGGTTTCCAAAGGTGGTGAACTTTAAAACTCAAGAATAGCTTAGGCATTGAGAGATGATATTAGGGGAAGAGTTAATCACTTTTATGGCCAGTTGGAAAAATACCTTCTATTTGTGCTATTGTTTATTGAAGGATGGGCATTTGGATCATATGCTATCACATCTTATTTGGCATCTGGTAACCTTTTTTTTTTTTTCTTTTTGCTGAGGCAATTGAGGTTAAGTGACTTGCCCAGGGTCACACAGCTAATGATGTGAAGTATCTGAGACCAGATTTGAACTCAGGTCCTTCTGACTTCACGGCTGGTGCTTTATCCACTGCATCACCTAGCTGCCCCAATCTGGTAACTTTTTAAAATTAAAATGCCAACTATGGGTTGAAGACAAATTAGTTCATGATTAAATTTAATATTTCTCCAGATTTTTAACTGTAAAATTCTTGATAATAAAGGTGAACCTTTTACATTCATTCTAATTAGAATATTTGGATATCAAATACTTTGTTGATCTTATGTTATTCAGGCATAATTCTTTCTAAACAAAGCTATTTGCCATGTATGGAAAGTCACTTAACCTCTCTGGTTTTCAGTTTTTTCCAACAATGAAAGGAAGGAGTTGAACTAAAGACCTTTTCTAGCTTTCAGTTGTTGACTTTTTAAAGGAAAGTTTGTCTGTTATTCAAGTGCAAAACTCATATTTGTCCACAAGGTGTCACTTTATTGCCAAAACTTGCCTTGCATGCTAACTCCCTACAAACCCTCTTAGACACACTGTATATATGCTGGAGGCAGTAGGAAATATGCTGTATTGAACATTAGTTCTTTCACTATGAGTCTACCCTTTTCTATCCTCACTAAACTGAAGTGCTCTATCACTATTTAGCAAGCAAACAAAGCTGATTATTAAAATCAAGGATTAAGAAACCATCTATGAATCATTTGGGCTATTCATGTGATGCTGGATTTTCTGGGCATCTTTGTATCACATATAATTACAACGGATCTTTTGCTAAAATGAGATATAGAAGGCCAACATATCTGTGTTTGGTCAATTGTTCACATCATTTATCTCAGCATATATCATTAGCTGGTAAAGTTATGGGTAAGTTTTAACCTTTATTAATCAATGAAAAGAATGTGTGTGATACTAAGACAGTATCTAAGACAGTATTTTATTTAAAAACCATTTCTCAGCTTAAAAATCAATTATAGCATATATCTATTTAAGGATGAAAATTATGGAATTATGCTTTGTCAAGTATTTTAACATAATTAACATGTAGTGGACTTCCTGCCATCTAGAGGAGGGGTGGGGACTAGGGGGGAAAAATTTGTAACAGAAAGCTTTGTAAGGGTCATTGTTGAAGAATTACTCAAAATAAGTTTTGCAATTAAAAAGCTTTAATAAAAAAAGAAAAAAGAAGAAAATTATGGAATTATAGATTCAGGGACCTCTGAAATCATCTAGTGCAATTCTTTTATTTCACAAACAAGGAAAGTATAAAGATGTGACTTAAAAAGAAAAATGAAATGACTTATCTATAATTACAATGCAAATAAATGGCAGAGTGAGATTTTGAACCTCCTGGATCCTTTGGCTCCAAATCCAGCCCTCTTTCTACTGCATCACATTATTGGAGACCTTTGCTGATTTTCCTGAGGGCCATAGCCACACACACAAGACCTGTTTATGTAAGTCAGCAACATAATTCATATATAGTTACATAGCATCAACATGTTTGAAAAGTAGTAATAATAAGAATACATTTGTGTGGGCAATGTGTGCTCCATCTATGGAAGGTATGTTTGCTTATTTATTTTACTGAATTAGATTGCATATTTTGTTGGAACAAAATAAAGATTTAAGGTGATGATGCTTATATTCCTGGTCCACTGGGAGTAATTCATCAGAAGAGAGGGAAAAAATAAAGTGGTGTGAATGCGTGGATATTTTTTCTGGACCACAACTAACCTATGGACCCAAATTTAGATGGCTGTTTCAGTGGTTCCAAACTTGTGGACCACAAACTCCCAGGGACCTGAAGAATTTCACAATTAAGCTCAAAATTGAACCAAATCCAGGGCAATGTAAATAAAATGATTAAAACCCAACAAATTATTTCTATAGGACATTCTAGCTTACCTTAGTTATTTAATATTCATTTGTTATTTATTATTCCATAGGATTGGAATGTTAACAAGCCCATTCATAGACCATGCATTTTCTTTTCTATGCTGTGTATTTACCAAGCTTACCAATCACTTGATTATCACAACCTAGCTCATAGGGCTTTTATGAAGAACAGGCTTTGCAAACCCTAAAGCACAATATAAATGTGAGCTATTTGTAGTATCGTTATCAGTCCTGAGCAGCATCTCATATATATAGCCTGATCAGTTATGAACAGTATCCTTCATGAGATATCCAGTCTTCCATTGGGCCTGGTCCATTGTTGCTGATTGGTCTGGAACATCTTAGTTAAACAAATGGGTATTCTATAGAAAATGGCTGCCAGAACTCACAGGCAGGAATAGGACAAGGGAACAGGGGAACATCTGCTCCTTCCCTCAATGCTCCATCCGGCTTCTCACCAACTCCACAGTTTTAATACCACAATCATTTGGTAGTGTTTGCCACCTGCTGAAAAATCTCAAAGTCAGGTTACTGTTCTCTCCCCAATCTCTCCTCCCCTATCACTACTCCACAGGCCACTTGGCTTTTGTAGAATCATTTTTGAAAATGTTTATAATGTCTTACTACCGCCGGTTCCATCTGCTCCTCACTCATTGTTGTCTGGCCCCCATACAAGGCCCTGGCAGTCATGGACCCAGTGCCAGGAAAGGTTGAAAATATTTTTTACCTTATTCTCTCATATGGTTGTTTATTACCCTCTCCTCCACCATTCTCCAAATGACAAAATGAAATCTTTCCTCCAAATGTCACCAAGCTTATCATTGATCCTCCAATAAAGGAAAAGAAATAATATGACTCAATCTTTCAGTTAACATCAAAGGGCCATGCATCAGTCAACAAAGGTGCTTTAGAATTCTTCTTCAATAGAAGTATTTGTGCTTGACTTTGTGTGGGATTCTGTATGTCTGCACTTTTGGCTTTAACAAATGCCAAATTAAAAAAGTATACTATTTCAAAAGCCCCAGTGCAAACTCAGTCCCTTGAGTTTCATAAAATCAGCTATTTCAATTCATCTAGGCCACATGACTGATGATGATCTGAGCTTGAACTATGCTTTTGTATTTTATGGAATAATTTAAAGAATCAGAATATCAGGAACTGAATTTGCAGCTTGAAGTGCAGGTGGAGTTTCTTTTGTTCAGAAACACGTAGCAAAGTACTACTACTAATAGCACACGTTTAGATTGCTCTTGAATTGCAACACATTTTATGTATCCTTAAAGCTTTGTTAATTCTTTTGGTATGTTTGACTCTTCATGATATTTTTTGAGGTTTTCTTCGAAAAGATACTGAAATGGTTTGCTTTCCTTCTCCAGTTCATTTTACAGGTGAAGAAACTGAGACAAACAAGTTTAAATAACTTGCCCAAAGTCAGTAAATGTCTCAGAACTTCTTCATTCCAGGTGTGCTGCTGTTCTATACACTGTACTACCTAGCTGCCTTCATTAAAGTTCTACCTGTAAATACAGATTGTAAAAGTCTGAGTATTTATAAACAACAGTTAGAGACAGCTTTGAGATTTGCAAAGTTGTGCATACCTTATCTCCTTGGATTCTCCCATAAAACCTGTGAGATAGGTTCTACAGGTAGTTTCTATATTGTATATGAAGAAACTGAAACTCTAAGAAATTGAAGAGTTGATCCACAATCTCACATGTCATCAGTGTAAAAGGTGAAATATAATGTCCACTACCCCATTAAAAATGGTTTAATGGCAGTTTTTTTTTTTTTTTGGAAATGTCATTTGTATAAAATAGAACTTTCAAAGATTTCTAATATTTTCTTTCTTTAGCTTACCACTAAAAGCATGACCTAAATTCTAATCCTTAGTTTTTTCCTAATAAATTACCTTTTTTTCTAACAAAAATTTGAATCTGTAGGTTTTAGAGCTTATACTTTTAAAAACTGCAGTCTATTCTGCTTAACTCTAGAAAATTTCAAGCCCAATTCAGCAAAAACCTTTTGTTTTATATTAATGGTAGGAGCTCCCCCTGGTGGCTGAGATCAAAATTGTTTTGTTTTTTTTAGATTAACATTCACCCCCCCCCCCAACTCCCCCAAATCCCTAGGAAAGTTATACACTAAAATACATCTTAATATTTTATTCTTTGAACTTCTATTAAGTTTTTGAAAAACGTGTTCCTTGTCTCTATTTGAAGCCTAAATTCAGAACAGTTGCAGGAGATAATGAATAGAGTTTAGGCCCCTGAAATCTAACTTTGATCCTGTAGGTATTACCTAGAATATGGTATATGGTTTAGGGGAAAAGTATAGAGATAAGATACTCATCAACTTATCCAGAGTATGTGAGTACAAAGTAGTATAGTGAAAGTTTAAGGGACTTCTGGAAATTTTAGAGGAGGTATTTCTAAATAGGTACAGATCAACTTGAATATTAGAAGCCTTTACCTTTAAGAAAAAATGAGAACAAGTTGGTTTTATAGATTCTTACTATCTAATCAAATCTGTACTCTGAGTAGTTCTCCATTTACTAGCATGTGTTGCTAAATAAATATGCCAAGTCCTGGGTATTCTAATATATTTTCCCATCATTTATATCAAGTTGTGGATCTTTAACAGCAATAAAGTGTGAAGTTTAGAAGAAGAAATTATTTATGGGATACCTTTCATCCTCAAACTAGCAAAGTGGGATCATGGAAGATGATGATATAATTATCATTTTTCAGAAGACAGGAAGAGCTAATCCTTATAATTCAATTGATGAGGTCTAGCTGGGCACCTTCCCAGGACCCTGCAGTGGACATATTTCAAAAGAAATCATTTTACAGAACACCTAGGGCCAAATAAACCTCTGGTAAGGAAAAGAGATCCCCAATTCCCTCTTTAAACAGAATTTGCTTGTAGCCAAACTGAAACAATAAACTCAATCTCTCATTATTTCTCTGTCTCTCCTGTGGTGAAACACTTAACCTGTTAACATTTTAATGATGTGAAAACTCTTGGCCTTTTATTTAACTCTTAGCCTTATACGTGTGTTTTAGATAATGAATGGAGGCCACTTTTTAAAACTTACTTCCCTTTGGTTCATTGAAAAGGAAAAAAAAAAGTCATTTTATTTATGAACAATACTTCCCTTTTTTCAGTTCCTACAAGGAAGTAAATTACAATGCGTGACATTTCCTGGTTAGTCTTAAATAAGTGAAGTTATAAAGCCACCTTCTTGTCTCTGATTATTTCTTATTAGTAGTTCAAACTGTGCAAATTGCTTTCTGAAACAGGTTCTTGTGATTAATGTCTTTCCCTTCTGCAATTCAATTAACTCATTTTTCCATGCTTTTTATTACCAACTACAATTCCTTCACTTTGATCATGATGCATCATTTTGTATATCCAGCATATTGGTGTGTGTATATATTGTTTATAAAGCATTACTGCTCTGAAGCCTGGTGGTTCATAACCACTTTAAAAGAACACACTCTTTCCCAGCATCCAAATGGATTTATGGTTTAATTGGTACAGATGGAATGCTAAGCGTAAACTAGACAAACATTGTAAAACATAACGCAGTCTTACGGTAGCCCTTATGTACTGGTCATAATTGGTTCCAAATGGATCTGTTTTAAATATAAAACAATTAAGAGCAACAGCTCTATGTAGACCCATCTTTCACAACTATGGTATTGATCGTGTAGACAACTGAGGAAAGCTAAGAACAGTCACTATAGTCCAATAAGTGCTTAGAAGTGTGCCTTTTCAGATCACAAGAGCAAAAAAAAAATTTTCATACAGTCATAATTGATACTTTATTATTTGAGATCAATTCATAACAATGTTCCTTGTATTTGTATAACTTTTTTCTTTCTAAAGTATAACTGTCCCCTCAACATGGTATGTTCTTTCCTATTATTTTTTTTTTTAGTTTTCCCCTACACATGGAATATCTTTCTTTTTTTCTCATCTATTTGCATCCTATCAAATTTTTCAAAGTGCTATACAATACCTACTTCCATAAAATCTGCCCTCAATACACCAAACCACAATGATCTCTTTTTCATTTGAAAACCTATACCATTTATTTTCTATATAACTCATGTAGAATTCATCAGGTTCACTCATTCAAAAAATTATTAAATGATTGTTTACTATGTGTAAATTATGAGATAACATGGACAGGAGTGGATAGTAAGCTGAACTTGAAGCCAGGAAGACCTAGCTTTTAGTCATTTCTTTGACAAATATTGGGTGATAAACCTTGAGCAAATCACAGTCCCTTGGTGTTCTAGGTCAAAGCTTCTTAAACTGTGGATCACAACTCCATATGGGGTCATATAACTGAATGTGGGCATTGCAAAAAAAATTGACAATAATAAAAGATTTCTGAATGCTCTACATCCTGCAGTATCAAATATTCCACCAAGATTTAATTATTTAGGTAAATATAAACAAGCACACCATATTATTAGCATACAAATATGTATTTTGATTACTTTTTTCAATGTAGTTGGCTTCCTTTATAATTGTTTTATGCATTAAAAATACTATTCAGAGGAAGGAAGGCCACGGGATTCACCAGATTGCCAAGAGGTCTGTGACATAATAAAAATTAAAAATGCCTACCCTAGGGAGTGGGTTTTGAAGAATATAAATGGATGATTTTCGAACCCAGAGCCTTTTAGACTAAAGCAACACTACCCTCCCTTCCCCCACTGATTTTTACTTTTTGGTTCTTTGTTGCTTTTACACAAGGGTGATAAAATAGGACTAGTACAGCTATTTGAGATTGGTACAATCTACAGGACTTAGAGAATATAGTCCTCTGTCTTTATGTATATCAATCTATGACTCAATTCTAGCCTTGTCTTTGCTTAGCAAAACAAAATGGTTTCTAGTCTCTGAAAAGGGAGAAAATTTCCCCTTCTTTATCTCAGTTTATGCATTAAATAAAACAGCAAGCAGACTGGATTTCCTTGGCCAACAAGTATTATCATAGGTTAACCACTTAAGAGTGAACGTAAATATTTTGGAAAAGAGAAAAGCTTGCAAAATCTAAGATAGGCAGGAAACTCTAACAGTCTCCAATAGAACCAGGAATTTCTTTTTTTGAAAATGAATGGCAACAAAAGGATTTTTTGGATTGTGGATTTTGAATTCTCCTTGGAGAATGAAAGTTAGGAGAGAAAAATCATTTTTTATCTTCTCAATTTATTCTAGGCCTACAATAGAGGTAAATTTTAGTCCATTGATCATGCTCAGAATATCATCATTGTCCTTTGGTCTTTGTTCTACCCACATTTGTATGGCTTATTAATTAGCAGCCTCCTTCTTACAATGACTTTTCTTTAGTAAATGTTCTGTGATGGTTTCTTGGCATCTTTCCCACAAACTAATAGAGAATAAGAACTTGAGGGGTCCTGGGAAAATTCTCCTAAATAGTATATAGATTCCCTACTTTAAGTCTTTTGAGAATCCTCACTTCTTAAAGTAGGTAGAGTCAAGAGTCCAGGTACAAATTAATGGAAAAATATTCTTCATGAAATCTAGACAAGCAAGAAGGGAGTCTATTTTTTTTCTTGATTTTTTCCTTTTTATGCTCTATTCCTCACAAATGTTCACCAGACATACTTCTTTGCTCCTCTTCTTATACTCTCTTTTCTTTTTCAAAAATAATAACAATAATAGTTAACATTCACATAGTGTTTACTATGTAAAGTATGCTAAACTCTTTAAAATTATAATTTCACTTGATCCTCAAAACAACTGTAGCAGGTAGGCACCATTATTATTCCCATTTTACAGATGAGGAAACTAAGGCAAAGAGTAGTTAAGTGATTTTCCTAAGATCACACAGCTAGTAAATATCGGAGGTTGTATTTGAACTTGGGTCTTCCTGCCTTCAATCTCAGCATTCTATCCATTGTTTCACTTAGACATTTATTTGCACTTTCTCAACTTGGCTATAGACTAGACTCCAGATAGTGAGGTACAATTAAAAGAGACAGCTTATTGTTGGGAATGGTCTAATTTAAATAATAATAATAATTTTGGATGCCATTTGTTTTTACATAAACATCATTTTGTTGTATATTCCCCATGATGAGTCCTCCCCTAAAACAAAAGCAATTAAAGCCAATCAACTAAAAGTGATCAAATCTGGACCTGTGTGTAATATATCATATCTGTAGTCTTTCAACTCTAGGAGAAAAGTTGCATTTTCTTCTCTCTTCTCTAGGGACAAGATTGGTCATTAAAATTGCTCAGCATTTAGCTTCATTTTAATGTTCTTTTTATTTGTCATATTGTGTATATTGGTTTTCTGGTTCCATTTAATTCTCTTTAAGTCAATTTATACAAATCTTGCAATGTTTCTCTGCATTTTCCATATTGTTATATGGCATATGGCATATATCATATGCCAGTTAGGTGGTGCAATGGAGAGAGTGCCAAACTTGGAGCCGGGAAGACTCATCTTCCTGAGTTCAAATCTGTACCCATATACTTACTATCTCTGTGAAAGCAAGTCACATAGGCCTCTTTGCTTCAGTTTCCTCATCTGCAAAATTGAATTGGAAGAGAAAATGGCAAACTACACCATTTTCTTTGCCACAAAAATCTCAAATGGGATCATGAAGAGTGGAGCTTGACTGAAAATACCCAAACAGAAATTCATTATAGGCCATTCACATACCACAATTTGTTAAGATACTCTCCTGTTGTTAAGCATCCAATTTGTTGCAGCTTTCATTATCACAAAGAGTTCTGTTATGTACTTTGGGGGGATATATATGAGGTCTTTATTATTGTTTTTGATCTCCTTGGGGCTGCACAATAGTGAGATGAATGGGTCAAATCTTAAGACTAGTTCAGGGACTTTTCTTACATAACCCTTTTGGGGAAGCAGGTTCTTCCTTCACAACTGAGCACGTTTTGTTTGTTTGTTTTTTTGTTTATTTGTTGGTTTTTGCATTTTTCTGCACCTGTAAGCAAAGACAGAAGTCAGAATAGAAAAGGATCAAGGTTATTTTACAGGATTGTTATTAGATAATGAACAGTCATGTTCTAGAGCAAAACTCAACAAATTATGGCCAATTACCTGTTTTTGTACAGCCTGTGAGTTTAAAAATGGTATTTTTTTACAGTTTAAAATATAATAGAGCTTTGAAAATGAAAAAAAAAACATTCTTAGCTCACTGGTAATACAAAAGCAGGTGGAGGAGGGGGCCCAGATTTGGCCGAAAGACTGTAGCTTTTCAATTCCTTTTCTAAAGAGATTTTTTTTAATGGCCGACACAAAATCTTGGAGTGTACACCATTGTCCAGTGTTTGTTCTTCAGGCATTTGCTCTCTTGGTTGAACTGGTAGTCCTAGTGTAATACTCTTCCTGAGAGATTTCAGCTAAGTTGAAGGCTAGGAGGGACAAAAAGATAGTGACATTAGAATGTAAAAGGGAGGCCTTAAGATATAGAAGCTACATTCCATACCTAACAGGGGTCTGAGCTCAATGAAAATAAAGAGGCCAGGGGGACCATGAAATTATTTCTATGACATAGACTTAATTCATATCTTTGTCCTTCATCAAGACCCTGAAAGAAATCTCAACTGTAATTGACTGAATCAGGATTAATATATTAACTCAAGAGAAACTTTATGATTGGGAAAATTGGACCTAAAGTAGGAGAGCTGTCAAATCATACTTCCTGACTAGAAGTGATAAAGCTCAAGAGCTAAATCCCTGAGGGAATCAGAAGGGAGTAGCTTCCAACCCTAGAAAGTCACTGCTGAAAAAGTACTGTAGCACTCCAGTTGAAGAGTATTCTAATACTTTTAATGGAGACAGCAAAGTAGCACCCAGCCAAGCCAGAGCCTGAAGATGGTAAGTCACTGCAGCTTTCCATTTAAGAGCAATCCCAGGGAGTCTGGTGAACTAATAAATTGTGCAGACGTGCTATGTTCTGAGAACCCTCCTACAGCAATTACAGTGACATTCAGCTCATATTGTTAGCAGCTGCCCAGTGACAAAGTGATCTCCCTGACTTTTTCTGGCAACAGTTGGCTCTTCCAGTGGAAGAGCAATCTCTCTGACCCAGTCCTGCAGCAGCTCAGTGGCTAAGTAACCGGCTCAGTGTATAGCAGTTACTAAGTCCCATGAAGGTGCAGCACAGTAGACAATGCTACCTACAGATAAACCTTATTAAATCCCTTATGATATTACTTTCTTGATTACCATCTTATACTTCTCCTGATTCCTGTATTTGAAAATGAAAATTTTCATTCAGCCCTAGTCTTTTCATCATGAATGCCTGAAAATCTTTTATTTCATTGAATGACTAGTTTTTCCTCTGAAGGATTATACTGCTTTGCTGAATAAGTCATTCTTGGTTGCAATCTTAGAGCTATTGTTCTCTGGAACATAATATTCCAAGCCTTCTAAGTCCTTTAATGTAGGAGCTGCTAAATTTTGTGTGGGTCCATTATACTTGAATTGTTTCTTTCTGAATGCTTACGATATTTTCTCCTTGACCTGACAATTCTGGAATTTGGCTATAATATTCTTGGGAGTTTTTATTTTGGGATATCTTTCAAGAAGTGATTGATGAATTATTTCCATTTCTATTTTACCCTTTGGTTCTAGAATATCAGGCAGTTTTCCTTGATAAATTCTTGAAAGATGATGCCCAGGCTCTTTTTTTAATCATGACTTTCAGATAGACAAATAAATTTTTTTTAATTTTTAAATTAATTTTTAAAATTTTAAATTGTCTTTCCTGGATCTATTTTCCAGGTCAGTTGTTTTTCCTTTTTTTTTAATAATAGCTTTTTATTTTCAAAATATATACATGGATAATTTTTGACATTCACCCCTACAAAACCCTGTGTTCCAATTTTTTTCCTTCCCTTCCCCCCGAGTTGGCAAGTGATCCAATATGTTAAACATGTGCAATTACTCTATACGTGTTCCCACACATCATGCTGCACAAGAAAAATCAGATCCAAAAAGAAAAAAAAATGAGAAAGAAAACAAAAAACAGCAAAAAGAGTGAAAATAGTATGTTGCGGTCCACATTCAGTTCCCACTCCTCTCTCTGTGTTCAGATGACTTTCTTCATCATAAGACCACTGGAACTGGTCTGAATCACCTCATTGTTGATGAAAGCCATGTCCATTATAACTGATCATCCTATATCTTGCTATTGCCATGTAAGATGCTCTCCTGGCTCTGCTCATGTCACTTAGCATCAGTTCATGTAAGTCTCTCTAGACCTGTCTGAAATCACTCTGCTGATTATTTCTTATAGAACAATAAAATTCCATGGCATTTATATACTATAGCTGTTCAGCCATTCTCCATTTGATGGGCATCCACTCAGTTTCCAGCTTCTTTCCACTACGAAAAGGGCTGCTACAAACATTTTTGCACATGTAGGCCCCTTTTTCTCCTTTATGATCTCTTTGAGATACAAGCCCAGTAGAAATGCTGCTGGATCAAAGGATATGTAGTTTGATAGCCCTTTAGGCATACTTCCAAATTGCTCTCCAGAATAGTTGGATGAGTTCACAACTCTACCAATAATGTATTAGTGTCCCAGTTTTGTCACATCCCCTCCAACATTCATCATTATCTTTTCCTGTCATTTTAGCCAATCTGAGAGGTATGCAGTGGTACCTCAGAGTTGTCTTAATTTGCATTTCTCTGATCAATAATGATTTACAGCATCTTTTCATATGACTAGGAATGGTTTTAAATTCTTCATCTGAAAATTGCCTGTTCATATCCTTTGACCATTTATCAGTTGGCTTGAATTCTTATAAATTTGAGTCAGTTCTCTACATATTTTAGAAATGAACCCTTTATCAGAACCCTCGAATGTAAAAATTATTCCCTAGTTTATTACTTCCCTCCTAATTTTGTCTGCATTGGTTTTGTTTGTGCAAAAACTTTTTAACTTAATATAATCAAAATTCTCCATTTTGCATTCAACAATGTACTCAAGTTCTTCTTTGGCCACAAATTCCTTCCTTCTCCACAAATCTGAGAATAAACTATCCTTTGTTCTTCTAATTTGCTTGTAATATCACTCTATGTCTAAATGATGAATCCATTTCAATCTTATCTTAGCATAGGGTGTTAAGTATGGGTCAATACCTAGTTTGGGCTATACTAATTTCCAATTCAATGTCTAGTTTGTGCCATATTAATTTCCAATTTTCCCAGCAGTTTTTTGTTAAATAGTGAGTTCTTATCCCAAAAGGGGTCTTTGTCAAACACTAGATTACTATGGTCATTGACTATTTTGTCCTGTGAATCTAACCTATTCCACTGATCAACTACTCTATTTCTTAGCCAGTACCAAATGGTTTTGATGAGCACTGCTTTATAATATAGTTTTTGATCTGGTATAGTTAATTTCATTAATTCCTTTTAAATTCTTGACCTTTTGTTCTTCCAGATGAATTTTGTTATTATTTTTTCTAGTTCTGTGAATTAATTTCTTGACAGTTTTATTGGTATGGTAATTTAAGTAGTATTGTCATTTTTATTATATTAGCTCAGCCTACCCATGAGCACTTAATACTTTTCCAAGAGATTCCATCTGACTTTATTTGTGTGGAAAGTATTTTGTAATTGTGTTCATATAGTTCTTGATTTTGCCTTGACAGGTAGATTACAAATATTTTATATTATCTGCAGTTATTTTAAATGGAATTTCTCTTTGTATCTCTTCTGTTGGACTTTGTTGGTAATATATAAAAATGTTGATGATTTGTGTGGATTTATTTTGTATCCTGCAACTTTGCCAAAGTTGTGAATTGTTTCTAGTAGCTTTTTAGTTGATTCTTTAGGATGATCTCCAGGATTGCCTAAGTATATTATCATATCACCTGCAATGAGTGATAATTTGGTTTCCTCCTTACCTATTCTAATTCCCTTAATCTTTTTCTTCTCATTGCCAAAGCTAACATTTCCAATACAATTTTGAATAGTAGTCAATTGTTTTTCCAATGAGATATTTCATATTCTTTTGGTTTTGCTTTATTATATCTTGATTTCTCATAAAGTCATTAGCTTCCATTTGCTCAGTTCTATTTTTTAAAGAATTATTTTCCTCAGTGACCTTTCCTACCTCCTTTCCCCAGTTAACCAATTTTGCTTTTTAAGACATTCTTCTCCTCATTAACTTTTTGCATTTTCTTTTGCAGCTCTCTCAATTCTTTTTCTAATTTTTCCTCTTTCTTTTACTTGATTTTCAAAGATCCTTTTGAGATCTTTCATGGCCTGAGCCCAATTCTTCTTTTTTTTTTTGAAAGTTTTGTTTGTAGGAGCTTTGACTTTGTTATCATCTTTTGAGTATGTAGTTTTTATCTTCCTTGTCTGTCACCATAATAACTTTCAATGTTCAGAAATTTTTTTGTTGTGGTCTGCTCACTTTCTTAGACTATTACTCAACTTTTAACTCTTTGTTAAAATAGGTCTCTGTTTCCATGATGGTCGGTGCATTGTCCCAAACTTCAGAGGTTTTGTGCGTCTGTTTTTAGAAATCCTTCTAGGAATCTGACTACAAGTACTCTTTTCTACCCTGGAGCTGTTAAGTGTCTCCCTGCCCCATTGTAGCTGTAAGATATAATGTGCTGGCCAGGGTTGGGGCTCCACTGACCAGGGCTGCACTGGGACTACACACCAGACTTCCACTCTGTTGCCACAGACCCTCTCCACTGACCTTTTGAGTCCTCCCTGTTGTTCTCGGGCTGAAAGATCCAGAAGCCTCCAGCCCTGCTGCTGATTCAGAGGTCCTGCCTCACTGACACTGGGTTTCATATGGGAGCTGGAGTTGAACTAGTATTGCACCTTGGAGATCCACTGGTTCCACAAATCCTTTCTGTGGCCTTCCAGGCCCTCTTTGGTGTCTCTGCTCTGAAAGCTCTGGAAGTCACCAGTACTGCTGCTGATTCAAAGGGAAGGCCAGACAGGGACTGGGGTAGAGTCTGGGACTGAATCTGTGCCAGGTACAGGGCTGGGTCCAAGGCTCACATCCCTGTCCCAGGACTTCACACTGGCACTCCCACCTTGCTGAGCTTCTAATTTACCTTTGGCTGGAAAATGTTCTGCTCTTTCTTTAGGGGCATTCTGATGCTCTAAAATTTGTTTAGAGTCATTATTTAAAGGAATTTGGAGTAGTTTTGGGGAGAGATTGGGCAAGTTCCTGCCTTTACTCCACCATCTTGGCTCCATCTCCAGATATTTATATTTTTGAATAAATATACACACATGTGTGTATTTGAATGGTCTCTCTTTATAGAATGTGGACTTCTTGCGGACATTCCCAATGCCTCACATAGTATTTGACACAGTAAGCTATTAATAAGTGTTTGATGAATGATCAAGTGATTTACTAAACCACATATATTTGGGATTGGTTCCATTTTCAAAATGATGAAGTCACAGATGCTTAAAGTATTTGCATGTAACAATCAATTAATAAACAAATATTATTAAGTAAGCTTGATAATGTACCAGGAATTCTAGACCCTGTGTACACAAAGGAAAAAGTTAAAACTGTCAGAGACTAAAAACTTGCACATTAACATGAGCAAGAATAGTAACAAAAAATGTTCTATTTTCTTTTATCTCATTTTAATGCGTATTTTTAGATTTTTTTGGTAGAGATTATCAATATTATCATCATTATTATTGCACACAGTGTTAACCCAGTGTGTTTATTTTTGTTCTGTCTATTTTCTTTACTTTGTGTCATAAAAATCTTTGATTTATTTTGACATTTTACATAATTTATCACTTCTAATGGTAAAATAATTTGCAATTGTGTCCATGTACCAAATTTGCTCAGCAATTCCCTGGAATCATGAGATACACAGATTATTTTTTGGCTTTTGTGAGGTATTTTTTTCCTTTGCTATTCCATAAATAAAGCTGCTAGAATTATTTTTGTAAGACAAGTTTTTTGTTCCTTATCTATCATATCTTTAAAGGATAATCTTAGCAGTTGGACAACTGTGTCAAGAAGTATAAACAATTTTGTAACTGTAAACCTATAATGCTAAATTGCTTCCTTAAAAGATTTAATCAATTCATAGGTTTTGTGGATATGCCTATATATTTTTTCTATATATGTTAAGTCCACCAGTCGTTAAAGATGTGATAGTTTAGTGGCCTGTTCATTTTTCTCCCCTCAGGTACTCAAAGGACAGTTTTGATTTGTATAATGCTTTAAAATTTACAACACTTTTTCCTCATAAGAAACTGGTAGGGTAGGTGCTGAATTATTATCTCTATTTTACTGATGAGAAAACTGAGGTTCACTGATTCCAGTGAGGAAATAGAAAAGCTGGGAAGTGGCCCCAGTTCTCTCAACTCTGAGCCCAGCACTCTAACACATCATGTAGATTTTCTATTATGACAAACAGATATCTAATCCTGAAAGCATCATTGATTGAAAAGATACCTGACTGCACAAAAGAAACATTTACCCTGTTGAGGTTGTAATATTAATAGTTAAGAACTGTATGTTTATTTATTCTGTGCTGGATAACAGCTGGGTTCTGTTAGGGGATTGATAATGTAGAATTGTCCTCACTACTTATTGATTTTTTACAAAAGAAATCCAATCTGCATGCAGAATGCATTTTATGTTCACAAAATGAGTCATAGATATTTTAGCAATTAATGAATTCAATGTTGTCACCAATCTTTCAGGAGTCTTCAGATTGACTAGTTGACTTTGGCTTTATTAATATCTGAGTTTCTTATTTCAGTTTACTCTTCTATTTTCCTCTATAGATTTGTGAGCTGCTATCCAGCGAACCAAATGAAGCCAATGCACACAGTGTCTGCTTGCTCAGTTGACAATAATAATAACAATGATATTCTTATTTGTATAGTGAATTGCAGGTTTCAAAATACTCATTTGATCCTTACAATGACTATGTGAAGATAGACTTCCTGTTTACAACCCCTTTTGGGGGCCTCTACAATCTATATGACAGGAAGTAAAAAACTTAAATAGAGTCTGCACTTAACAGCTATAACTAACTAGGGCTGTGCTTGAAGGTGGCATTTCTTTAAAAGGATTTTTAAATGAAGTAGACAATTTGTGTGAACAAATAATCATCACAACCATAATTTCTATAATCATTCTAGCCTGAGTCATCCCAAGTTATACTATTAAAAATTGATTTATCAGACAAGATTAGAAGGAAAGCAATAAATTGGGGAAAAATTTTACATTCAAGGGTTCTGATAAAAGCCTCATTTCTAAAATATATAGAGAATTGACTCAATTTTATAAGAATTTGCGCCATTCTTCAGTTGACAGTCAAAGAATATGAACAGACAATTTTGAAATGAAGGAATTGAAACATATCTAGTCATTTGAAAAGATGCTCTAAATCACTATTGATCAGAGAAATGAAAATTAAGACAATTCTGAGGTACAACTACATACCTCTCAAATTGGCTAAGATGACAGGAAAAAATAATGATGAATGTTGGAGAGGATGTGGGAAAACTGGGACACTAATGCATTGTTGGTGGAGTTGTGAACTGATCCAACCATTCTGGAAAACAATTTAGAACTATGCCTAAAGGACTATCCAACTGTGCATACCCTTTGATCCAGCAGTGTTTCTACTGGGCCTATATCCCAAAGAGATCTTAGAGGAGGGAAAAGGACCCACATGTACAAAAATGTTTGTGTAGCCCTTTGTGTAATGGCAGGAAACTGGAAACTTAGTTGGAGAATGGCTGAATAAGTTATGGTACATGAATGTCATGGAATATTATTGTTCTGTAAGAAACGACCAACAGGTTGATTTTAGAGAGGCCTGGAGAGACTTGCATGAACTGATGCTGAGTGAAATGAGCAGAACCAGGAGATCATCATACAAGGCAACAGCAAGATTATGCTATGATCAATTCTGGTGGACATGACTCTTTTTAACAATGAAATGATTCAGACTAGTTCCAACAGTCTTTTGTTGGAGAGCTATCTGCTCCCAGAGAGAGGACTGTGGGGACTGAGTATAGATCACAACATAGTATTTTCAGTTTTTTTGTTGTTATTTGCTTACATTTTTTCTTTCTCATTTTTTACCCTTTTTGATCTGATTTTTCTTGTGCAGCATAATAATTGTGGAAATATATATAGAAGAATTGTACATGTTTAACATATATTGGATTACTTGCCATCTAGGGGAAAAGAAGGGAAAAAATTGGAACACAAGTTCTTGCAAGGGTGAATGCTGAAAATTATTTATGCATATGTTTTGAAAATAAAAAGTTTTAATAATAAATAAAATAAATATTTTTCCCCCTGAGGCAGTTGGGGTTAAGTGACTTGCCTAGAGTCACACAGCTAGGAAGTGTTAAATGCCTGAGACCAGATATGAACTCAGCTCCTCGACTTCAGGGCTGGTGCTCTATCCATTGTGCCACCTAGCTGCCCTAATAAAATAAACTATTAAAAAGTTGATTCATAATATTGCTTTCACGTGTTCAGAGAGCTAGAAGACAGTACACAGTGACACCTGTTCTATTTATTAGTTAGAAGAAATTGAGAAGTAGTGATGGACTGAATGGATATCATCAAAAGACCATGAATCTGGTAGCAATTCAGCATCTGAGTGGGTCCCATTGAGAAGCAAGCTGACCCTGCAGAATCATCTTGTATTGACATTATCATGTATAGAAAGAGCCATTCTGTCCCAACATCCATTGTTACCTCATATAAGTTGGAAATTAAGTTATAAATGTTAGCTCCCAAGGCTATTTTGTATAAACAGGATGACCATGACCACCAGTTGATTTACTGACATACTGACACATTATGTTAATAATAGTAAGCATTATTTGCTTTGCATCATTTCCCAATTAAAGGACCCACCTTGCCCTTAGTTAAGTGTGAGTTCATTGAGAACTTTGCCTGCTTGCCAAGCATCATAATGAAGTTTTGCCCCTTAACCTGGAAATGGCTTAATCATGTAAATTCATTCAGGATGCCCCCACATCTTCTTAACTTGTTGGACCTCATCAGTAATATGGAATGGAAAATAGTGCCTTATTGGAAATCAGGTACCTGGCTTTGAGTCCTAGCTTTGTAACCCATCTGGCTAAGTTACTGGCCAATTCACCTATGGGCCACAATTTCCTCACTGGTAAAATAAGAGTTTAGAACTAAAAAAAGACTCCAACATCCATTTTAAATGTAAATTTTTTGATTCTGTGATCATAAAATCATAAATCATGTGACTATTAAATAAAAAGATTTTGTAATTCTATGATTTTTCCTCCTTCATGTATTTGTTTATTTGTTTTGCCAAAGACTTTTGGCAGCTTCATTCCTATAATCAAGATAAGGCTTCTTGTTTAACAGTTTTTCTTTATTCCTTCCAAATTCAATAAATAATGTCAAATAATGTTAATAATTATCAGTGCAGGTATGATACCTTTTCCCCTTCCCAGTTTCACTTTTAACAAGATGCATACAAATGTAAAATCAACAAACTGATGAGCTTTTATGGTTTGCCTTGAGGATCAAGAGAGTGACTTTTCATGAGGTAGAATCAAGTGATCTCCAATTAGAAAAATTATGACTTATAAAAATAGTTGTTTTATTAAAGAATTCCTTCTGTGACCTCTGAGTCCTTCAGAGAGCATAAGTACCTTAGTCCATTTTACACTTAGTTGGAAGGTGGCTAGGCAACAATGTATATTACCAGATAAGACTGAACACAAGATAACTAACATTTCAGGGAAAAACAGGGTGATAATCTGGCCTGCCCTTGTCAAATAATAGTTTTATTAGAATGAATCTTTTCTTCCCTTAAGTTTTCTCATTCAACCAATGCTGCAAGTAAAAGAAGTAATTATCCATCAGTGGGTATTGTTGGTAAGTGAGATAGCCCAGGCAAGAAAATAAAGGACAGCCGACATTATTAGAATTTTGATAGCTTTTATTAGCGACTGGACCCTCTAGTACAGTCCAGATGACTGAACCCTTTAGTAGAGTCCAGCCCTGAGCCTTGGGAGGAGCACACCTTTAAAGTCCTTGGCTACCCCCTAGGTTACATTTGACATTGACATCTCACTTACAATGGGGAGATAACAAGATATGGGAAATACAATGGAAAATGCCTATATGCATTGACTGTAGACCAGACTTAGATAGGCAAACATTTTTCAAGTACTCAAAAGACTCCTGACCCACAAGAGATTTCCAAGATTCCAAGGCCTTATGACCCAAATGTCCTGAGAGATTCCAAAGCCCTGTAACCCAGATGTGGGGCCCAGTCTTCTGTCCATTTCAGTAAGGATGGTAAGGATGGTAGTTAAAGACTATGGCAATTTTTATCATAAATAAAAACTATGGTCCCGAGGAAAGGAAACAAAATCAAACCACTTCTTGTGGAAAACTTCTAAATTTGAAGAAAAAAATTAAAATTTAGATGTAGTAAGAACAGAGGTAGTTATTCTTTGGGACCTCAGTGGTAGAGGATCATTTATTCAATTTACCTATATTTATAATTTTTTAATACTTGCTTTTTATTTTTCAAATCACATGCAAAGATAGTTATCAGCATTCACCCTAGGAAACCTTGTGTTCCAAATTTTTCTCCCTCCATTCCCTCCACTCCCTCCCCTAGAGAGGAAGTAATCCAATATATGTTAAACATGTACAATTTTTCTATACATATTTCCACATTTTATCATGCTGCACAAGAAAAATCAAATCAAAAAGGAAAAAAAATTGAGAAAGGAAAAAAAAAGCAACCAAATGACAACAAAAAAGTTGAAAATACTATATTGTGATGCACATTCAGTCCTCAAAGCCCTCTCTCAGTACAGGTGCTCTCTCTATCACAAATCTATTGCAATTGCCCTGAATCACCTTATTGTTGAAGAGAGCAACGTCCATCAGGGTTGATCATCACATAATCTTCTTGTTGCTGTGTGCATTGTTCTCTTGGTTCTACTCATTTTTACTCAGCATCAAATTTTCCCAAGTAGATTTTTTAAGTTCTCAAAAGCAGAGGCCAAACACTCTGATTCCATTTTGTTCATTTACCATGTGCAGTAAAACTTAACATTTTACTTAATATCATGGTAGCAGAATGGTTATTCATAGAAAGATAAATCCAGACCTGGAAGAGACCTCCCAGCCATCTAATCCAATCCAATTAATTTATTCCCAGGGAAGTCGAGTGACCTGCCCAAGGTCATCTAGATAGTAATAATTATCTTGTCTGATAATAAATGTAACATTTTATACTCTTGAGTTCCCAATCTCTCAGAGGAAGGTAGGGAGAGCACTTAAAAATTAACTTTTTTTTTTCTTTAGTCAATGTAGTTTTAGTATTGAATGTATTTATCAGTTGAGAAAGGGAAGCTATGATAGGGAGAAGCCTGGGGGGAAAGTACCAAGTTTAACAAAGGGGTGTGGTTGCTTATCTTTGTGGGAGGAAAGGAAGAGATAATGCCCACCGAAGGAAAGGAGAAGCACTTCTCAAGTAAGGAGCGAAAGAAAGAATCGAAGCCAAATTTTGCAGTAGCAAAGTATGCAAACCCTGAGAAATTGGCATATCAGAGGCAAATATTTTCCTCCGCAGTTCACAGGAAAGGGGAAGGAGAGGTATTGGACTTGAACTGGAACAGGAAGAATGTTTACTATCTCTATTGAGAAAGAAATATATCAAGAGACCAGAAGCCAAGATTTGGGGGCTATGGATATGAAACACTGCATACATTGCTATGCTTAGTTGATATGTTAATCAGTTTTACTAAACTGCTCTGTTTTCCTTAGTTTAAAAAAAAATATTTACATAGATCTCTGAGTGGGAAGGCTGCTAGTTGGCATAAGGAGCTTGGAATCAGGAAGAGTCCATGAAGAAACTCATCTTCATGAGTTTAAATCTAGCCTCAGACACTTACTAGAGGCATAACCATGGACAAGTCATTTAACCCTATTTGCCTCGATTTCCTTATCTGCAAAATGAGCTGGAGAAAGAAATGGCAAACTCCTTCAGAATCTTTGCCAAGACAACCCTAAAATGAGATAATGAAGAGTCAGAGATGACTGAATAATAACAACTAGATAGGAAAGGGTGAGTGATATATCTAGAAGTGAAAACAAAGAATGTCAGTAGAAAAAATTTAAAGAAAAAAAGTTGTTAATCTTTGTTGAATTCACTTCAAGAAAATCAGTTAAAATAACAGCTTACATTTATAGATTTATGTTTACAAAGTTCCTTAGAAAAGCTCTGGAAGGTAGGTACAATATTACCATTATTTCAAATTTCATAGATGTAGAAATTGAGTCTCAAAGAGGTTAAATCATTTCTCCAAGTTTACCGAGCTAGTCAGTGGTGGAACTAGGTCACAAACCAACATTTTCTAACTCCAATGTCAAGTTCAAGGCTGCTTCTACTTGTACAAAGTGCCTCTCTCTTTAACTTTATATCTCATCAAAGCAAGTCCTTCACATTGTGCCTGATACATAAAAAGCACTTATTAAGTGCTTTATCTATTTTTTAAATTATGTATCTGTTTGTCTTTGACTCTATTTATCCATCTCTCTCCTCCTACACTCAGAAAATTTCTAGTTATTTGAGATCTTTGATTGTGTGGAGGTTTCATAAATTAAAGTAATGCACCATTCTACTTCAGTGGTTTCATGCATCTATGACCTCATTGATGTGGCTATTCTTTGCCACATTTCGATTCAGAGCTTCTCCATGTTTCTCAGCCTATTGTTTTCGAATCTTGTTCATATCTTTCCCATAAATCTTCCATTGGGACCCATCCGTAAAGTTTTTTCTGAGGAAATCACATTACAAACTATAAATCAATTTATAAATGGTACTAACTTGTTTTAAAATAATCAGCATTTACAAAGATATATCATATTTGCTGTTTGTGGGACTCCTTTATCTGAGGTGAAAAAAACTGAGGATCACCGAAGATGACTGACTTATTGACTCACACAAGTAGTAATAGCTGATATTTGAACCCAGTTTTTCTCATCTTCTGATTCATGGTTGTTTCTATTATTTACATAACATTCTAGAGATATTTGAGGATATCTCATAAGAATTATACTATGTTTCATAGTTGTCTCACAAAAGATCTAATGAAGCAGATAGTATAGGGTCTGTTGGGCCTCACTTTATAGGTAAGGAAATAAAGCCTCAGATAAAATGAACATTGCACATGAAAAATCAAAGACTAGGACATACCACCCATCTCTCCCAATTCAGTAGTCTTTCCACTATGCTATACAACTATCCTGTTGAATTTACAAACAATATCCTTGTAGAAGTTTTATTATGTATCTTCCTTTTGAAGAGCAGCTCTGTTTACTAATAGAAACAAATCTTTGGTATAGTAGAAAACATTTCCAACTTGGCACCAGGATATCTGGATTTAAATATAGGATTTATGTATTGTATAATCTTAGACAAGTCACATTTACCTCTCTGAGTCTTAGTTTCAGCATTTGTAAAAATCAGAAAAGTAACACATTGAATTACCAATTTCATCAAGGTTTTTTTGAGGATAAAATTAGGTGACATACATATAAAGCATTTTGTAAAACAAAGTATTAGTGATAGAAATTGTACATGTGATTTCATAGGTATAAGAAAGAAATAACTTTAGCACATTTCACTCACCCTACTAATATAGGACAACACCTTCTCTGTCATTTATAGTATTATCTAGTATCTAGGACACTGGAAAATGCACGAACTATCCCTAAATCCCATAAGAGGTAGAACTTTGGACCTAAATGTGAATTTGAAAGGCATATTAATGAAGGTATTGGTTTTGGTACTTACAGTTTGTAAAGTACTTTTCTCATAAAATTTAAGTAGTAAAAATATTATGCCCATTTTACAGATTATGAAAGCCAGTTTGGAGTGATCCAAAGTCACAGGCTAAAATAGTGGCAGAGAGGGAGATCATCTGATTGGCTGGACAGATATAAGGAGGATGTGTGTGTGTGTGTGTGTGTGTGTGTGTGTGTGTGTGTGTGCATCAAGGGTAGGGAAATTTAGGCCTTCCTTAGTACAGGGCTATAAACTGCCATTATTTTGAATCCCAGTGGGGCCAGCTCTGTTTACTACTTGATTTTGCCAGTCTTCTAAAAGGCATTCCAAATTTCTCCAGACAGAATTCCTTTTCAAGCATTTTAATTTTTAAAATATCTGCTTGATACAAAGAGGAGAGATGAGAGAATCTTCAAATCAAACAGGAATAAATGGTTTCCTCCCCAAATGTCAGAAACAACTGGTGTCAGCTAAATAATTCCCCCCAATTTTCACAGGAGCCATATGGTGTCTAGGCAAAATGAAGACCAAAGTTCATTTTATTCACTATCCATAGGGATGGGAAATTCAACTCTTGAGCAGCAACCAAACATTTTGGGTTGATAACAATAAAGAGAGCCAGGAAACAGAAGGAACTGAGAAAAGTGTATTTACAATAGCAAACACCAAGTCAGATGAGTTAGAATCTGAGCAAACTTCCAGGCAGCACCAGGTGTGCATTATGAATCTATTGTTCAGAGTTTCTGAATGCATTACCTGAGTCAGCTTTCTGGTAATCCTTCTCCCACTTCTGTTAAATCTGTTGTGACCAGGTGTCCACAGTTTGAAGGTAATTTAAAAAGTACATTAATACTCCAATCCCCTTTAAAGCATATATGCAGAAAATATCTTCTTTAAAAGACATAATCCATATGTCTTTGTGTGCTTGTTTTTCAGTTTCCTCATAAATAACATATCGTGCAGCATAGAACATGAATTGAGTGTCTAAGGCATACATGAATCTTTCTTTTTGGTCTAAAAATCAATGAATCCTCCCTGATTCTTTTTTTTTTCTTTCCAGGTCATCTCCTTTTTCACCCCACCTTTATTTTTAATTTATGAAATAAAACATTATTCACATAACATAGTATAATAAAAAGGATGATTGTACCTAGAACTGCAAATCTATTGCATGCAACTTGCTGTTCCTTTTAAATATATCTTATCATGTAAATTTCTTTTTTTTCTCCCTTCTATTTCACCCTAGAGATGGCCACCATAAGACAATATACATATATATGTGTTGAACTTCTACTTCTTTGAATGCACATTTCTTCATATGTCTTTTATAATTAATTTGGATATTTATAATAGTCAAAATGACTTATTTGCTCCAAATTGTTGTTAAAATAATATTATTTTTACTGTATACAATATTCTCTTGGTTCTGCTCATTTCATTCCATTATTTCTTGCAAGTATTTAGCTCACCATTTCTTATAGCAAAGTAGAATTCCATCACAATCAACTTGGATGAAAGAAATATGTAAAATATGGTTTACAATTTAAAAGGAGATCTGCACATAAGCAACTACTAGCATGCTTCTTTGCATGTGAGCAGTCTAGCCCATTATGGGGTGTTCTATTCACCGTTAATAGTTGAACATACCCAGTGCCTGACATTTTGCAATCTGATATGTGCTATATGTTTTTTAAAAGTCTGGCAAGCTCCTTCCCAGATATGAACTTTACCTGAGTAAATAAAGCCATCTGTCTAGTCCAAAGTTTTTCTTTACTTTACATTTAATTAGCTTCTCACAAAAGTCATTAAATATTCAGCTGTTTCAGGAGGTGAAAAGAAACAAACTCTCCCAGCTTTCCTTTCTTTAAGTCTTGTTTTGGTTTTTGTTCCAAATAAAAGATATGATGTGTGAGTAGGCTGTGGAGAATGAACTGAGTACTTCAGTGCAGTGTTCTAATTGAAAATAGAAGACTGAGTCCTCATTGAAAGAATGATTTGAAACTGTTGTGAAAATTTTATTCAACCAGCTCAACTTTTTTTTTTTAAGCAGAACCTAAAATATCTAGAAGAGGCTTTTAAAAATAAATTGCACTTTTCTAATCATAGTCCTCCTGTGGATAGGAATTTGTTAAACTACAGAATATTAGAGTTAATTTTTATATGTGCATGTTATAATTGAGATTATAATAGATAATACAAATATATTTTAATAATATATATTATCATTAAAATTGTAGATGTTAAAATGACTAGATAATGAATAGAATGAAGGATCTGGAGTCAGAATGATTCCTCTTCCTATATTTAAGTCTGACCTCAGATGCTTTTTAGCTGAGTGACTCTGGCAATCAATCCTATTTGCCTCAGTTTCTTCAGTTGTAAAATGAACTAGAGAAGGAAATGACAAACTGCCCCAGTACCTTTGCCAAGAATACCTTAGGTAGAGTTATGAAAAGTCAGACATGACTGAAAAAAAAAGATGGAACACAATATATGATATTTTAGTGTTATTAATAAAATATTATATTGTAATTGTATATACAATACCTAATTATGTAATATATCCTTTTATACTCAATTTATAATATAATTTTTTTTGAATGATAAGGTCAGTTCCTAAACCTTATTCCTCACTTAGAAAAAGTAATACAACAGTGTAAGAATCTCTAAAGACAGTTTGTATTATGACAGATTGAAAACTTGTCTTTATATTACTTGTAATTTTTATAATTAACTAGTTATCACCATGGAAAGTCATCATAGATTCCTTAAATAAAATCTAGGGAACTATGCACAGTTGGTCATAATGTATAAAATATAGTTTTGTTTTTTAAATTCAATCTGATTATGCCAAATTTTGATTTAATTTTTAAAAGAAGGATATAAATAAAAAGGAATGTACAAATGGAGAAGTGATCACTTTTACTTTGTAGTTATAGATCATGATAATAAAAGGATTTTAAGTGAAATCAAATTAAGTGCCAAAGGGAAGATATGTAATGATTTCACAAAATTATGTTTGAACAGAAATCAATTTCAGTGAGCTAAATTGAGATTCTATGCGCCTGATTATTTTGACAAATTAAAGTGACAATTAGACGTCTGGTTATTTATCTAAAATTATTTAAGTATCAACAACTTCCTGAATGCCAAGATATTAAATTGAGGAGACAAATATGAAGGTAAGCCAGTATTAAATAAACTTAGAAATCTACTTCAAGAGTTTATTAGAAGCAATAATTGTGAGCCTTTAATTTAAAAAGTATTTTTTGGGCAATTAATTATGACTTGTTCTGATGGATACTTTATGTTTGATTTCTAGTAATTTGCTTATTGTATGTATATGTATGTATGTATATACCATTTTACAGGACAGTGACCAAATTAAAAAGAAAGCAGTGCATTTAGAGAAAAAGATTGGTGAAGATCATATTTCCAAAAAAACACTCCAAATCTTTGAAATTTTGCCTCAGCTAGTATGACTTACTTTCCATCATGAAATGTCATTGGATTTCAAGAAAAGAAGTGGTAAGAATGAGAAAGTGGTTTAATACAATTTTTGACATTTTTTTTTTTAGGTTTTTAATAATGAGGAGAATGTTACATAGATATTTTAATTATTGTTATTGTGATCTATTATTTTTATATGTCTCTATTACTGTCTCTATTCTACTATATCATTTATATTATATTCCTAGTTATCTTTCCCTTATCAAATTGTTACATATAGTCTCATGTATTTTCATGTTGTATTCATCCAGTAAAACGTAAACTAAAAAAACAGAGCTAGAGCAGGCAGGATTCTGGGAAAATGGCAGAGTAGGTTGGCAAATTTCAAGGTCTCCAGATTTCTCCCAGAAACAGAATAAATTTGAGCCTCAGGGCAAATACAAAATACAGGTGAAAGATCAAGAAGATTTGGGCCAGAACACTACAGGCAAGAAGACCAGAAGAAAGACCTCAAGCTGGGAATAACCCCTGTGAAGTGCAGATACCTCCCAAGCAAGCTCAGCAGAAACAACAAGTGGAAACCCTAGGGCTAATTGAGTTTGACTGGACCCTAAGCAGGAACCAGAGAGACCCTCACCTCCCCAAGTGCTTGAGGAGTTGGGGGTCTAAGTTCAGGAAGACTGAGTGAACCCAGCTGATCAGAAAAAACAAGATCAGCGCTGTGCCGCAGAGAAGCAGCTCTGGGTGAGAAGGAGCCTGCACAGCCGATGAGTCCTGAAGCAGTGGGACAGGGAGGCTGCCAACACTTGCAGGAGAGTGGAGCTTTTGATTTGGGGTTCCAGGTCAGAGGGGAGAGCTGAAGCGAAGGCAGAGGCACCATCTCCCTAACCCACAATTAGAGGTGCTTACACAAATTCTTCTCATCTTTAAAAAAAATAAATGAATCAATGAAAAAGAAAAAAACCCAACCATAGAAACCTACTATGGGAATAGGGAAGACAGTTTCATCTTTAGAGGAGGACACTGAAGCAAAAAGAGCCTTTTCTACCCCCAAAGAATAACAGTAAATGGCTTCCTGTCCAGAGAGAATTTATAGAACTCAAAAAAAGAGATTTTAAAAATCAAATGAGAAACAGAGGTTCAGTAACAGTTCAGGGGTCAGTAAAGCTATGAATGAGACCAAGAAATAACAAAACAGAATATATAAAAATGAAAAAATAGAATAGAATGTGAAACACAAGAAAAACAATTATCTGGAGAACAGATCAAGAAGGGAAAATATAAGAATAATTGGACTTCCTGAAAGTGTTACCAAAAGAAGAACATTGGCACAATAATGTAATAAATAATTCAAGAAAAATTGTCCTGGTGTGATAGATCATGAAAAACCTATAAAAACAGAAAAAAAATCCACCAATCGCAACTTCAAAGAGATCTTTTGTGGAAAACTCACAAATTTTGAAATTCTAGATTATAGAGAAAACTTTGCAAGAAACAAGAAAAAACAATTTAAATATGCTGGAGCTACAATTAGAACTGTACAGAACTTATCACAAGTCCTGGAATCATATATACCAGCAATCAAAAGAACTAGACCTATGGCCAAAAATGTCATATCCAGCAAAACTATCTATAATATTCAATGAAAAAAAAAAAAAAGGACATTCAATGAACTTGCAGATTTTCAAACTTTCTATTAACCAAACCATTACTCAGTAGAAAAGTTAACATAGAATAGCCAATATCCAAGATTAATTTTAAGGAACTTAATATGGACAAATAGCTTATATTTTCTATATGGAAATGTATGCCGTATGTTTACAATTGACATCAAGAATTGGGTAGCTCAAAGAAAGATTTATACAAATGAGGTGCAGAGGAAGAACAGATAAAGAGGCATTAAAGGAAGGAGGAGGATTCATAGTTCTGAAAACCTACTCATAATCGGAGTGGGTTAAATAGAAAACATTATATATATATTCCATGAAGGGTATAGCTCTTTCCAAAATCTATAAAGAAATAAAGGAGAGGGAAAGGCAGAGGAGGATATAAAGATAGGGGAGAAGATAAGGGAGGGATACATGGTTGGGGGGGGTTAAGTAATAAGGAAGCAAATTAAGAAGCAGAATAAAAGTAGACAACTTAATAGAGATAGGAAAGAAAAGATATGAATAAACACTATGACATAGAGCATTTATTAGGAAAAAGATTACGGCGAGTAGTCTTTGATTTTAGACACAGTCAAGCTTGAAAATTCTATTAAGAGAAAAATTAACATTATATATTAGCCATACATACTAATACTGTTTTACATGCATGTGTACATATGGGTAAATACATATATATGTGTGTGTATATGTTTGAGTTTTTGTAGATATGTATGCTTGTTCTATGTGTGTGTGTATATATATATATATTTGTGTAGTTCTGTGAATGGGTATGAATGTATATATATATATGTGTGCATGTATGTGTATGTCTATGTTAGGTATATGTATATGTGTATATCTATTAAATATGTCTGCTTAACTATAACTTGTTTGGGGAAAAGGGGGGGTGATAAAAAGGGGAAAAAATTACAAGGTAAAAAAAATTGCACCATATAGAACAAAAGAACAATCTACAAGGAAGTAAATAAAAGATGGACACTCATGAATATAATTTCTTTTACTATTATATATTCTTTCTTGAACTGGAAATTCATTGCTATATTTTGAATCCTTCCTGACATTCTGCTGGGCACATGACAATATTTTGGGGGTTTTTTTGTTTTGTTTTATTGTTCTTTTCTGTCTTTCTATTTTCTATTAAGTTAAAAACAAAACAGAGCTGTAGAAGTTTGTTTGTTTTTTGACTTTGTACAGCAACACTTACCATGGTATCTTAAACAAGTGCTCATTTGGATTGGAATTATTGGCATAAGTAAAAATGGAAATATCAGCATAACAGAAAGCTGTTATGTTTATGTGTTAAATGAGAAATTTTTATAATTCTTTGAAGGGTTCTTTCAGTAGAAGTTGTTACAGTGGTAAATTATAGAAAAATTTACCTGTTTCCCCCTTTCCAGTCAGTAAGAGAATTAGTGAATAAATGTTTAAATGGATTTAAATTCTAGATTATTTAATTGAAGAGATATTAAAAATAATAATCATCAAAAACATTTTATCAAAGATCCTGAAAAAGAATATAAAAATAATCTCTTCCTGTCCATTGCCTAAGAAAGCCGACTTATATTTAGTCTTTTAATTATTAAATAATTCATTTATTCTATGAGTGCTTCAGTTTCCTCATCTGAGAAGTAAAATGATGACACATGTTCATCCCTAACTCACAAGAAAGCTGTGAGCAACATGAGGTGAAAGCTTTTGAATTCTGAAGAAGGCAAATTGTTTACATTAAAAATATCTGATTGTAAAAGTAATTTGAAATATGTCCAGGGATGGAAACTGTACAGTCTCTCTTGGAGGTCTTCAGGGTGTTTGATTGCCCTAATGTACAATAGGTATTCTCTTGTTTCTGTATCATCTTATTCCATGGTGGATAGACCAGTATTATTTCTTGAAACAGACAACGTGGTACAATGGGAAGAGCATGATTATGAATTCAAGGATTCTGGTTTTAATTCTTGGTTCAGGCACTTATTACTAATATGACATTTGACAAATTAACTTACCCCTCAGGGCCTCAGTTTCTTCATCATCAAGAACCCTTTTAGCTCTTTAGTTTATGATCAAAAGAAGGGAAGAAAATCTTTGATATACAACTGTGATGGACGTGGCTCTTTTCAACAATGTGGTGATTCAAGGCAATTCCAATAGACTTGCAGTGAAAAATGCCATCCACATCCAGAGAAAATTATGGAGACTGAAAATGGATCAAAGCAGTATTTTCATCTTTTCTTCTGTTGCTGCTGTTTGCTTTTTTCCCCTTCTTATGTTTATTTCTTTCTGGTCTGATTTTTCTTGCACAGCAAGATGAATATGGAAATATGTTTACAAGAACTGCATATGTTTAATCTATATCAGATTGCTTGCTATCTTGGGAAGTAAGGAAGAGGGAAGAGAAAAAAGATAAAAATTTGGAACACAAAAATATAGCAAAGGTGAATGTTGAAAACTATTTTGTGTGTACTTTGGGAAAAGATTAGAATAATAAAAAAAGTTTAAAATAAAAGAGTGTCACCAAGAAAAAAGACAAGTCTGTTATATCATCTAGTTTACTCTTTTCTCTCTCCAAATTGGATTGCAAAGCTCACCATGGAAAAATAGAATATTCTTCTTATGCTTAGAGATATATAACTCTAGGCTTGTTCACTTGTTCCAGTATTTAGCTCTTCTAAATGCTTGCTATATTTCTATAATAAATGCAGCAGAAGAAATAGAAAGCCAGCCCTGAAGTCAGGAAGACCTGGATTCAAGCCCCATCTCTGACACTTACTGAATTTGTGATCTTGAGAAAGTCCCTTAACCCTTGTGTGCTCTTGTCCAAAACTTCTTAAACTGTGAGTCATGACCCCATGTGGGAATGACAAGATTATGATGTATTATCAGTAATTATTTGATTTTTATACCTATTTTATATATCTGGGCTTGTATAAAAATTTCTCAGTTGAAAAGGAGTAGCAAATATAAAAAGTTTAAGAAGTCCTGCTCTAGGCAATTCTTTAAGTTTAAAAGTTATAGAAAGAATGCTGACTTGTATTGATAGAGGGATTGCCTCTACCATTGTAGGTGACATTATAGTTTCAGGCTCATTCTATCTCCCTCCCTTCTTCTTTCCTTCCTCTCTCTCCTTTGGTTTCTGTTTCTGTCTATCTGTCTGTTTCTGTGTGTGTGTGTGTGAGTGTCTGTGTCTGTGTGTGTCTGTGTCTGTGTCTGTGCATACATATATACTTCAATCATTAATAGACTGCTATAGAATCACTTGACTGATGGTTCCCCTTGGAGCAAATGCTTGCTTTTTCCTCCAAGTAGAAAAGAATAACTTGTAAAGATCTTCAACTCCTTCCAAAAAACAACTCATTGGGAGCATACTGCTACTAGAGCTTATCTTATTAAGCACAGGTAATAAAAATCACAATTTAGTTCATACCAGAAACATATGAACTGTCAAAATTGGCATGGCAGTGGGAACTTGCTCCTCCCACCCAAAGTAGTATGCCTTAGAAACATTGCTCCTTTGGCTAAATATCTTGCATCTTAACTAGTGATGATGAGAGGTGGTCTGGTATAATAAAAAGAGGATTAATCTTAAACTAAGGAAGACCTAGTTGACATACCAAAAATAATAGCTAGCACTTATATACCACTTTATGATTTTCAAAGCACTTTATATATGTTTCACTTGATTCTTGCAACTTCCCTGGGAGGTAGGTGATCTTATTATCTCTCTTTTCCATATGAGAAAATAGGCAGTGAAATGAAGTTATTTGCTCAGGGTCACATATGTAGTAAGTGTCTAAGGTAGGATTTAAATTCAGGTTGTCCTAACTCTGAGAACAGCACTCTCATCTACCATGCCATCTATCTTCTTTGACAACTTTTGTCCTAGACAAAAGACCTTTAAGCTCTTAATGCTTAGGCAACTGTCTACAACTCAATTGCCAATCTTCCCAGGTGAAGGGAGATTCTAAATTGATTCCCTATACTGATTAAATATAGTGTTTGGATTAAAATTGAAGTAAAGTAAAATGAGACAACCAACTATATCAGAAAATTAGCTAATTTTACCCAGTGATGTTAAAGTAGAAAGGAAAAGATTATATTAAATATAGCTATTGCAGTGTGTGTGTGTGTGTGTGTGTGTGTATGTGTGTGTGTAGATATCTACCATGTTATGAGTATAGGGACTCTTGGGAAAGAAACTCCCTGTACCTATGAAGAACAGGGACTTTTGAGCAATTTTATATATAGTCTTAAAGAGTTGCTTCCAGTACCAAGAGATTATCTCATCATTGAAAGTTCAGTATCAAAGTGTAGACAAGAAGGGTTAAAGTCCTTTTCAATTTTGTTCTCAACTCTGAATCACTTCCTCTATAGTGTTTCACTTCTTTATCCAAACTTCCCAGGTAGTCTGGAATCTCAATAATTCAACCACCATTTTTGCAAGAATTGGGATCAATTAATATGAGAGTCAAGTATTCTATAGAAAGAGAAGGTTTGTGGGAAAGTGTTTTACTTAGATGGATTTTATTGAAGAAATGCACTCTATTAAAGCTTGTTAGTTTGACTTTTTGGTGATTAAAAAAAGGAAAGCAATCAACAAGACTAGATTTCCATATTGTTTTTATAAAGTTCTCTTTTCCCAACTT
Source organism: Myrmecobius fasciatus (assembly GCA_023553655.1). NCBI lineage: Eukaryota > Metazoa > Chordata > Mammalia > Dasyuromorphia > Myrmecobiidae > Myrmecobius > Myrmecobius fasciatus. The sequence continues at coordinate 82,554 of JAJPUD010001796.1, read as the reverse complement.
TTATACTTTAGTTTTCATTAGACAAAGTGTAGTTTTTAAAACTGTTTGTTTTGTACCTTATAGACAACTCCATGCAATGAAACTTAATACTTAATTTTTTGTATACAACATTAAAGTAACATATATATTTCAATATTTCTTTAAAGGGTCATTTTTTTCTCTCTTCAGTTTAATAAGATTGATCAGAGCCCAAAGGAATAGTTAAATGAATCAGTATTTTAAATATATACCTATATAGTAATATGAAATATATACATGTATAGTAATATACAAGGCACAAAGCAGACATAAGCTAACTGGGAAGGCACCAAAAGCTGTAGGGGACCAGGAAAGGCTTTCAAGTCTTGAAGAAAACCAGTTACTTCGGCTTCAGAGATAGAAGCCTGAAGGAACAACATATAGATCACTATGGCTGGACCAACATTTATCCATAATCTCCTCTAGTCCCACTGCATTTTGAAGCTTTTAAAAGCTATATGTTGTTATTAAAGGACACTGACTTTGCTAAATGTCAGGAAAAGTCCTGATGTAGACAGTTCTCAAATAATCATTGAATTCATTATTCTTTGTCTGAAGTTCATTCCATAGGGGATTTATGTTTCAAGTTGGAGTTTTACTTTTGCAAATTACTGAATTTGTTTAACTTTTAATGGTAGTGTTGATGTTCATTAAAAATTAACCAATTGACTTCACTTATTCATTATAGCTACATCCTTAAAGAAGATTCCCCATTCCTTCCCTTGCAACTTAACCTTGAACAAATGAAAACCACTGTCTAGAATTCCATTGAAACCTATGAAAACAAGTTTGTAAGAATTTATTTTGACTGTTGGATTAAATGTTCATTTCTTTGGCTATGACAGGGACTAAACTCTCATTTTTTAATTATGTTGCTAAAAATGGGACAATTTTATGCATGCAAAATAATGCAAAATTCCCCATGCAAATAGGCATGAGACAGATAGATTCTTGCAAAGACTTATTTGACTACTTTAAAAGTCTTATTTCCTGTTCTATGCCATTTTTGTACTAAGATTCCAAATTTATTTTCAAAAGCCACTAATATGTAGGATTCATGAAAAGGAGAATGTGAATTTTCCCCCTTGCTCTTGAATGAATAATTATCCATTGAGGGCTTTTAACTGATTATGTTTTTCAAAATATTGCAAACAAAATTTCAAACCTGGTTTCAGACAGTGTCACTGAGGACTGGCTTGAACCTTACTATAAAGTTCTATAAAATCTGAACCAGCCAAATGTTTAACTTTTACTATACCTTCCATGTACTTTGATGCTTCCTGACTATGATTAAAAGCAAAAGTGGGAATTATGAAGAGATATAACTGAGATATTTTGAAAATCTTGACAGAGAGTTTCCAACCTTTTATTGTTGTTAATTTTATTTCCCTAGCAACAAAATGTCTTGATATATCTATATATTTCACATTGATGTTCTTGGTTTCTGGTACTTCATATTAAATTGATATAAATCATCAAACCTTTTCACATTCTCTTGATCTTAACCATGAATATCTGTTAAATTTTAATAATTCTATAGTTATTTCTAAGAATTTGGAAACACAATTATCTTTAAAATATGAATAGAATGCATAGACAGAAGAAGCACTATAACATAGTTAACTTTTTTTTGACTATTCTTAGCATTAGCATGAAAGTTTTTTCTACCAAATATTTAAAATTCCCCAATTCTTTTTTTATTTCCATTTTAAGTAAATTATATATTTTTTCAGTCATCTGATTTGTAAGAACCATGTATTAAATTATAAGTTTAGCAAATGAACATAAGTACACAAACTGGCATTGATTTGCATTTTAAGTAATTTTAGTGGAAAAATCTGTGTCTCTGAAAAATAGTCCTTATGTCATTTTTTAGTTCTCCTAGAATACTATATTTTTTCTAAGATTGAAGATCATTGACTGTTTCTACAACTGTTTCTCTAACTCCCTTATTTATATCTGAAACCAGTGATCTGTTTAATTTTAAACTTCTACATAAAACTTTGCAAATGGAATCACTCTCTTTCCCAGATATCTTTTTTTTTTTTTTTGCTGAGGCGAGTGGGGTTAGGTGACTTGCCCAGGGTCACACAGCTAGGCAGTGTTAAGTGTCTGAGACCAGATTTAAACTCAGGTCTTCCTGATTTCAGGGCTGGTGCTCTACAGATATCATTCTTAAAGGCATCTTTAAGTAACGGTAGAAGTTAAAGAAGTGACTTCTTTTTTAAAAAAAGTCTTGTACAAATGTAAGTTACTTGAATAACATGTATACCAACCCTCAGGTTTGAATTTTTTTTTTTTTACCAGAAGCCTTAAGTCTAACTTTCTCTTAATAAAAGGTGAATGAACCTAGAGAAAATGTTTTTCACTTTCTTCAGTGTACTTTTAAAAGCTTGAGAGAAAACTAAGTTTTCTAAAGGATTTTGTAAGACTCAAGTGATGTAATATATATAATATATATTATAAATATATGTAATATAAATATATAACATAAAGTTCTTTGCAAAGCATTTTAAATTCTAGTTGATGTTGCTATTGATGTTATTATTGCTATTGATATCAGGAGTCAACAGATATTCGAATTTTATGTAAGCTTATTTATTTTTGAGAGGCAATTGGGTCTAAGTGACTTGTTGGGATCATACAAGCTAATAAGTGTTAAGTGTCTGAGGATAGACTTGAACTCAGGTTCTCCTGACTTCAGGGCTGGTGCTCTATCTATTTCACCATCTAGGTGCCCCAGGCAGTCTAATTTTTTAGATGTCATTTCCTAAAAGAGATGTTATCTTATTATATGACCACTATTTTTGATATTTTCTTTTTCTCTGACTTTCATGCTATTTCCATTTCAAGGTTCTCTTAACACCTTTGTGAATCTTCTTTTTATGTTTCTTTTACTAATTCTTTATCTTCCTTTCACCTTTTAAAGGAGAGTGTTTTTCAAGCTTCTATTTTTCATGTTATCTTCTCTTCTCTTTATACCCTGCCTGTGGCAATTTCATTCTCCCACAGATTGAGTGATCAACTTTTGCAATTGCTCCAAAATCTATATGTCTGTTCCTAGTCTTTCTCTAGAATTTCAGTGCTATTTTTGACTGTGGATGCACTATACTTGAATTGTTTCTTTCTGGATGCTTGCAATTTATTCTCCTTGACCTGGGAGTTCTAGAATTTGGCTAGAATATTCCTTGGAATATTCATTTTGGAATCCCTTTCAAAAGATAATCAGTGAATTCTTTTAATTTTTATTTTGCCCTCTGGTTCTGGAATATTAGCACAGTTTTCCTTGATAATTTCTTGAAAGATGATGTCTAGGGGGCAGCTAGGTAGTGCAGTGGATAGAGCACCAGCTCTGAAGTCAGGAGGACCTGAGTTCAAATGTGCCCTCAACCACTTAACACTTTCTAGCTGTGTGACCCTGGGCAAGTCACTTAACCCTGATTGCCTCAGCAAAAAAAAAAAAAAAAAAAAAAGAAAAAGAAAAGAAAAGAAACAAAGATAATGTCTAGGCTCTTTTTTTGATCATGGTTTTCAAGTAGACTAATGATTTTTAGATTATTTCTCATTAATCTATTTTCCAGATCAGTTGTTGTTCCAGTGAGATATTTCACATTGTTTCCTTCTTTTTTCCCCCATTCTTCTGGTTTTGTTTTATTCTTTCTTGATTTCTCATAAAGTCATTACCTTTTATTTGTTCAGTTCTAATTTTCAAGGAATTATTTTCTTCAGTGAGCTTTTATACATCCTTTCACATTTGACCAGTTTTGTCGTTTAAAGCATTCTTTTCCTCATTAGCTTTTTCTGTTTCCTTTTGCACCACTCTCAATTCTTTTTCTAATTTTTCCCTTTTCTCTCTTACTTGATTTTCAAAATCCTTTTTGAGTTCTTCCATGGAGAAGGTTCTTATTTTTCTGGGAGATTTTGGATGTGGGAACTTTGATTGAGTGTGTGTTTTCATCTTCCTTGTCAACGTGATAACTTTTTATGTTCAGAATCTTTTTCTATTTTTTTTCTTATTATTTCTATTGAGAAAATAGATATTAAAGGATCAGGGATCATCACAGGAATGAATATGGCTTGGGGGATAGTATGGAGGCAGTAATACAGTGGGAGTGATTAAAGGAAAAGAAATTACCATAAGAGAAAAAGAATTTAGAATTTCCAGATTTTCAAGATGAAACTGTTTTGAGTAATGTTGAAGCTTAAGATGTCTCCTTTCCAAAACTTTCCTTAGGTAGGATAGTGATAGGCAGAAGTCATAAGAGATGAAGAGCTGATGAATTGGAAAGTCAGGATGCTATACATAAAAATGGAAGCAGCAGTTGGAGAAGAAAGAATGATCATGAGCTAGATGTTGAATTTACAAGGTTGTGATGCCATAGAAAAATACCTGGATTTGAATCCACAGAAACGGGGCACAGATCTCAACAATGTCACTTACTATCTGTGTGACCTTAGACAAATCATTTGAATTTTGTACTTTTCAATTTCCTTATGTGTAAAATAAAAAGGCTGAACTAGATCACCTCTTGAGTTTTCTTCTAGTTTTTCATTTATAATCCTATTGAAGAGAGTAAGGTGTGAATCAGTAGATGAAAATGATAAAGATTTTTGATAATATATAATTAATTAGATGAAGTAAACTTCAAAAGAGGGGCAAGGTGCTGGGTAATAGTGCAAAGAGTATTAGAAATGGTGCATAATGACCCTTCACAGATTCTAGTTGTTAAGATGGGTCAAGGAAGAGTGAAGGAGCAATCATCACTAGGAAGACTGGCAAGAGGTTTGCTGACCTTAAATAAGAGACAATGGTACAATGCCACTGATTGTGTTGTTGATCACAACACATGAAGTTATCAAAATCTAGATCTTTACTGAATTGAGCAAATCTTTCTTTAAAATGGCAAAATAAATCTTTTAAATAACAGGGGAAAGGAGATCCTTTGTGGCAAATTGTCTTTTAGTGGAAGTCTCATTCTTACCAATAATTGGCCAACCTACATTGGACTAAGAAGAAATCATTAGAATAATTCAATGTTGGGGTTTTGTTTTCTTTTTATTGTTTTCTCATAAGTTCTAACTCTCTCAGGGGAAAAAAATCCTAAGTAATCTGTAACAAAAATATTTAAAGTAATACACATTTGTGATTTACTTCTCCAATAATAATGTACACTGAACATTTAGTATAATACTATTTCAGAAAGTTCTTAATAAATATCATTATAGGTGTCTAAGACACCTCTCAGATAATTTTAAACGTATCCACACACATACATACCCTGACACTGAACAATCTGATCAAGGCTATGATGTCACTCACTGGCAAAATCTTTGCCTAAAGGATAAAAATCATTTAAATTTCTCACTTGCACACTGAGCGATATTCTTCTGGAGATTAGACTAAACATTATGATGAATGTGAAAGGAAAATAAAAAATAATCTTAGACATTCTTTAATACAAAACAGGTAAGCCCTAGTGGATCTACTCCAGAACTTTATACATAGTGGGCACTTAATCACTTTCTAAATAAAGTTGATTTGAGGCACTAGGAGTTATTGCTCCTGTCTGACTTCAGTTTTTCACAAAGAAATAAATGCAAAACCACCTGCATGCAATAAATAAATCTGTGTACATTAGCAAGAAGGAATTTTGAATATGAACAAACAAGGAAAAAGGAGAAGTTGCTACAGGGAATAAAGTTGGTGTCATGTGGTTCCAAAGTTTGTGGAAACTTTTTTTTTTTGGAGAGAGAGAGAGACAGAGAGGAGTGAGTGCCTGCCTGTGTGATTTTTTTTTTTTTTTTTTTTTTTTTTTAAGTTCTGAGTTCTTCAAAAGTTGTCTGAAGAAACTTCCCTTCAGCAAAGTAAGACGACATTCTTGGAGCTGGTTTCCCAACTTCTTTTGCAAGTAAGATTTTAAAACAATATCTTTGAAAAGAGATTTAGTAGCAGGTTTGATAATTCAAAATTTTTATGGGGGAGGAACATTTTTAACCTTCGAAATTAGATCTGCAGATTGGAGTGCTGAGAAATTGCCAAATTGTTTTAAGATTTTCATTCCCTTTTTAAGCCAATATATTTGAGAAATAAGCTGTTAAAGCAAAACATTGTGATTTACCTAATGAATAAACAAGAGACATAGAAAGAAGTATTATAAAGTTTCAATTTGGCAGGTGCTAATTTCTTTTTTTTTTTATATATGAAAAGAAGCCCAATATATTTTATTTTGATAAAAGTCAGTGTTGTTTTCATACAATTTTTCAAAACTGTTTTAATTAAACTGTGGGTAGCTGGAAATGGTAACAAATCAGTTTTTAAAATTTAATTCTGAAGCACCTAAACTGTTTTGGAGATCAAGAAAGGATTACCAGAGTAAAACTTTATTTTGCTATATAAATGAGGTTATAGAAAAGCTCCCCCCAATCTCTCTTTCCCTCAGATTCTGGTGAATCACTCTATTCTTATGGAACTGTACAAAATTACTCACTAATTCATCAGCCACAAGATAATTTTTAATCACAAGATTGAGCTTCAAATACAAAACTTTTCTCTCCTATTTTCTAAGAGGATTAGGGTTGGAAACAGAGGTTTAGATTTTAATTTTTGTCACTTATTACCTGGGTGAAATGATCATATATACAATTCATTTAATATCTCTGAATCTCAATTTCCTCATTTATAAAATGGGGATAAAAATATTTTCACCAGCTACCTCACAGTATTATTATAAAGGAAAGCATTAAAAAAATTCTAGAAGCATAAGCAACAATTTTCAACTCCTCATTACTTGTACTATCAAGTTTTATTATGTCATTATATAGTCATCATTCATAGTTTGTTTTTTAAAATGTTCCTTAGTTATTTTATTCACTTATATTTTGCCTCTCTAATAAAACAGAAAATCTCCAAAAGTCAAAGCTCTATGTATTGTGTTGGGCCTCAGATTCATGCCATATGAATTTAAGTTGAAGGATCTGGAATTCTTATCAAAGAAAAAAAGTTGGGAAAGGGGAAATGGGGGATGGATTTGAGAGTAATGAGTAGATTTTAAATATCAATAGGGACAGAAATTATATTTGATCTGTTTGTGCACATTGAGTAGATCTAGGAACAATGGATTGTAGTTAAAACAAATTTAGGCCTACTGTAAGAAAAAGCTTCCTAATGGTTAGGACTCCACAAAAACGAAGTGGGCTACTTTAGCATGTGGGGAGCTCTACAAGCAAATGCTGAATGTGTATTCAATGGTTATGCTGTATAGGGCATGTTTTTCGGGTGTGATTTTGACTGGATGACCTCAGGGGCCCTTTCTAACACTAGGATTCTGTGATCTTGCTTTTTGGAAAAATTCTCTTCCTTCCCCAAAGCAGCTAATAAGCATGGCAAACATAATTGAGATTTCTTGAAAGAATGAACAAATAAGTAAAGCAATTAATGGACAATGAAGGAGATTTTATTGTTACAATAATTTTTTTTTTTTTGGCATGAGGAAAAGTCTCCCTTTCTCTCTTGCTTTCTTTCACAATATTAATTTCACCAGGTAGCTTCTTGAATTCAGTGACTTCTACTCCAATAGCTAATAATAATAATAATAATAGCTAGCATTAATGTAGCACTTGTAATTTTAAAAAGTACTTTACAAATATTATTTTATTTTATCTTCACAAAAACCTTGTAAGAATCCCCATTTTATCACTGAGGAAACTAGGGAAGACAATTTGCCCAAGGTCACACAGCTAGTAAGTGCCTGAGGCTCAATTTGAACTCAGGTCATCCTGACTCCAGATCCAGAATTCTCTATCCATTGCATCACTGAACAGTCACCATAGAATTCAGTCATGATCCCAGAATTATGGGATTTAGAGGTGGAAGAAAAGGTAAAAAAGACCCAAATCCTTTTACAGATGAGGAAACTGAGATTCAAAGAGGGAGGGAAATAATGACTTGTCACAGATAGGAATTTGTGTTTATTTTAGGTCAGCTGCTATTAAATTGGATTATTTCCTTTTTGTTTTTTACATACACACATTCACAAGCTAGAAACTGTAGATTGTGTGTCTCTCGATTACTGATTCTCTTATTAGTCGATTTGGACTTATTTCTCTCATAATGCCCATAAAGAGCATTGAATTTGGAGTAAAGGTTCCAGTCCCAGTTCTGACCTTCACTTGTATATATAATCTTGAACAAATAATGATCTGTCTTTACTTTTTTATATCTCAAATGAGGATAATAATATTTGCATTAGCACCTCACAGGGATGTTGTGAGATAATGACTTTTAAATAGTAAAATTCCACATAAATTTGAGTCATTATGTACAGCAATTTATTTTATGGTTATGGACTCTCAAACTCTTACATAAGTTTTTTTGTGTATCCAGATTCTAAGTGAGAAGCATCAGAGAGATGAAATGACACCCTATGAATACCTTTTGCCAAGAGGAGTGGGTCTTACAGCTTTTCCTCTACTTGGGGAATGATGCTGGCTTTCCCAAGGATACACAGATGGCAATGATGATTAATGAGATATAATTATACTTTGATAACTGATGATATGTTAGTAGTAAAGCCACTAACAGGAGGAGGGCCTCATGACTTCAATAACCTTTCTCCTTTGCCATAATAAATCAGTACCTAGACTCCAAGTAACTAAGGTTATCTTGCCTTATGTAGGAAGTCATATTACAGAACAGATAACTATGATTCAGAGTCTCTTAGGCGCCAGGAATAAATGCACCTTCTGGATATCCCTCAACCTGACCATGCCATGTTCTGTTCTTCTCAAGTAGAAGATTAATCAAAGAATCTATTTCATCCATCCACTGAATTATAGTTAGCAAGAAGATGGTTACAATTGCTGTCTTACAGCCTAGCAGGTTTGAATATGGTGTCAAGAAAAGAGAACTGAATTTGATGTCACAAGGCTTTTATTTACCAGTTACTTCTTGCATAACCTTGGACAAATCTATCATTTTGTCTCTGAGTTTTAATGTCCTCATCTGTAAAATATGAGTGCTATGATAGACTCTCTCTGAGGTCTCTTCCTCCTCTATCTCAATTTCATCCTTTGAAAAATAAAGAAAATGATGATCACAATCTACTTCACAGGGATGATTTGAATTTAATGTTGTTATTGTTGTTCAGTCTTGTCCAACTCTTTATGACCTTATTTGGGATTTTCTTGGCAAAAATACTGGAGTGTATTGCCATTTTCTTCTCCAGTCCATTTTATAAATAAGGAAACTAAGATAAACAGGATTAAGTGACTTGCCCAAGGCCAAGGCAACTCAGGAAAGATTTGAACTCAGGAAAATGAGTCTTCCTGTCTCCAGGCCTGGCATTTTATTCACCATACCACTGAGCTTCCCTGAGTGTGATGAGGGACTGGCTAATGAAGGCCTAACCCTGAGAGCATGCACAAATAGGAAAGCCTGCTCCTAAAAGTTTATGATGACATGGAATGGAGGGATCCAGCTCTCCACTTTAATCCTTTTGCTCAAAAACAATCTACATACACATACATCTTTTAATTCTTTATTGGTACCACTTCTGTGGGTGATGTATAAGGGCTGCTGCTGCTGATATCATTAAACAGCATGTCTTTAAGATTGTTTCTGAGATCGTCCATCATAAATACAAGAATATTCCTAGAGCTTTCTTTGATTAGAATCAGTAGACTGCATCTTTCATTAACTTTGCACTAGCAAACATCACTGGCCCTTTCAACTTTTTGAAGCTTACAAGGTCATTCTATCTCCAATGCACCATCACCTAAAAATAGGAAAGAATGGACACAACAGGGTAAAAACCAACATTGGGGATATGTGTTAACAGTTCAGTCCACATGGCATCATTCTAAATAAGGAGGGTCTGAAGTCCCTTCCCAACCAGAAAGTTCTCTTATTCTTACCTCACTAAAAATAAAAAAGAAAAAATATGATTTGACTAATTTGTGTCTTTTGTCCATTAACCAATGAACCCATCAACCAATCAGGTTTATTCTTGATATGTAGTCAGAGAATACCTGCATGTTTTAAATTCCTATACTCGTTGACCATCCATGAGAACTATATAGATATTTACACTAGGTGAGAGATAAGAAGTACCAGAGAACATCAAAAGAGCAGCATCTTTTCAGCTTCTGGTCTGGATACCTAAGTTATTTGACTTTGATAATCCTCTAGTAACAGATAATAGAAGGATGGGTTAAGGCTGAAATACAGTAAGAAGAATGGGATATTTATACTTCATGAGTGGATGTGAAAGGTACTGTAAATTAAACTCGAAGAATCCAACTAACTTATTCCCATTCTTTCTGAGAAAGTTGAAGGAAGATTCTTTTGAACACAGGGACTAGAGTGGAAAACAATATCTCTTCATCACATTCCATCATAACCTTCCAGAAGCAAGCTCCCTTGTTCATTTTCTCCTAGGACTTATTGGTTAGTCTCTCATTACATGAGCAAACCTTTTTTTTAAATATAAATTTCAAATCATTATAGAAAGATGAGTTATTCTTGTCTACAAAATCTAGCCCATGTCATAAATTCATTTCTTTTTCGATGATAGGGTATTGCAGAGCCAACCAGGTTACCTTCACAACATAAGGAAATTCCCTAGAAGCCAAAGGCACTTAGAGATAATTACTTCACTTCCTTCTTTCTTCTTTGTTCTTCCTTCTTCTTTCACATCAACTGAAGTATTTATAAATACTGACTGAGTTAACTATCTAAGTGTGTGTAATATGTTTTAAAACAAGGCTGAAGTATTAATAGTTCATTATGAAACAGCTTTAACAGTTTAAACTAATATAATTGGTATTTTCTCAGTTTCTTGTGGTCAGAATGCAGACACTTTAAAACTGAAATGGTAGACTTTCTTTTTGGGGTAATTATAATAGATAATTTTATGAGAAATTGGGAATTTTGAAAGAAAAGAAAAAATATACTCCACTAGACCTATAGAATTATAAAAATGTCTTGTTAGCAAGAAATATGTGAAATAGATATTAAGAATAAATACAAGAGAGACCCATATGGATGGGAGAGTGTACTTGTCACTTATCCACAAGACATTCTTCTGTTCCATCCCCACCTCTGTTTTAAGGGATTATGGACAAATGAACCAGGAATTTCATCTCTGCATTTCAGTTTCTTATCTGTAAAATGGAGGCTCGGGCTTGATGGCCTGGCTAGTCCTCTCTAGTCCCAACAGTGTAGGGATGAGACTTGTTTTTCTCCTGTGGCTCAATATAAGTAGAAAAACAAAAAAAACTAGATAGACCAAGAGGTGATTTTCCCCTTCAGGAGGGATGAGTAACAGCCAGGAAAAAGGAAGAAGAAAGGACATTCAGAAGAATAGCTATATTTAAGACCCTGGTAGAAAATTGGCAAATTTGTTGGGTGTTTTCTTTTTTTAAAAAAATGAGGTTTGTATTACAAATGAGATAAGGACCATTTGTACTTTGGCACTATCTAACATCAATTACCCCTCCTCCCCAGTGGATAGTGCTGTTATACACTTTATCAGTTTTCTATGGCTATAATCACAGAATTGCCCTCCTCATTTGCCCCCTTTCTTTGAGATGTGATTCTAATTATTTGTCCTGATTTCTTCCCTTTGACTCTTTCAGTGGTCTTCTTTGGTTAAGTAGAACAAGTGTTAGAATGAGGAACCAGGCTAGTGCAGCACATTAGGAGCCAAGTATGCTGTTCTATTCTTGGCAACAGCACTGATGATCATCCACAGAGGAAGCAAGACTGTATCTCTCCATTTTTCCTTATGTGAATTGGGGTTGGACAAAATTAAGGTCTGCACAATACCTCACAAGGGCCAGGTGGCCGCTGACTAAGCAGAATGCATAATTGAGACAATTATCTATATAATTCAGGGGGAATAAAACACTTTGGCATCAATTATCAAAGGCTTTTAAAATTTTTTGCCTGAAATATTGGGATAACTATCCCACTCTTCCATATTACTTTGCCAATGGTAACCAGGCAAGGCGTGGTAGACGTTATTGTTTGTGGGGCACTCAGATTTGCAGAGAAAAAATAAAAAGTGTGTTTATCCTCTAAGTCTTTCAAATGAACTTTAGAAAGATCTACTCTGGAAAAAAAAAAAAAACCTGTTTTCTTCCATCCCACTTATTAGAGGGATGATGAAGACATTAATTTCTGTTTTGTGGTTAATATTTTGTTAGATTTATTGCCTGAAGTTATATTATGTTACAATGATCAATATTGCAACTGTAATTATTTCTTTTTTATTCATTTTTTAAGCTGTACCTTTACTACAAGGAATAGGTATTAATGGCTCTACTACTTAATTAATTATTAATTATTTAAGACTTGGTTCCTTTTACTCTAAGTGGTACTCTTATATTTACTTAATGCTATGAAAAGCTTTATGCCATATATTATAGAAGCATAGGTGAATGCATATAAATTCACTAGTAATAAAGGTAAGATATTGTTCTTACTTAAAAATTAGATTTAACTCATTGCATAGACAACTTTACTGACTTAACACTGATGATAACAAGGGTACTGCAGGAAAACCAGTAGATTTGTTTATTCATTGAGTTAAATCTAATTTTTAGATAAGAGCAATTTGGTTGTTCCTAAAAGGTTAAATGTAAATAAAATTTTTCAAATGAAATCCTGTTTACATATTCAGAATACCATGGTCAAATCTAGGTTATTATATATTTTTAAAGTGGAATATAGATTTATTAAGTCCCTAATGTGCTAGGCACTATACTAAATGCTTTTTATAAATATCTTATTTTTCCCTTGACAGAAAATTGTTGTTATAATTGTTATTAAAAAGACAGCAATTGTTAATACTAAATGTAATATAGACTGGCATATCCATAAATGGTCCTTGTAATGTCAGAATTTCAGTAACATCTTTATATTCCTACTCTTAACATATTTACTCTTGATTAGGTTGGCTTGAATCACTTCCTAGGACCCCTCACCCAGGGATTTTGCCTTGTGGAGAATGCAGTTCAAATTAGAACTCTGTTAGTGTCCATTGAGAATCATGACATGAAGGGCAAAACAGCCAGAATGAAATTAATTTCTTTGCCAAGGGTCACTGGCATCTCATGACTAGATCCTGCTGCCTCACACTACCTCCTCTCCTACTAAAACTGTAAAAACTTTTTCAGGGTCTCTTTGGTTGAGAAATCCACTGGACATCCCCAGAGTAGCAGAGTTGCTACCTTGTTATCTGATTTACTTTACTCTTTCACTTTGGGCTCTAGGGGGTACAGGTATTTTTATTATCCTCATTTAACAATTGAAGAAACTGTGGCAGATGAAGATTAAGTGATTTTTTCCCAGGATCACATAGCTAGTGAGTGTCTGAGTCTAAATAATCTGGATAATGTCAATAACAAAACCAAACAAAACCTATATCATGCCATATGAAGAGTAGTTGGAAAAAAAACTAGGAAAGATTTGTTCTTCTTAGGTCCCAAAAGGCAGAATTAGGGAGTAATGAGTAGAAATTTCTAAAAAGAAGATTTAATCTTGAAGTAGAAAATATTTCTTAAAAATGAAAGATACCCAAAACTGAAATGGGCTACCACAGAAAGAAGGGGATTTCATGTGACCACAAGATGGAAAAACCACTTGTTGGGTAGACTGTAGAAAAGATTCTTGCTCAGGTGGAGGTTAGATTAAATCAAAGCTTCTTAAAATGTGGGTCACAAGCTATGTAACTGGATGTGAGGGTTGCAAAATTATGATTTATTATCAGTAAATGTTTGAGTTGCATACTTATTTTGTTTAATTGTATGCCTAAGATTGCATAAAAATTTCTTAAGGGAAAAAGGGTCCTGAGTAGAAAAAGTTTAAGAAACCCTGGATTAGATAAACAAAGGTATTTCTTCTAACATTGACATTCTGTGATTCAATTTTGAGTCTCTCTAAAAAAAACACTCTACTTAAGATAGTTTAGTTTTATTGATAGGTAAGTCTAGTGGTAAAGTAAAGGCAAAGACTTCAGATAAATTGGGGGAAAAAAACAAGGCTAAATCCCAAGCAATAGAATTTTCATCAGAATGTCCCACTTTCACTGTGGATCTCAAATCTGGTTCTGAAAGGACTTTTTATCTCTGCTTTGCACAATACATTTCTATTGATTAACAAATGCAAAACAGTGATGTATTTCAGGGAATTCTAAAATCGTATCATTCTGATGCAGCTGATGAATGTAATTGTGCTTCATATTTGCTTTGCAAATTGCATGAAAATTAACTGAAAAACCTGTCTTATAATTCCCTTAACAAATCCTAAAGAGAAGCACTACAAGGCTTGGACTCAGCAGTTAGTTTAACTAAAAGAGCTAAACTAAAATAATCTAGACTGAATGAATGGAAAACCATTATTAAGCATTTACTACCTGGCAGGCACAATACTCAGAGCTACCTTCTCTCAAGGAGCTTACATTCTAATGAAAGAAGATAATAAATATATAAAGGAGGAGTAGAAAAGGGAAAGAATATAGCTAAATCAGTGTATTTTGGAAATGGCCAGGTCATGTGTTATGGCAGACTGGTTCCTTTTAAGATAAGCCAAAAACTCCCTCTTATGACCCAGAAAAAGATTTATTTTATTTTTTTTCATTTTATTAAAGCTTTTTATTTGCAAAACATATATATGGGTAATTTTTCAACAATGACCCTTGCAAAGCTTTCTGTTACAAATTATTCCCCCCTAGCTCCCACCTCTCCCCTAGATGGCAGGAAGTCTACTACATGTTAATTATGTTAAAATACTTGACAAAACGAATATGTGTATACATATTTTTATAGTTATCTTGCTGTGCAAGAAAAGTTGGATCTACAAGAAAAAAAATCTGAGAAAAGAAACATAATGCAAGCAAACATCAATAGAGAGCATGAAAATGTTATATTGTAGACCACATTCATATCCCTTTCTCTGGATGTATATGGCTTTCTTCACCATTGAACAATTGGAACTGGTTTGAAACATTTCATTGTTGAAGAGAGCCATGTCCATCAGAATTGATTATCATATAGTATTGTTGTTGCCGTGTATAATGATCTCCTGGTTCTGCTCATTTTGCTCAGCATCAGTTCATGCAAATCTCTCCAGGCCTCTCTGAAATCATCCTGCTGGTTGTTTCTTATAGAACAATAATATTCCATGACTTTCATATACCATAATTTATTCAGCTATTCTCCAATTGATGGGCATCCATTCAGTTTCCAGTTTCTAGCCACTACAAAAAGGGCTGCCACAAACATTTTTGCACATGTGGGTCCCTTTCCTTCCTTTAAGATCTCTTTGGGATATAAGCTCAATAGAAACACTGCTATGTAAAAAGGTATGCACAGTTTGATAACTTTTTGAGCATAGTTCCAAATTGCTCTCCAGAATGGTTGGATCCATTCACAGTTCCACCAACAATGTATCAGTGTCCCAAGGAAAGATTCAGCTGCATTTAGATAAATCTCTCAATCTTTCTTTTTCTCTCCTTCCTTCTCTCTGTCTTTCTCTCCCTCCCCTCTCACTCTTTCTCCTTCTCTCCCTCTTTGTCTGTCTGTCTGTCTCTGTCTCTGTCTCTCTCTGTCCTCCATCTAGCTATCTTCTCATTTGTCCATTCATTCATAGACCACACTCCACGTGGCTAGTGCAATGAAATATCAGGTATATACTGATTGTCATCAGTGTTAGTGTCACACCTGAAAAGGAATAAGAATTCTAATAATTAAATATCTTGCTGTGTGTTGACAAAAAAAAAACAGCAACAAAGATTCTAATAATTCATATGGGCTCATCATTACTATTTTCTAAAAGGTAGCTGAGAAAAATTCAAATTATAGACTTTCCCTTTTAGTTGAAGAATTAAAACCAGTTTTAATCGATTTGTAAAGTCATATGTTTATAGGCAGCATAATACAACATGGTAAACACCAAATTTGGATTCTTTAGGACCTTAGTTCAATTCCATGTGACCCTAACCAAGTTGTTTCACTGCTCTAGTCTTGTTATCCTATCAGTAAAGTGAGAGTTGAAGCTGATAACTTCTATCAGGATTCCTTAATCTGGGGTATTTAAAAAGACAATTGTGCTTCAATATAATTGGTTTCTTTTGTTATCCTCTGCATTTTATTTTGGACATTTTAAAACATTCTGAGAAGGGGTCCCTAGGCATTACTAGAATGCAAAAAGGGTCCATAACGCAGTGAAAGTTAAGAAACAACACTTTCTCTAATTTTTTTCTACCTCCAAATATTTGATCCTGTACATACAACTAAAATTATTTAATATCATCTTTTATTTCATTTATGGAAATTGTGAGTAAAGCATTCATATTTCTATAACTTCCAATTACATGTTATTGTTCTTGATTTACAAAATAGCAGATTAATGAGAGGACATATATAAGTTATTGCAAGATGAGAAGGTATAGAAACATCTCATTATGCCCCAACTGGCAGTTGCATTTATGATGGTGGGACTGAGATACATCAAAAACAAAAAGAAGAAAGGTGTTGAATGAAATGTGTCCAGAGCCAGAGTACTAAGAAAGAGAAAAGCCACAATAAAGTAAGTCAAGAACACACCCATCCAGATATGATTTGCACTGCTATAATCCTTCTTCCTGGAGAGGCTGAGACTAGAGGATCACCAGAGCTCAAGAGTTTTGAGCAGCAATAAAATTAAAGTTGATCAGGTGTCAATACTAAATCTGGTGAGCCCAATACAAAATGGGTGGGGATATTCAGGCAATCCAATGAAAGGCTAATCAGCCTAGGATATATTGAAGCTCACATGCTTATCACTGGTGGGATATATCTGTAAGTGGCTTTTATACTTCCACCCTGGAAGAGAAGATGCTAGGGAAGAAGCTATTATAAAGTGCCAGACCTTAATCTTTTATCCCAATGGTGTGGTATATATGCCACTGACTTGATGAGCTGACATAATGGACCTGTACCCAAAACTAAGCATAGACTATCTCACGCAGGGTGGGGAAAATAAACAAAAATTTAAAAAAATTACTTTTTGGTATTACAAATATGATTTCCTGTTTCCCTTTGGAAATGTCAGTCGAAAAGGGGAAAATATAAAACAACCACAGTAGCAGGTTGATGTTTTTAAAAAATTCTATTTAACTCTATCATTTATTCTTATGAAATTTTAGTTAATGATACCTTTTAGTTAAGATTTTTGTTAACTGAAAAAATATCCAATAAATTGTACATCAATTTAAAAAATATACTGAAAAACAGCTAAAAGTAAAAAAAATGCACTGAACAAAATCCAGCATTTTTTGGATACTTCAAAAGGTATTTTTAGTAAACCTGAAGATCTGGGTGATAGCTCTCCATTTTCATTGACTTGAAAGAGTTTAGAAGTGCTGATGCTGGAGGAAGTTCTATTCTAGTGAATAGAATGCCTAATACATTACAAGATGGAAGAATTCACGATGACATCCAGGATCTTTTTACACACAATTTGGTAGAAATGATGTATCCCCTTTACTTATGAAATAAAATAATAAAATATTGCAAATACCTAAGATCATGAAAGGAATGTTGCCTCTTCAATTTTTATTTTGTTTTGTTTTGTGAGAAGGGGCAAAGTAGTTTTCTGAGCTGGCAGTTAAAATTATCTGCTCAACTACTTATAAACCACAAAATCTATTTGTGGGTTTAATGTCACAATAACTAGTAAAAGATTTTAAATAATAATACCTAGAATTTATATAGGGATTAAACTTTTACAGAGTACTTTCCATATGCTATTATTATCCTTATATTACAGATGGAGAAACTGGGGCTGAGAGTTTTAAGTGACTTGCCAAAGGTCATATAGCTAGCAAGTGTTAAGAATCTGAGGCCAAATTTGAACTCAGATCTTTTTGACTCCTGAGTGGGTGCTCTATCCACTTCACCATCTAGCTGCCCCAGGTTCTCTTATTTATGACAAAAATTAGGTAAACCAGTAGGATTAGTGTTCAATCAGTGCTTTGTCAAAATTCCTATTTTCCCCCTCCCCCAACAAAGAAATCTAAAATGATTCATAATGTGTATGCACCTGGGATTAATTTTTATTTGAAGTCTGTTTTTGCCCTAAGTGATAGGAACAGCTCGCCTCTCTATTCTGCAAAATCCGAGTAAGGTTAAGTTATCAGTGATTCAAGCCAAACCATATTATACATGGTTATTCAATTGATAGAAATGGTCTCCATTAATTTTTTTTTTCCTGTGGGTTGCTAATTGCTATTTTCAGCCTACAATTTCTTGCAGATGATTTGTTTGAAACCATGATTGTGGCTTCTGCTAAATCCTTTGAAATTCAGGCCTTTAATCCTATGCTTTACAAATTGTTTTAAAAGTACTGATCTAATTAAGCAAATTGATGCAAATATCACTTGCCAAGACCAAATTTTTCTTGTTTAATGGACACTCTTTGTTCACATCATAACTTTAATTAAGCTCATGGATTCTGACATGCATAGTGAAGTATGCTGTGTGATCCTTCAGCATCACAAAATGATAGAAAAAGTAGTGATCTAGGTTTCACTCAGAAGCAGTAGCAATGATTTTGCAACTTGAAAAAACGTAACTAATGTTGTTTTGGGTCTGTTAATTTATTAAAAGTCTTTTGTTTTTATATAAAGGACAGATGATCTACAAAGCCTGTCATCTAATTCTTGGACTAGAAACAATATTGTGATGATAGTCAATTTCTTATGTTAGTATGATGAGCTAGAGAAAAAAAATGAAGTTTTAAGGTTTAGATAGATCTTCCTAAAGAAAGATTCCTTCCCCTCTTTTCCCCCCTTTCATCTTCTCTGTTTCTTCCTTCCTTCTTTCCTTTATTCCTTTTCCTTTTCCTCTTTTCTCTCTTCCCCTTTCCTTTTTTCTTCCTTTTCTTTCTTCTTTCCTTCTTCCCCCCTCTTCCCTCCTACTTCCTTTCCTTTCCTTCTTTCTTCCCTTCCTCCGTCCTTTATTTCTTCCTTATCTCTATTTTCCTTCCTTCCTTCCCTTTTCCTTTTCTTCCTTCTTTATTTCCCCTTTACTCCTTTCTTTCCTTCTTCACTCTTTCTTTTCCTTTCCTTCTTTCCTGTCTCCTTTTCTTCCTCCCAATCACTCTCTATTTCTTCCCCCTCCTTTTTTCCTTCCTTTTTTCCCTCCTTTTCTCCCTCCCTCCCTCCCTCCCTTCCTTCCTTCCTTCTTTTCATCTTTCATTTTTCCTTTCTTCTTTCTTCCTTGCTTCCTAAATTTCCAGTTAGAGCGTATTAATTAAAACTCAGCTCTATGAGGATTATTTTGATACTTTTAAAGATTTGTGATTTAATCATGAACACTCTTCATCCTCTGAGATTCTCCATATTTTCCTACAAATCCCACAAAAAAATCCAAATAATGGCTGTTACTTTCAGACATTCAAAGTCTTGCACAATATTTGAGCTTAATAGCTTCCTTGTGAGTTAGGTGCCAGAAGTATCATTTTTTTCTTTTTACAGATGATTAAATGGAGGCTTAAAGCTGAAGTGACTTGTCCAGGATTACAAACTACTAAAAGCCAGAGGCTGTATTTAAATCTTTGTCTTTTTGACTTACATATGATCAGTCTACTTACTATACCATGCTATACTTTCATTGCTGCCTAGGGACTTTATTGCCTAGAAAGACAGAGTAGAAATTACAGAATTATAAAGTTATGCTTCTAAGTATAAGGAATTTTAGAGTTCATCTAATCTAATCCATTCATTTTACAAGTGAGGAGACTCAAGTCTAGAAAACTTAATTGATTTACCCCAGTTCCTATAGCTGGTTGGTTGCCAACCTGAGTAGAACCCAGATGGCATGCTCCTCACTTGGTACCCTTTCCACAACTCTACTTATATAAGTAATTGTAATAAGGGGAAATATGTAATGAGTTCCCAAAGGAGGTTATTTTCTAGATTTAAATCTTGACTCTTGTCTCTTGGAACATGGGTATGAGTCTTCTCTATGTAAAATGAAGGGGCTGCTTTAGATCATAGCTTCTTGAACTGTGGTTCATGATCCTATATGGAGTCCTGTAACTGAATTTGGAGGTTGCAAAATTATGCTTAATTTTCAGTAAATGTTTGATTTGGATACCTATTTTTTTGTATCTACCAACCTGGCATCACATAAAAATTTCTCAGGCAAAAAGGGTCTATGAGTGGAAAAAGTTTAAAAAGCATTGCTCCAGATAATCTTAAGCTCAAAGTCAATAAACCTTTGGGGAGTTCAAAAAGAAGAAGAGACTACTTCAGGCCTGAAGTGATGATGAGATAGAATATAAGCTTCAATTCAGAATAACTTGGTAATAGCTCTAATTTTTATAGTACAATAAGGATTCTAAAGACATTTATATAGGTTATCTCATTTGATACTCATAAAAACTCTTGTGAGGGAGGTGCTATTATTATTTCCATTTACAAATGGGGAAAGTGAGTCAGAGGTTAAGTATATAACTCAGGGTTACATAATACTGTAAGGTAGGATTTGAAATGAGTTCTTCCTAACTTTAAGTCCAGGAAGCTATCCATTATACCACCTGGTTGCCCAGAAATCACACAAAAAAGTTTTGTATATTTATATACTCGGTACTTAGTATAGATTTTTAAACAAAGTCAGCATTTTATAAATATTTGTTGAAATGAATTAAAATGGTATTTGTGCTATTTGGGCCAGAATATTATCTTATCAAGTATTTGCTTAGAATTTCTTATAATAGAATCGTAGATTTAGAGCTGAAAGTAATCTCAGAAGCATTTAATCTAACCCCCTATTTTGCAGATGAGATAATAGAGGCAGCTAGGTGGTAAAGTGGTTAGAACATTGGGTCCTTGACTCATTTCAATCATGTATGATCCTCTCTGAAACCATTTGGGGTTTTCTTGGCAAAGATATTGGAGTGCTTTGCTATTTCGCTTTCCATGTCATTTTACAGATGAGGAATTGAAGCAAATAGTGTTAAGTGACATGTCCAAGGTCACACAGAAAGTAAGTATTTGAGGCTGGGTTTCAACCCAGATCCTCTTGACTCTACAGCCACATTTTATGCCATGTGCTGACCTTCAGTCAAGAAGAGCTGAGTTCAAATCCAATCTCAAATACTTCATAGCTATGTGACTCTTGAAAAATAACAACTCCTGTCTGACTCAATTTCCTCAACCATAAAATGTAGATAGCACCTGTGTACCAGGGATATTGTGAGAATCAAATATGATGATATTTGTAAAGCACTTAGCACATTGACTGGCACGAAGTAGGCACTATACAAATGCTAATTATGATGATGATGATAACTAGAGAGATTCTGACATACCCAAAGTCCCATAAATAGAAAATGTCAAAGACAGAATTTCAATCTAGGTCATCTGGCTTAAGAGTACATACTTCTGCAACTGAAAAACTAAAGAGAATGCTTAGAACTGGACACATTACTGACACTGATCTTTAGCCTCTCTCCATTCTCTATAAAATTTAAAGAAATGCTATTTGAAAATCAAATAATATCATAAGATTTAATTATCAGTATATTGAAAAGTCACCATCAGTAGTTAAATGGCATCACAGTGAAATTTAATTAGTTAATAGTAATACAGATTCATAAGTTGAGACTTTAGAGATCATCCAACTTATTTTTTTGAATGCAATAAATAAGCCAAAGGCAATTGTCCCATGGCTTCCCTTACCCACAATTCCTGGGATGCCTCTAGACCAAAATTCATTCCCTGACCACCACTGTCCATTAGAATATAAACTCCATTGATTTCCAGAATATCATATTCCAAAATAATAATAATAAGCTCTTTAATTGCAGGGAAGGTTCACTTTTGAATTTATTCCCTTAACACCTAACACAGAGCATGGCACAGAGAAGAAATTTAATAAATACTTGTGATTCATTCTTATTCATTCATCTCTCAGATGAGAAACCTTAAACCTTAAAAATGTGACTAAACCCTGTTTAGGGTTTAGAACAGAATTCAGGTCTCTGCAGCTTTAAATATGCTATTTCATTTCAGAGCTCTTCCCAGGCTGTGTTTCAGCATTAATGAGTAAGAAATTTAATAATAATAATAATTAATAGTAACAAAAATGACAATAAAAACACCAACTACCATGTTCTAGTGCTTCTTATGTACTATAATGTCTTTAGCCCATATCCCCACATTCTCTCAAGAAAGGCCATATACACAAAGATAAATAAATTGGATTAACTACAGAAAGAAGCACAAATCATCCACATGAGATGACTTCATGGAAATGACCTATCCTCCATCCTTCTGAAATGACAGAAGGCATTAATTATATCTTGATATTGTGCTACAGGCAGATATATTCACAGGCTCATAAGATCATAGGTTCATACAGATGTAGAGTTGGAAGGGACCTCAGAGACCCCTTATTTCACAGTTGAGTAAACTGAGGCACTAAAAGGTTAAATAAATTACATAGTTGTGTTATCACACAACTAGTGTTTGAGGCAAGATTTGACCCCATTTTCACTAGAATTGTTCCCATGAAAAGATGATGTTAGATAAAACAGTATAACATGATTAGTTCTATGCAGAGGAATAATATTATGGGTGTGAATATATGTTCTCAGATGGCCAAAATTTGTACTATGCTATTTAAAATCTATTAATTTAAAATAGGATTTTTCAGAGACCAGAGGCTATCAGAGGGAAATTCTAGCACAAAGGTTGGACTGAACAGAATAGGAAATACTAAATTAATTTGTTGGTCTTGGTCAAGAGATATTACAAAGGTGCTTTGCTGATCTTATGTTATTGTTATAATATACCAACCAAATTGTTAGAAAGGATATAGGTCAGGAAAATATTTTGTCCTGGGATTGAATTGTCTTCATTAACAATTGAGGCAGTGAGATGGTGCAGTAGAGACCTGAAGGCAGGAAAACCTGAATTCAAATCCTACATCAGACACTTACTACCTATGTGACTGAGCAATTCATGTAACCTCTGTCTTCCTTAGTTTCTTCATCTGTAAAATGAGAACATAATAGCAGTTACCTCTCAGGGTTTTTGTGAGGACAAAATGAAATAGCATTTGTGCAGCATTTTGCAAAACTTAAGGCGCCATATTAATGTTATTATCACCTTGCTATAACTGACCCATCCTAGACCAGCATACTTCAAATCTTATCCTGCCATCCCTGTAGATCCTCTTGCCATCTGTCCTGTCCCCAAAACACTCCCCCAGTTCCCCTTTCTTCACTTCATGCTCTGTTTACAACAATCAAATAAATGTTATCATTGCTCCTGGAAACTATGGGTCAATCTGCTATCCTATGAATCAAGCGATCAATCATCTCTGTGACTCCCAGACCAAAATTCTGTTCCATAACTATTACTCCTTTATAACAGATGTAAGCTCCTTGAGGGTATGGACTATCTTCCTTTCATATTTGTCTTCTCAGCATTTATTCCAGTGCATGGCACATATTAAATGCTTAATTAATATTCATCTATTCATTCAACAATGCTATTGTGGATATACCTGTTTAGAAAGGGCATGAATAGATTTAGCTATTTTGACTGATCAACTTCATCAAAAGACCAAGAAAATTGATCAAACTATACTATCAGAAAAAATTAGTTAATCTTATCTGTATGTGTAAATGCAATATCCATATTCATAAAATGAATTTCCATAGCAGTGATACACAAGGCACCAGAACCAAAACAAAAGTTGATATTAATTCTATGTGCTGTCAATAGAGGTTTTGCTTACCTGGTAGACTTTCTGGAAACTAGAAGTCCTGTTCATTGTTTTCAGAAATGTAGTAATATATTTTGATTGGCAAATGGACAAAACTGGAGAGACTTTGAAAGAGCAGAGCGTTTTTTTTTTTTTTTTTTGGGGGGGGGAGACAGGATGAATTTATGCTAAGCAGAATCTGAGAATGTTTCCTTAAATGTTTACCATATTGCCAATGCACCAGGGAGAAGACACCCCCTTATCATCTGTTGTGAGTGTTTTTGGAGCAAAACTCAGCCAACAGAATATGGCTATTGTGACTTC
Organism: Myrmecobius fasciatus; assembly: GCA_023553655.1. Lineage (NCBI taxonomy): Eukaryota > Metazoa > Chordata > Mammalia > Dasyuromorphia > Myrmecobiidae > Myrmecobius > Myrmecobius fasciatus. Next base: position 58,455 of record JAJPUD010001796.1, on the reverse strand, counting down.
TAAAGAGAAGTGGATTGCTAGATTTTGCAACAAATGAAGCAAGTGAGATTTTAGGTTACTTGTATGTAGAACTTATGTAGAAAATGTAGACATACAAAAGATCTTCTCAGCTGGGAGATTTTCTTGACTTTCACCTCCTTCTCTAAATGCTTTGCTTTCTATGCCAACATCATTTGTTTCCCATGAGTACTGAGCTTCATCCTAGCCATTCTGTTTATCTAACTTTATGTTAACATAATAGAGGACCATGTCTTGGAAATTGTTTCTCAATTTAAAAAACATTCAGACACTGTTCTTTCCTGTGTGTATCTCCTCTACTCAATGAGGACAAAGAAACTGTTCCAGTTAAACTTTTTAAATTCCTCTCACTACCACTTCACACTTAAGGCAATACTTTAAATCCAGGAGATTTGTAATACACACTTGGAGACTTCATCTTCAAGAACACAATGAATAGTCTTTGTTCCCTTATTTTTTCTTTCTCATCTATTTTTTTAGCTTAACTTAGGGTTAAAATATAGGACAGGTATTACAGTATTGGAGAAGAACAAATATCCTGGTTTTCTAAAAAAAAAAAAAAAGAAACAAAGAAAGAGAAAAAAGGCAAGAGAATGTAATTCTTAAACTATATGTCAAGGCAGTTGACTTAAATTCCTGACAAATTTTTAGGGGCAAAAAAAAAAAAGTCATTTCAGTAATATTTAACTCTTCATAGCCACATTTGGGGTTTTCTTGGCAAAGATACTATAGTGGTTTGCCATTTCCTTCTCCTACTCATTTTATAAATGAGGAAACTGAGGGAAATATGATTAAGTGACTTGCCCATTGTCACACAGCTAATAAAGATCTGAGGACAGGAAGATTCATCTTCTCAACTCCAGGCTGAGCATTCTATCCAATGTGCCATCTAGTTGCCCCAACAATATTCTCAACCATGTTATTAAAAATATAGTCAGTGAATACCTAGAAAAGGAAGTGGTGATCCCAATGAGCCAGAGTGGCTTCCTCTAGAATATATTATGATAGGGGAAGATTCTGGGAAGATGATGGAGTAGGTGAGCAAATTTCAAGCTGTCCAGATTTCCTTCACAACAGAACAAATTTGCACCTCAGAGCAAACATAGGCTAGTTAAAAACAAAGTTTTCCTGGGACAAACATAAAAAAAGATTGGAAAAAAGCCACCAGGATGGGGATTAACTAGTGTGAAGTGCAAACAGCTCCAGGCTAGCTCCACTGAAACACCAGCAAGACCCCTGGGGATAGCTGGGTATGCCTGGAACCTCATCCTGAACCACAGAAATTTTCATCTCTTGGAGATCATGAGGAGTGGGGGATAGGGTGTCTGTGTCTAAGAAGACTGAGAGAATCTTGGCTGCAGAAATGGGGCTCTGGGCCCTATCTGTACCAGACCTAAAACTATGTTATAAAGTAGTGGTTATCAATACCATTTAGTACTGACTAAGAAATAGAGTAGTTGATCAGTGGAATAGGTTAGATTCACAAGACATCATAGTAATCTAGTGTTTGATAAACCCAAAGACCCCAGCTTCTAAGATAAGAACTCACTATTTGAAAAAATTGCTAGGAAAATTGGAAAGTAGTATGGCAGAAACTAGGCATTCACCCACACCCAATAACCTATACCAAAATAAGGTCAAAATGGGTTCATGATTTAGATATAAAGAATATAAGCAAATGAGAAGAACAAAGGATAGTCTGCTTCTCAGATCTGTGGAGAAGGAAGGAATTTGTGGCCAAAGAAGAACTAAAGTACATTATGGAAAGGAAAATGGATAATTTTGATTATATTAAGTTAAAACGTTTTTGTACCAACAAAAATGATACAGAAAACAGTAGAATGGAAAACACAAATTGGGAAAATTTTTTTACATCCAAGGATTCTGATAAAGGCTTCATTTCTAAAATATATAGAGAATTGATTCAAATTTATAAGAATACAAACCATTCTCCAATTGATAAATGGTCAAAGGATATGAACAGACAATTTTCAGATGAAAAAATTAAAACTATTTCATTCATATGAAAAGATGCTCTAAATCACTATTGATCAGAATAATGCAGATTAAGACAACTCTGAGGTACCACCACACAACTCTCAGATTGGCTAAGATGATTGGAAAAGATAACAACAAATGTTGGAGGAAACTGAGACACTAATACATTGTTGGTAGAGTTGTGAACTGATCCAACCATTCTGGGGAGCAATTTGGAACTATGCTCAAAGGGCTATCAGACTGTGCCTTTTATCAGCAGTGTCTATACTAGGCCTATATCCCAAAGAGATCATAAAAAAATGGAAAAGGACCCACATGTGGAAAAATGTTTGTAGCAAACATTTTTGTAGTGGCAAAGAACTGGAAACTGAGTGGATGCCCATCAGTTGGAGAATGGATGAAGAAGTTATGGCCTATGAATGTTATGAAATATTATTGTTCTATAAGAAACAATCAGCAGGATGATTTCAGAAAGGCTTGGAAAGACTTACATGAACCGATGCTAAGTGAAGTGAACAGAACTAAAAGAACACTGCACATAGCAACAAGAAGATATGCAATGATCAATTCTGATGGATATGGCTCTTTTCAATAGCAAAGTGATTCAGGCCAATTCCAATGGTCTTGTGACGAAGAGCGCCATCTTCACCCAAAGAAAACTCTGTGGGGATTAAGTATGGATCACAACATAGTATTTTCACTTTTTTTGTTGTTTGCTTGTATTTTGCTTTCTTTCTATTTTTTTCTTTTTTAATCTGATTTTTCTTGTGCAGCATGATAATTGTGGAAACATGTATAGAAGAATTGCATATGTTTAACATATATTGGATTACTTGCTGTCTGGGGGGAAAGGGAAGGAGAAAAAAATTGAAACACAAATTTTTGCAAGGATGAATGCTGAAAACTATATGCATATGCTTTGAAAATAAAAAGTTTTAAAGAAAAAAAGAAGGGGCCCTGGGCAAGAAAAGAACCAGCACACCAGGAATCCAGAGGCAGTGGGGCAGGAACATTGCTGACTGCAGGCATTTGCAAGGAGGGGGGAGCTTTTGGTTTGGTGTTCCAGGTCACAAGGGAGAGCTGAAGTGACCTATCCCATGATTAGAGGTGCTTACACTAATACTTCTTATTTAAAAAAAAAAAAAAAGAAAGAAAGAAAGAAAGAAAAAAAAGAAGCAGAAAAAAGAATGAACCTAACCATAGAGACTTATTATGGGAATAGGAAAGACTGGGGTTCATCTTCAGAGGAGGACAGTGAAGTTAAAAAAGCTTCCTCTACCTCAAAGACTAACATTAAATGATTCATAAAAGAACTCATAAAAGACTTTAAAAATCAAATGAGAGAGATCGAGGAAGAGCTTAAAAGTAAAAAATAAAAACCATCCAAAAAACCAAGAAGATTATGGGGGCAAAGTTAACCAGCTAGAAAAGTAGAGTCAAAGAAAAAAAAATTCTTTGAAAATTTTAATTGGGCATGGGAAGCCAGTGAAGCTGTAAGAGACTAAGAAATAACAAAACAAAATATAAAGAATGAAAAAATAGAGCAGAATCTAAAACCTCTCATAAGAAAAATAACAGATCTGGAGAATAAATCAAGAAGATAAAACAAGAATAATTTGACTACCTGAAATCTGTGACATAATAATAATAATAATAATAAGCTTGACATGATTCTGCAAAAAATAATCCAAGAAAATTGTCCCAGAGTGATAGAACATGAGGGGAGAATGGAAATAAAAAAATCCACTGATCACCACTTCAAAGAGATTCTTTGTGGAAGACATATAGGTATATTATTGCCAATTTTTGAAATCCCCTGATCAAAGAGAAAATTTTTCAAGAAACAAGAAAAAAAATTCAAATATGCTGGAACTACAATTAGAATTGTACAGGACTTATCAGTAGCCACAAGAGAAGACTACAGGTCCTGGAATCATAGATCATATCCAGCAAAATTATCCACAATATTTGAGATTTTCAGGACTTTCCCTCAACCAAACCCAAACTTAATAGGAAATTTAACATACAACAGTCAATATTTAAGATTAATTTCAAGGAATTTAAGATGGACAAATTGTTTATGTTTTTTACACGGAAATCTATACTATATGTTTAAGATTGATATTAGTAATTGGGTAGCTCAAAAGAAAGACTGGGACAGAGTTGAGTATGATTTGATTCTAAAAAGCAAAACTGCCTAGGAAAAAGTAAAAATAATAATTATGTTATAAAAATAAAGTGCAGAGAAAAAATAGACATGTTTATTAGACAGTATTAGAGGGGGAGGAGTACTCATAGTTCTGAAAACCCATTCACATCAAGTATGAGTTTAATGGACCACCCTATATATATACCATGAATGGTATAGCACCTTCCAAAAATCTGTAAAGAAATATGGGTGGAGGTAAGAGGAGAGGGAATAGGATTAAGTGGCCTATAGAAGGATGTGTAGATTTATGGCAGTGTAACAAAGTATGTAGATTAATGGGAATGGAATAAAGAGGGAAGGAAAAGTTGGGTGGAGAAGATAAGAGAGGCATCCTTGGGTGGGGAGAAGTTAAGTAATAGCAAGGCAAGTTAAGAATTAAAGTAGAAGAGTTAGCAGAATTATACAGAACACTATAATAAAAATCAGGAGTAGAATTTATTAGAAAAAAAAAAGTAGGGTTAGTGATCACTCATCTCAGACAAAATCAAACTTAAAGATTTAATCAAGGGAGAAATCTACATTATATATCAGCCATATTAATATTACTTTAGATGCATGTTTACATATGGATAAATGCATATATGTGTGTGTGTAAGTATATGTGGATATGTATGCATATGTCTATATATGTATATTGTATGAATATGAATGTGTATGTGTGTGTGTGTGTGTGTGTGTGTGTGTGCATGCTAAATATAGCCTGCTTGGGGGAAGTGGAGGAGATGAAAGAAAAAAACAGAATAAAATATAAAGTGCACAACAGCAAAGAAAAAATTGTTATATATATATATTTTGAATCTCCCTTGATGCTCTGCTGGGCCCATGACAATGTTTTGTTTTGTTTTGTTTTTCTTTTTATTTTCCTTTTCCGTTTTTTTATATTCTGTTTTTTCCTTATTTTGTATTTGATATTAAGCTTCAAGCCAGTTTTTACACTCTCTTCTTTCACCCTTATCAAGAGGCTTCTTAATTCTTCTACACTTTCTAGCGTCAGAATAATATCATCTGCATATCTGAAAGTGTTGCTTTTCTCTCAGCAAGTGTAATTCTGATCAACCTTGATTTGTCTAGTCTGAAATTTTGCATGATATACTCTGCATAGAAGTTAAATAAGATGACAATATGCAATCTTGTAGTATTACTTTTCCAATCTTAAACCAGTCAGTTCCTTGTTTTGTTCTAATTATTATTTCTTAGTCTTCATGCAGGTTCCTTTAAGTATTTATAAAACAATTATTTGCAATATGGTTCTGCTTGACCCCAGAGGAAAGAGCAAGGAGCAGTATGTAAAAATGTTGATTTAGGTTTGACATGAAAAAATGTTTCTATCATTAAAAGCTATGTAAAAATCTAATGAGCTCCTTCAGGACATACTGCAGAATTCCATCCTCACTTGAGGTCTTTAAGCAAAGGTTGGATGTCTCCTTACCCAATATGTATCAGGTGACTTATCAGGAGAGGAACTGAATGTTGTGGGTTCCAAGCCTCTTTCAATTCTCTGTTCTGTGATTCTGTGCTGATATAAAAACCATTATTTAGGAAGTTGATTATTCTTCTGACAAATTATCTCCATATTATAAGATCACATGAAACATTGTAATTTCATAATCTGTCTACCTTTCCATTAGGAGTCCCAATTTTCTTAAAGTTTTGACTTTACTTTTGAGTGCATACCAGTTATCAAAAGAAAATGCTTATCGATCTTATTTTTCAACCTTCTGAGATCAGATTCATTAAAATAATCTCTCTTTTAGTTCCATAGATTCTTGTACACAGGAATTTGTATAAGAGCAATCCTTTTAAAGTAACTTAGGCCATTTTAAACCTCACATTGGAGAAGATGCTAAGGTTTTGATACTTGACTAATAGCTAGTATTTACATGGTGCTTTAAGATTTGTATATGTTATCTCATTTTTATTCCCATAACAATAACCCTTTGCTATTATTTTTAAATTTTTATTACACTATTTTATTTTTTCAAATACATGCAATGGTAATTTTCAACATTTACCTTTGCAAAACCTTGTATTTCAAATTGTTCTCCCTCTCCCCCTCCTCAAGACAGCAAGCAATTGGTTAAACATGTGCATTTCTTCTAAACATATTTCCATGTTTGTCATGCTGTGCAAGAAAAATCAGATTAAAAGTTAGAAAAATGAAAAAGAAAAAAAGCAAAAGCAAAACAACAACAACAAGATAAAAATACTAGGCTTTGATCCACATTCCTTGTCCATAGTATTCTTTCTAGATGGATGAAACTTTCCATCTGGTCTATTGGAATTGCCTTGAATCACTTCATTGTTGAAAAGAATGAAGTCCAGTTAGATGCTATTATTATCCTTATTTTGTATATGAGAAAATGGAAATTAGATGATTTAAATTAAGGAATTCCTGACTACAAGTTCAGTACTCTGTAGCACTGAACTGCTTAAATAATAATACAAATAAATGACATTTCATAGTCAAAGTTTGTAAAGAATTTTATACATATATTATCATTTGAATTCATAGCAATCCTATAAGACAGAAGCTACTATTAGCCCCATTTTTATAGATGAAGAAAACCAAGGCTTAAAGAGTTTAAATGACTTCCCCATGGTCACCCAGTTGATAAATATTAGAGGTAGAATTGAAACTCAAAAGTTTTTTTTTTTTTTTTTTTGATTTCCAGTACAGCTATTTATCAACCATACTATCCTATCTTTACATTACTGGAACAGGGAGTAAAGTGAAGGGTAAATAGTAGCTCAGATTTATTGACAAGATATGCCCACCTTCCAACTCCAGGCATTTTCATTGTCTGTCCCTTATTCTAGGAGTGATCTCTCCTCTGATTTCCACTTCCTGGCTACTATCAAGTCTCAGCTAAAATCCTATGTTAATCAAGAAGACTTTCCTCATTCTCCTTAATACTAGTGCTTTTTCTCTGAGAGTATCTCCAATATATTACATAAATGTGTGTGTGTGTGCATGTGTAGTTTCTACATAGTTTATTCAATCTCTCTGACCAAATAGGCTGCAGATTCCTTGAAAGGAGGGACTATTTTTGCTTTTTTTTGTATTCTTGGGACTAAGTAAAATGTCTGGTACATAAACACATGATAAATGTTTACTGACCTGATAATTTATTTCATTTTGGACAAAGATCATGAGCAAGACATTTCTCATTGGTCTTCAATTTCCCCACTTCTATAATGGGATAGTTACACCAATTTCTTTGTATTCTTTCAACTCCAAATTCCATAATCCTACTGGGCTCTAATAATTGCTAATAATTGTAGCTAACATTTATATGGGACTTTAAGGCTTGCTTTACAAAATATATGTGTCTATATATATGCATGCATGCATATACACATGTATATACATATGCATGTATAATCTCATTGAAATTACATGAAATTATCATTTGAGAATTAGAGATCATTTAAAGGGACTAAATTTCCAAGCCAAGGTTATGGAGCACCATGAAATAAATATATTAATAGGAAATGATGGTGGAAGTAACTATAGTTAATGACTATACTTCTTACTCCTTCTAGTTACTAGACTCTACTTGCTACTAATTTATAACATGGCCAGGTTTATGAAGAAAGAAGACAGACCTCTATATTATTCCCCTTAGTTTGTATTGATTTACTCTTCTGTTGTTTTCATAATTCTACCATTAAGAAAAAACAATAGCAACAACAACCACCAAAAATGGTCTTCTAGGATTTTTTATATACTTATGATCCAAAAAACAAACAAACAAACAAAAAAAAAACAAACCCACCACCACTTAGGGATATCCTGCTGAGAAACTATTTTGAAGTTAAGCAGAGGACTCCACATCCAGAATTCTAGAGGTAAGAATGCCAAACCAAATCATCACTCAAAACAAACAGTAATAGAATCATAGAATGCATATAAATCTAATGATAATCCAACTCCTTCATTTTATGGATGAGGAAACTGATGTTCAAGGAAATACAATGATGTGCCTGATGTCACATCAATAAGGAAATTTTGACTGAGTAATCAGATAGAAAACAAAGAAGAATTAAAGAACACAGGGGATCACCATCAGGTTGCTGAAATGAAGTTAAAACACAGGAAAGAAGAATCCAGATTGTTAAATCAAATTTAGATATATTGTTGGTGAGAACCAGGAGTTCTGGTGAAGTGTCTTTGTGTAGTCAACTAGCTAGAATCAGGGTAGTATTACAGAGGCAGTTTCCTTAAAGGGATATGATTTTAAATTCTTGATTGTATCTGGTGCTGTCTTTTCCTACTTTGGAAAGTAACATTAAGGCTTATCCTTATATTATTAGATATGCAGGTTATTGGTACATTTAAAAATTTTAAAAGTCAAAATTTTATTTACATGAGATTATTTTTCACATATAAGCAAACCAAAAAAAAAAAAAAAACAAACTAGTGAAGCTTTAGCTCAAAGAGGTATGATAAGGAACTATTGCTAAGTATATCTATTATTTATATCTGCTATTTTTTTACTTTTCTTTTGACAGACTACCAGTCTTCTTTCCCTTTTATTGACATGACTAAGAGCTATTTTGAGAGGCTATCTCCTCTGATTTCCCCCTCTACTTCCAGACAAGATCACATGAATATCCCATAATAATTGTAATCTATCCCAGTTTCCTTTGGTTGCCATAACCATATGTACATATATGTCCATTTATTTGTTTAATGTGTTTTATTGATGATTTTTGTCTTCAAATCAGTTGTTCTACAATGCTCTTACAGACTGAACTTTCTCTTGTGAGAAAAAATTGAGCAAATTATCTGATACAGTGATTGCATATGACAACACACCTAATATTCTATCCAGATAGCTCCCTGTTCCTTTGTTAAAAGAAGGAGAGATATGTTTCATTTCCTGTTTTTTCAGTTAAATTTCCTTTTAATGATTATTCACATAGTTGTAATTATTGGGCATATTGTAGTCTTGGTTTTGCTTATTTTACTCTTCATCCATTCAAACAAATCTTCCCCTAGTTCTCTGATCTTCATTTCTTACTGTGCAGTAATATTCCATTACATTCACTGTGTTTTGTCACTGTTTCTTTGCTACCATAAAAATATTACTATGAATATTTTGGTTGATATTCCCTTGATTGTTCCTCTAGTGTTTTTTAGTCTTTGTCAATGTGCATTTTATCAAGCATTTGCTATGCAGCAAGCACTTGATGGGAACTGGGAATACAAATACAGAAGTGAGGAAGTCCCTGACCTCAAAGTGCTCACCAAAGGGATGTAGCATATTCATGGAAAAAATACATGTAAGATATATACATGAAAACTACATTATTATGGTGAGCATTCAATATGGAGTAGTATAATTGAAATAATTAGGAAAGGCCTATTTAAGAAAGTGTCACTTGAGCTGAAACTTTAAGAATATTAAGTATCCTAGAGGCAACAGTAGAGAATGATTATTCCAGTCCTCAGGGTTAGCCTGTGCAATAGTAGAGGGGGTGAAAGATTGAATATCATATGCAAGAAATAGAAAAAAGACTGTGGACAGGGTATAGAGTATATGAGGTGGGAGGGGGAGTCAAATGCACATTGCAACTTTCCCCATTGCAGTTTTGCAATATCATTAGTTGACATTAGTAATTAAATAGGAATTGGGGGGGAGTTTTGCAGATGTACCAGATAGCAAATGAAGGCCAGAGGATATTGAACCCCAAATTTAAAATTAGGTTCTATAAACACCCCATAAAAGAAAAGGAAAAATGGTCCCTAATGCCAAAGATATGGAAGGGATAATTCTAGTTTGAAAGAATAGGCTAATTGCAGATTGTGAAGGGCTTTAAATTCCAAACAAAGGAGTTTGTATTTTAATCTCTATAATGCATAACAACTGATAATTCTTAAGCAAGGGAATGATGTTGTGATATCTGTATTTTAAAAGTAACAATTTGGCAGTTTTGTGCATGATGGATTGGAAAGATCAAAGATGAATGCAGAGACTTTTTAAAGAACATTCAAATCCTTTCTGTAGCTGTGACAGTTTCAGACAGGGGAAAAAAAGCATTGATACAGCATAAGGTAAGAATATATTGTCATCAATTGCAAGAAAAAGACCTGGAAATTATAATGGACCACAAGTCTTTTGAGGAATGGAAAAATAATCTACCAGTAATTCTCTGTTAAAGGAACAATAGAATATGGAAGTAGGTAACACAGCATTCCTATTTGAAAAAAAAAAAAAGATACATTCAATTTATAACAGTACTAATATACCCAAGATAATATACCTAAGATAACAACCCACATTATTATTTCTATGTATACTAGACATACATAAAGGTATAACATGTATATTTTGTATCTTTTCAAAATGATTAAGAATTTTGTGAAAGATTCAAAAGATTAACTTGCTTTGGCTCATTGAAGAAATATGTACTTACTAAGAAATTTTTTCTTTTCTATAATTAGATGGTTTTTATGTTATAAATTGAGACAAGGACCTCAAAGGATCCTTTTCTGAAAGAGTCCAGAAGGTTGTATATTTGATTTTTTGTTGATTTTTTTCCATCAGAAAGCAACCTTACAATGTTCATACATTTTAATATCACTCCAACATAGCCATTCATCTTATTCCCAAATTATTTTCTTCATTTTTGCAATAAAAACAGTTACATTCTATTTTAGAATAACTCAGAAATCCAGACATCTATATAGAACATGGTTTTTTTTTTTTTTTTTTTTCAGACAGCCAATCAGAGCTTCCTACTGCCCACTCCTCATCCTATCATCTCCACTTTGGTTTGCAATGCAATTGTTCATTTCCATAAAGTGCTAATTAAAAGTAGCATTTTGAAATGCTTCTCAATAAACCAAGCATTTTTAAAAATCCCTCAACTTCAGAGATGTCCAGCACATCAAATCAAAGGCTGACAATTAATGTCCATTGTTTGAAGAGTCCAGAAATGATTATAGGCTCCCAGGAGAGAGAAATTTGAAGTGGCTGCATTTGGTACCAGGTGTTTGAGTAAAGGGTGTTATTTGTCTTGAGATGTAATTGGGGTCAGCCAACCAATAAAAAGGTTCAAACTTTATGCCTCAGCTATTATTACTGGGCCCAACCCCAACCCTTTTCATCAAACTCTGGCTCCATTATCATCACTAACAATCGTTTTCTCACTGGGAGTTATCAATAAGGTTATGGCCATTGTCAAAATCTGATAGCCAAAAATTACTGACTCAGCATTTGCAGTTTCAACAGCTGCAGGCTTTATCCATGCTGTATGACATTTTGCAATGATTGTGTACTTATGTGTATATAAATATGGATACATACACATATTGGTTTTAAAATAAACAAATACTGTTAAAATAAAAGGTAGACTCCATTCTATAATATTTCTAATATTTCACATATCTCTCCTATATTATATTCTGTAATCTATTTTTTCAGTTATGTTTGACTCTCTGTGACCCCATTTAGGGTTCTCTTGGCAAAGATACTGGAATAATTTGCCATTTCTTTCTCTAGCTCATTTTACAAGTGAGGAATTGAGGCAAACAAGGTTAAGTGACTTGCCCAGGATCACAAAGCTAGTAAATGTCTGAAGCTGAATTTAAACTCAAGAAGATGGCTCTTCCTGACTCCAAGCCAGGTGATCTATCCATTGTGTGTACATATATGAAAATAAAACTTGCAAAATAATTTTTTCATACTCATACTTAGCTGGATTTCATTAACTTAAAATGTTAAAAATTGAGATGAATCACTGGTCATTTGCCTCCAATAACGCTGAATTTTATAAAAATTTCAGGGTTTTGGAGGAGGTAGTGGTGGTAGAAAGTAATTTCATGATTTCTAGGTGCTTTAATATTATTCCCATATAACAATTCTCATTTTTAGAGTTATAACTATAATTTGATTCATGTAGAAAGTCCAAGTATATCTAAATATACAGATTCATTTTGCCTTATAGACCTAAGTTTACCTTTCATTACTCCTATCAGCCATCGAAGTGGTGCAATGGATGGAACACTGGTCCTTAAACCAAGAAGACCTGAGTTCAAATCTAACCTCAAACATTTACTAGCTGTGTAACTATGGGCAAGAAATTTGATCCTGTTTGCCTTGCTTTTCTCACATGTAAAATGAGGTGGGGAAGAAAATGGCAGACTATTTTAGTATCTTTGCCAAGAAAATTTCACATGGAGTCACAGAGTCAGACATGACTGAAATGACTCAACAACAAAAACATAAGATGGAATGACAGAGAGCAAAAAAAAAAAATCTCAGCAAATTTTCATATCTGTGAAGCATACTTGTAGGAAAACAATGTTATGAATCTGGATATGCCTTTTCTGTTACTCTAGACAGTCTTCCTGTCTCTGAAGTATTAAAAAATAACATAGAAATCATGAACATATTTAGTATACACCTAGAGGATCTTTACTCTACTAAATTTAGCAATAACAACATTTATTTCCTTACTATATGGAACATTTCCTGAATCTTATTTAAGCTCTCATGGTTCATGAATCCCTTGTTATAGAAAATAGTCTCTTGCCAGCAAAGATGATTTTAATGGCCCTCACTTTAAACTAAGTCTTCACCATCTGTTCTTCCTTTTATTCTAAATGCTAAAAGAAATTAATTCAAAATTGAGCCATAAAGGAGGTATTTTATGTCTTAAAAATCCTGTTCATGTTTTGACAATTTAGAATGTACATAGCTATCTCCAGAAACATCTGGAGGAAAACAGCTGTCCTTTGATACCTGGTTTGGAGTTTTTCCCAGGGAAGATAAGAAATCATCTAAAAAATGGCTTTAGTCTTCCCCAGCTATACCTAAAATACACCACAAAATCTAAATGAATACAGATGGCTCAATCTGTAGAAACAAAAATATAGTAATTTACAAAGTTTGTTCCCTCAAGCACATAGTTTTTTTACTCAAGATGCTAACAAGATTTTTACTTCTGCTATGGGCAATTATTATTTGTTGGTGGTGTTGTTATGCATTTAAAGTGAAAGCCCATGGTTTTCCCAGATCTAGAATGTATGGAAGATTTACAGCTTGATTTACAGAAGAAATAGAACCAGTGACTTTCAATTGTATGAAACAGGCAAGAAAGAATCATTTAAACAATTAATCTAGCAAACACCAAAATAGAAAGTATTCTGCAAATGGAAAATATTTCTTTTTTCCTTTCCTTTCCTCCTCCTTCTCCTCCTCCTCCTCCTTCCTTCTTCTTCTTTCTTTCTTTCTTTTCTTCTTCTTCTTCTTCTTCTTCTTCTTCTTCTTCTTCTTCTTCTT
>JAJPUD010001796.1:16103-34139 GCA_023553655.1 Myrmecobius fasciatus | reverse complement strand
CAAACAATCCTTCCCCTTTAGAGCCCCACCCACCCCCTTTTTCCCACTTTCCCTCCTGTTTCCTTATAAGTATGTCTATAATTCCCTCTGAGCCAAACCTGATGGGATGGAGATTAACCAAATTCTCATTCCCCTCCCTTTTTTCCCCTCAATCATTATAGGTTTTCTTTGCCTCTACATGTGATGTAATTTCCCTTATTTTACCTCCTTTTCCTCTTCTTCCAGTGTTATCCCTTTTCTACCTCTAATTTCTTTTTCAGTTTATCATATCATAATAATCATAAAATCATATCATAATAATCATAAAATCACAGTAATCATATAATCATAATGTAATAATAGATTCATAAAATCAACCCTCATTCTATAAGTATAACATAAATATAGTTCTCAAGAGTTTTTTTTTTTCTTGTTACCTTTTTATGTTTCTCTTGTGTTCTGTGTTTGTAGATAAACTTTTTTGTTCAGTTCTGGTCTTTTCAGTAGAAATAGGTGAAATTCTCCTATATCATTGAATGACCATCTTCTTCCCTGGAAGATAATGCTCATTCTAGCTGGGTAATTTATTCTTGGCTGTAATCCAAATTCCTTTGCCCTTCAGAATATCTGATTCCAGGCCCTTCGATCCTTCAAAGTAGAAGCTGCTAGGTTCTGTGTGATCCTAATTGTGGCTCCCTGATATTTAAATTGTTTCTTTCTGGCTTCTCGTAATATCTTTTCCTTGGTATGATAGTTCTGGAATTTAGCCACGTTATTTCTGGGGGACTTAATTTTTGGGTTTCTTTCAGGAGGTGATCGGTGGATTGTTTCAAGGAGTATTTTGCCTTCTGGGTCTAAAATATCAGGGCAGTTTTCTTTTATGATTTCCTGGAAGATAATGTCTAGGTTCTTTTTTTCATCATGGTTTTCAGGAAGCCCTATAATCCTTAGATTGTCTCTCCTAGATCTCTTTTCCAGGTCAGTTGTTTTTCCTAGGAGATATTTCATGTTTTTCTCTGTCTTTTCATTTATTTGTTTTTGTTTGACTGATTCTTGAAGTCTTGATGAGTCATTCATTTCCAGTTGTTCAATTCTAATTTTTAATGTCTTATTTTCTTCAGTTACTGTTTTTAGTTCCTTTTGCAATTGACCAATTACATTTTTTTGTTCATTGCATTCTTTTTCCATTTTTTCTATTTTATTTTGCAGTGATCTCATTTCGTTTCCCCATGTTTCTTCTAACTCTCTTTTAAGATTTTTTATGCAATCTTCAAAGAAAGCCTTGTGACATGGAGACCAGTTTATGTCTCTCTTTGGGGCTTTTTCTGGAGTTGCTTTACCTTTAGGGGCCTCAGGATTTGAGGTCTGTTCTTCCCTCTCTCCATAAAAGTTGTCTATGGTGAGAGCTCTTTTTGGTTTTTTATTCATTTTTTTTTAAAGGTATGAGGTCTGTTTAGGGCATAGGTGGGACAGCTGCTTTAATTTGCCCTGGGGCAGTTTGGCTGATTGAGTTATTTCAGGTACTGGGCAGTTCTGCTGATTGAATTATGTCAGGTGCTGGGCAGTTCTGCTTTAGTTCACCCTGGGGCAGTTTTGCTGATTGAATTATTTCTGGTGCTGATCAGTCCTGTTGATTGATTGATCGCCCTAGGGTCCTGTCTAATGGCAGCTAGGTCCAATGCTCATCAGGGGTTCAGTGGTTCACAATCTACCCCCCACAAAAGGCAGACCCTCCAAACCACCTGCCCACAATCAGGACAGATTGGCCCAAGAGGCCTGCAGAAGACTCCCAGGTGTGTGAAAAGCACAACTCTCCCACTCCTGTTTCAACTCCTGTTCCAGCATCCTGCTCTAGCTTCCTGCCCTGGTCTCCCTGTCCTGCAGTCTGGGTTCAGCAGACCATCCCCCTGCCCAATTAAGACAGACCTGTTTTGAAGTTCTTCCAGAGTATCTTCTTCTAGAAACGTGTTATCCTCCAGATATTGTGGATTTTTTTTGCTTCAAAATCAGTCTAGAGGCTTCATATGTTGTTGGTTTGAAGGCAGGTTAGAGGAGGTTACAGAGATTCCTGTCTGATCTCCACCATCTTGGCTCCCCAACCTAATGCTTTCTCATGAACAATTAGGTTACAGCTATGGTTCTTGGTCAAAATGTGTTATATATAGTTTTTTTCAAAATAAGAAGACACTTACTTCCTTGAATAACAATAAAAATATTCTCATTTAATCTAACTTGATGGCTTATGATCTTTTAAAAGTTTGAATTACATGAACAATTTTCTTGTTGATCATTTCTTTTCATTCCAGTTCTAACTGTAGTCAATGTCCTCCTCAACATTTTTGTTAGTGATTTGCAGTAACTGGCATAGATAAAGCATACTTATCAAATCCATGAATGATCCCAAATAAATAGTCCCAGGAATAGCTCAAATCCAGAAATTCCATAACAAAGAAATGCTGACTGCTCCACCAGCCAAAAAGCAGTTCAAGAAATAAGAGATTACAATGATTACAAAAGACCTGGAAATTTCTATTATAAACAAGAAATCTTATAATAAAATATTACAAAAGGAATATTTTTTTACAACCAAAGAAAGAAGAACAGGAGGAGGAGGAAGAAGAGAAGGAAAAAAAAAGGAAAAGGAGAAAGAAGGAGAAGGAGAAAGAGGAGGAAGAGGAGAAGGAGAAGGAGGAAAAGAAGAGAAAGAAGAGGAAGTGGAAGAAGAAGAAGAAGAAGAAGAAGAAGAAGAAGAAGAAGAAGAAGAAATTTGGTGAGAGATGGGAAGACTGATTCTGTTCTGTAGGTTTTCAGAGAAGCAGAGAGAAGGGCAATAGGAATGAATTAATATAGTGTGGAATTTGCCCTTTCTCATTTGCACGAGAAGAAGAGTGCACAAATATGGAAAAATCAATGGCAGACGTAGATAAATCAGACAAAAAAAGATTGACCACACACCAAATTACATTTTACACAAAAAAATTTCCTATAAAAATATATCACAATTAACAGGAAAACAGGTGGACTTAGACTGGGGGTAAAGGCCAAAAAGGAAGATACTGAAAGGGAGACAATAGGTGCAAACAAAGCAAACTTCCTGATCCTGAATGGGAATTTTAAATAAATTTTTAAAAAGAAAAGAATTGGAAAGTAAGTCGGCAGATTCATCAATTGAGGGTGGCTAAACAAATATCAATAAATATAATGAAATATTATTACAATGTAATAAATGACAAAAGAGAAGACTTCAGAGAATCTCAAGAAATAAAAAGTGATGTAGGCTTAAGTGATCAGTATCAAGAGGACAATAACATTGTAAAGAAAAGCAATTTTGAAAGGCTTAGAAACTCTGTCAGAATTAAGGGAGAAGGGTAGAGGTGCAGAACCAAGATGGCAGAGAAAAAGCACTTGAGCTCTCCCCCAAACTTCTCCAAAAGCCTTTAAATAGTAGTGTCAACCAATTCTGTGAGCAGCTGAACCCACAAAAGAATGGGGTAAAATAATTTAGAAGTTCAGTAGGAAAGGTGTGTTGCATCTGATTAAGAGGCACCATAGATCCAGATCCAACAGGAGCAGGTTTTGGGAATCACTGAATCAGCAGTGGCAATAGCTGCATCTGGAGATCTCAATACTCAAATGATCTGGGACATAATCCGGGATGGCAGTTCCAGTGCATGGAGGAGCACTAACACATCAGAGCTTATGACCATAATGGAGTTAGGACTCTCTTCACAATTCCAGGGCAGAAAAGAGCATTTGTGGTCACTCACAGACCAAAATACAGGTCAAGAGAGTAGTAAGCACACCTCTATTTAGATCAGACCACCTTGGAAGAATTGAAAACTTACAGGTCCCTATAAATATCTCTAAAAACAATTGTCCTAAACCCCTGAAATTTGGGACAGCATGTTCTTAACCCTGGAAGCAGGTTGTATTTTAATAAAGAATTAAAAGTCAAGAAATAGGCTGAAAAGATGAGTAAACAGAAAAAAATTCTGACCATAGAAAGTGACTGTGTTGACAAGGAAGATCAAAACAGATATTCAGAAGATGATAACAAAGCCAAAGTTCCTACATTTAAAGTCTCAAAGAAAAATATGAGTCTGTCCCAGACCATGGAAGAGTTCAAAAAGGATTTTGAAAACCAAGTAATAGATGTAGAGGAAAAACTAGGAAGATAAATAAGAGTGATGCAAGAAAATCATGAAAATGAGTGTACTGCTTGGTTAAAGAGACTGAAAAAAATAATGAAGAAAACAACATCTTAAAAAAACAGATGAGACCAAATGGTAAAAGAGGTACAAAAAGCCGATGAGAAGAATTCCTTAAAAAATCAAGAAGCAATAAAATAAAACCAAAAGAATGAAAAAAATAGAAGACTGTGAGATATATCATTGGAAAAACAACTAATCTAGAATATAGATCAAGGAGAGATAATTTAAAAATTATTGGAGTACCTAAAAACCATGATTAAAAAAAACAAGACAAAACAAAACAAAACAAAAAAACCTAAACATCATCTTTCAGGAAATTGTCAAGGAGAGCATAAAATAAAATTTGAAAGAATCAGCCTATCACCTTCTGAAAGAGATTCCAAAATAAAAACTCCCAGGAATATTTTATAGTCAAATTTCAGAGCTCCCAGGTTAAAAAGGAAATATTGTAAACACCCCAAAAGAAGCATAGTATCAAGGAGCTAAAGCTAGGATAACATAAGATTTAGCATCTTCTACATTAAAAGACCAAAGGGCATGGAATATGAGATTCCAGAGGGCAGAGGAGCTAGGATTAAAACCAAGAATTAGCTACCTGGCAAAAATGAGTATAATCTTTGTCGGGAGCAGGGGGTGGGGATAGGGGTGGAGCAAGAATTGGATATTCATTGAAATAGAAGACATTCAAGCCTTCATGATGAAAAGATCACAACTGAATAGAAAATTTGAGTTTTAAATATAAAACACAAGAGAAACATAAAAATGTAAACAGGCCAGGAAAATCATAAAGAAATTGGCAAAGTTAAACTGTTTATATTACTATATTACACATGTAATATATTACATATATTACTATATGGGAAAATGATATTTATAACTCCTAAAATTTTCCCTCATTATTAGAGCAGTTAGAAGGAGTACATATAGTCAGAGAGCACAGGTGTGAGTTAAGTATGAAAGGATGATATCTAAAAAATTAAATTAAATTAAGGAGTGAGAGAAGAAATGTACTGGGAGAAAAGGAAAGGGAGAGGTAGAATGGTATAATTATCTCACATAAAAGAGGCCAAAGAAAGCTTTTACAGTGAAGGGGAAGCGAGAGAGGTTAGTAGAAGTGGGTGAACTTTATTCTCATCAGAATTGGTTCAAAGAAGGAATAACATACACACACAATTGGGTATAGAAATCTATCTTACCTTATAAGAAAATAGAAAAGGAAAGGAATAAAGGAAGGTGGGGGAATGATAGAAAGTAGGTTAGATTCACAGAGGAGATAGCCAAAAGCAAAAGGGAGAGGCAGGGTGAAAGGAGAGAGAATAGAATAAATATAGGGGAGGAAAACAGGATGCAGAAAAATGAAATTAACAGTAGTAAGTGGGAAAAATTTTTGAAGCAAGTTTCTCTGATAAAGACCTCATCTCTCAAATATATAGACAACTGAGTCAATTTTATAAAAAATAAAAGCCATTTCCCAATTGATAAATGATCAAAAAGTATGACCAGTCTTCAGATGAAGTAAACAAAGCTATCTATAACCACATAAAAATGCTCTGACTCTACCCATACATGTGTTTTGCAAATAAAAAGCTTTAATAAAGAAAAGGAAAAAAAAATTCTCTGACTCACTATTGATTGGAGAAACACAAATTAAAATAATTCTGAGGCACTACCTCATACTTATTCTATTGGCAAATGAAACAGAAAGTGGAGGAAATGAGACATTAATGTATTGTTGGTGGAGTTATCAACGGATTCAACCATTCTATAGAGCAATTTGGAAATATGCCCAAAGGGCTATAAAATCACACAACTCCTTTGACTAAACTAGTAATACCGCTATTAGCTATATATCCCCAAAGAGACTGAAAACAAAAAGGAAAAGGAAAAGGACCCATATGTACAAAAATATTTATAGTAGTTCTTTTTGGTAACAAAGAATTGGAAATTGAAGGGATGTCCATCAATTGAAGAATGACTAAACAAATTGTGGCATGTAATTATGATAGAATATTGTTAAGTTTTAAGAAATTATGAGCAGAATGCTCTCAGAAAAACCTTGAAAGATTTATATAAGCTGATACAAAGTGAAATGCACCATGTGCAAAGTAACAGCAATATTGTAGCATGATCAACTGTGAATCACTTAACTGTCAGCAATACAATGATCCAAGACAACTCTGAAGGACCTATGACAAAAAAAAATTACCAGACCAAAAAGAAAATAAATAAAAAACAATTGATGTTGTCTGAATACAGATTGAAGCATACTTTTAAACTTAATTTTTCTTTAGGTTGCTTTTTTGCCTATGGTTTTTTTTTTAATCACAATATTGCTAATATGGAAATGTTTTGCATGACAACCCATGTATAACCTACATATAAAATTGTTTCCCTTCTCAATGAGGGAAGAGGGGAGAGAATTTGGAACTCAAAGTTTTAAAAATGAATGTTAAAATTTTGTTTTACATGTAACTCATAAAAAGTAAAATACTAAATAAATTCAAAAGAAAAAAATAAAGAAACTCTTATTAAAGCAGTGATTAATATCAAAGCAATGACCATGATGAGTTTTCCTAACTTCAGACATTCTACCCATTGCATCACCTAGCTACCAGATATTTATTTGTCACAAGGGTGTTTTTTTCTCTGTTTTTAGTTGGTAAATTAAGGGGGATAATGGCATGAAAAAAGAGATGTCACTTAAAATTGTTTTAATGCATAGAAAATAACAGAAAGAAATTTACATTGAAACACAAGCAAGAAAAAGCAAAAGATAATGTTTAAAGTTTCTTACGTTTTTATAAGCAAGTGGTATTAAATGGAGAGGAAGTTTCTTATATAATCCTTCCTTGATTTTTTAGTGCATATATGGAAATTTCAGATTACATGTGTGTGTGTTTACATTTTAAATTTTTTGAAAAAGTTGAGGACTTGGGAAAGAGAACAATAGATTGCATGAAAGAATTGTAATACAAAAAGATCAAGACTGAATGGAAAAATATGCCAACAAAATGAAATTTAATAGAGATAGACAAAAAATCCTGTGTAATGTTCACTTATTTTAGAAGAGTCTTTATTTTAGGAGATACTGATAAAGACATGCATGGGACTAAAAAGAGCTGTGAGGCTTTAAATTATGTCATACAAATATCTGAAAGAACTAGGGGAAGGGGCAATGTTTAGCCTAGCCAGAAAAGAGATTTAGCAATATCATCCCTGCTGTCTTCAGACATTAAAATTCATGTTACAGAGGGATTAGAATGAGTTTACTTGATCCCAGAGGCAAGTGAGACCAGGGGTTGGATGTTATAGAGAATGAAAACCATGCTCTAACAAGAGCTATCTAGAAGTAGAATAGTCAGCCTTGGGAAGTAATGAGCTTCCTACAGCTGAGTCTTCAAGGGGAGATGTTTCATGAATGGATTAGACCAGGTGATTCCAGAGGCTCTTGTAGTTCTGAATTTTGTCATTCTGTAGGTTCCTGAACAGCTAATTTGCCATTGCCCTTAAGAGGCAAATGAAGGAGGACCTTTTGTTTTGCTTGTCAGGACAGGTAGCATGAACTAATCTGCATTATGTAGTGACAGAGAGTTATAGATGTCCCCATTTGATATTTCTTTTCCAAGCTTAGAGACATGTTGTGCTTACCAGTACTGAAGAAAAGACTCTAGTTATGCATATGTAAGACAATTGAGGATTATTATTAGAAAAGAACCTTGCAAGACATTTCTGATAGGCACAGATTTCAAAGAGATAGCTTTTTAGAGAACTGAGATGAGTTAGTCATCAAAGTATATTACAATCTGTGCTTTAACCAGCTTGTATAAACTTTGAAGAGCTTGTTAAATTTTCAGCATAAGCCTTTATACCTCAGAAATCAATAAATGCTGTAAATTAAAATTTAATTGTTGTCTTTTGATTATGCATGTTTTATTATGTGTATTTAAGAAAGTGATAGAAAATGTCAATAATGCAGATTTTACTTAAAAGTGTGTCATGGGTACATTTTTTTTCCTCCAGAGAGCAGTTTATAAAACAGTTACCAGCACACTCTTGACTACAAACTTCCTAAAAAGAAAGAGAATATAATGAAGAGTTCAAGAAACTGATCATAAGCCTGGCACAGAGGCATGATAGAGGACTTCAGTTCTACAGACATCATTAGACATTCTTTTTAAATTTTTTAATAGTTTTTTATTTTTCTAATTACATGTAAAGTTAGTTGTCAGCATTTATTTTTGTAAGATTTTGAGTTCCATTTTTTCTCCTTCCTTTCTTTACCTTCTCCCTCCCCAAGATAGCAAATAATCTGACATATAGCCAGACATACACACACACACACACACACACACACACACACACACACACACATACACAAAATCATTTTAAACCTATTTCCATCATGTTGTGAAAGAAAAATCAAGACAAAAGGCAAAAACTATGGGGGGGGGGAAGCAAACAGCAAAAAAGGTGAAATTAGTATGCTTTGATTTGCATTCAATCTCCCTAGTTGTCTCTCTGGATGTGGATGGCATTTTCTATTCCAAGTCTATTGGAATTGTCTCAGATAACTATATTGCTGAGAAGAGCTAAGTCTACCATAGTTGATCATCACATAATCTTGCTCCTGGTTCTGCGTACTTTACTCAGCATCAGTTGCTGTAAGTCTTTCCAGGCTTTTCTGAAATCAGCCTGCTCATTATTTCTTATAGAATAATAATATTCCATTAAATTCATATGCTATAACTTATTCATCCATTCCCCAGTTGATAGGCATCCACTCAATTTCCAATTCATTGTCATCATCAAAAGAGCTGCTACAAAATTTTTTTGCACATGTGGAGTCCTTTCTCCTCTTCTTTGATCTCTTTGGGATATAGACACTGCTGTATCAAAGGGTATGCACAGTTTTATAGCCCTTTGGAAATAGTTCCAAATTACTCTCCAGAATGGCTAGATAAGTTGACAACTTTACCAACAATGCATTAGTGTTCCAGTTTTTCCACATTCTTTTTTCCTGTCATTTTGGCCAACTTGATAGGTATAAGGTAGTACTTCAGAATTGTTTTAATTTTCATTTCTCTAATCAGTAGTAATTTAGAGTCTCTTTTTATATGAATATAAATGGCTTTAATTTCTTCACCTGAAATTTGTCTATTCATATCCTTTGACCATTTATAAATTAGGGAATGACTTGTGTTCTTTTAAATTTGACTCATTTCTCTATATAGTTTAGAAACAAGGCCTTTCTCAGAACCACTGGAAGTAAAAATTGTTTCCCCTTCCAGTCTTGGCTGAATTGGAGTTTTTTTGTGCAAAAAACTTTTAAACTAATTAAATCTGTTTTTGCAGAGAGCATCTAATTAATTAATTTCATAATGTTCTCTATTTCTTGTTTGGTCATAAATTCCTTCCTTCCTTTTCCAAAGATCTGACAGATAAATTCCCTTGTTCTCCTAACTTACTTATAGTATCATTCTTTTTGTCTAAATTAAGAACTAATTTCAACCTTATAGTGGTATAGGTCGTGAGATGTTGGTCTATGTCTCATTTCTGTTATATTACTTTCCACTTTTCCCAGCAATTTTATCAAATAGTGAGTTCTTAAACCAGAAACTGAATTTGAGGGATTTGCCAAATAGGAGATTACTTTTTATATAACTTTTTATGTAATCTATTGCACTGAATATTTTTTAGCCAGAATCAAATTTTTTTAGCCTCTTTATGATATAGTTTTAGGTGTGATACTGCACGGCCATCTTCCTTTGCGGTTTTTTTTTTCATCATTTCCCTTGATGTTCTTGACCTTTTGTTCTTCTATATACATTTTTAAATTATTTTTTCTAAGTCTATGAAATAAATTTTGGCAGTTCATCATTAGATACTCTCTGCAAAAAACAGAGCAAACACTTCTTGTCTGATGATAATCTCATCCTTCAAAAAGTACAAAAACTAGGAGGGATAATGCTATGTTAGATATGATTCTCACTAGCAGGAAAAATACTGTTTGCCAGGATGGAAGTAAGTTGGGAGAAAGTATTCTCATCTAAAAACTTGAGGTAGAAAAGAGGAAATCTGAGTATCATCTAAAGGATACCTCTGACTTTAGAAAAGCATATTTCACAAAATTATTACTGGAAAATCCATTTAGAAGGGATGGGATGCTCAGGAATTAAATTCTGAAAACATAAAGGGAAACAATTCTTGTAAGAAAAATAAAGGGTTTGACCAGAAAATACCAAGGAACTCATTAACCAACTTATATTTTAAAACAAACATATAGAAGCTAAAAGCAAGGTTGAGGAATGTTAAAGTTCAGAATGAGCAAAGTTTGACAAAGGAAACACATGCTAACAAAAAGCACTTAATACAGAACCTGCAGGGCATACAGTAAGCACTTAAAAATGCTTTTCCTTTATTCTTTCAAAAAGGGAGATTTTTCATTTGGTTTGTTTGTTGGGGTAAAGGGACTCCATATTAAGAAAAAATAATCCTCATCTAACAGTGATCAACCCAAAATGTCCCCACTTGAATGATGATCATCCAGACATCCAGAATAGTATGTCAGTGATTAGTTGTTATCTGAATAAGTTCTGAACATAAGTCTGAACTGAGAGACTCGTTGGGCATGCTAGAATGTATTTTTTTTCAAATTTGAGTTAGATCACCTAGCTTCTCAAGTGTCTTCAAGCTATAAAATGCTATGATTCCATGAAAAAACAAGGAGATGGATAATGTTTATTGTCTAGACTATGAAATGCAGTTTCATGATCTACACTTAAGAGTTGATTCATCAGTGCAATTATATTGGACTAACCATGAATAGATAATGAATTAAGCATTAGCAAGTGGAAACCAAGAACTAGATTGCCTGTATGAAATCATGAAATACTTTTAATGACCTTAAACTTCTCTCTGAAACAATGGTCTCCAAAAATTAAAATTATGAGTCACTCAAAAGGAAGTGGAGAGTAATAAGCTGGGTGAGTAGACTTTTGCCAATGAGGAACTAAATGAAAGAAATGGCATTAAGGGAATCATTGGAGATATGTATGACCAGAAAAGGAGATGGACTGGTCACATAACTAGAGGGAGGAATAAATGATTTACAACTTGTGTGTTCCACTGTTATCCATATAATTTCAGGAGTTCTAGAGAAATGAATGAATATATTGGCTCTCATTCCTGTGAAGAATTTTGGGGAAGACAAGAGTAGCACAGGGTTAGAAGCTGTGGATGATTTGGGATGATAGCAAAAACTTCTGCATCATTAGGGATCCAAATTTGAGTACCTCTGGTACTAAATATGTTCTAGAGCCTGAAATGTGAACAGGCTTTATATAAAATGACTGCTTTGTAATATTGACTGCCAGACAGCATCCTGGTGTTCTGTCATGGAACAACAGTCTTTTTTGCCTTGAAGTAGACAAAATAGAGAGCCTTGAACAGAAGCATGTTGTTGTCCTGACAGTCTGTGGGGCCCAAGCATATGCCATTGGATCCCTTTCCACACATGCTTCACCTAAGACTAAGACATTTAATGAACTCGAATAGTTATTGAAAGCGCACTTCTCACCAGCTCAATAAGTCATTGTTCAGTTTTTTAAATTTCACACTCCAAATCAACAGCTTGGTGAGGGCATTTCAGCTTATAACATAGAACTGTGCCATCTGTCTCAACACTGCTGCTTAGGGAATTTCTTCAATGACATGTTTTAGGATCACCTCCTGTATGGAGTTCATGATACAGACTTCTTAACTGACCCACATTTGACAATTTTAATGGCCTAAGAGGAGACCCAGACAGCAAAACTGCCACAGTCAATTCAGTTCAATTTAATAATGTTTATTAAGTACCAAGAAGATAGTTAAGGAGTATAGTGGATAGAGTCCCAGAACTGGAGTCAGGAAGACTCTGGCCTCAGACTCTTATTAGCTGTGTGATTACACAAAAGCCAGTTAACCCTATTTGCCTTAGTTTCTTTATCTGTAAAATAAGCTGGAGAAGGAAATGACAAACTACTCTAGTATCTTTGTCAAGAGAACCCTAGGTAGGGTCACAGAAAATCAGACATGATTTAAATGACTCAATAACAACATTAAATATCTAGTACGGGAGGAGGATTATTTTAACTTCTGGGGAAAGATAGGAAGTTTAGAGAAGACATGATCTCTGCCCTTGTGAAGTTTATAGGCCATTAAAAATACAGATATGAATAAGAGATGGAAGTAATTTTATGTTATATCTGAGGGGAAAAAAGTCAGTTTCAAGTAGAATAAGATAAGATACTATACAGAAGCGATAACTGTGCCATTATTATTCCTGAGGTCCAGAATTACTTTGAAGTAATTAAAATAATTGAGAACTTGCAAGAGAAACAAATGTCATTTGGATTCATAATTCATTTGAAATAAGAAATGTAGCTTTTGCTGTAATGGAGCAGAGAATGTATAAAATTATCACTTGAAAGTCCTTTGTGATCCTTGGTATGACATTTGTATACTTAAATGTCCAAAAACAAACTGGATTGTTTTTTCTGATACCATGCACATATAGTTTGTAGTCTGATAGAACTCCTTGGATCAACTTTAGTCTATATGTTCTAATATGTCAATGGACCTGTAAAGTCTTCAGTGTGGATATTCTCTTTTATTAGTCCAACACAAGGTACACACTCAATAAATGCTTTCCGATTATTTACTGAATGATTCAGATCACAACCAAATCTGCCCTTCATGTGTAAACTCATGTTCCTCCACAAATTATCTATACTGGGCTCATTCATCATGCTAGAAGTTCTTAAAAAAGTTTTAATAAGTAAAAATGGATACCATTAAGGTATATTAATAAAGGTGTATTGATTGACTGACTGACTGACTGACTGACTGACAGATGGACTGAAATTGTCTTGACATTGTGAGGAAACCAATGGAGTTCATGAACTGACTATTGAGTAGCCCTTGGATTATCAGATCAAGTCTTCAGACAATGGTTACTAATAATTATAATCTCAAAGCCTTAGTGACAATTATTAGGGACAAGGGTTTTATCTCTAATACATGTATCTCACATATATGCTCTAATATTAGTTAATTAGTGGATATTTCTTCAGTATCAATTAACTAATTATGTCCAATAACTTTTTCAAAGGGCTATATACTGAGAAGGTGTAGCAATCCCTTCTCAATGGTCCTCTTCTTCAATGAAAGACAAACAACATAGCAATGATGTATAAACTTCCCAAGCTGGGTCAGGGTGAGAGGGTTCTGAGGAGAGCAGATGCAAATTTAAAGTGCTAATATTTGGTCATGTCTGATTCTTTGTGATTCCACTTAGGGATTTCTTGGCAGAGATATGTGGTTTAACTTTCCTTCTCCAGCTCATTTTATAGATGAGGAAACTGAGACAAACAGGGTTAATGTCTTGATCAGAGTGACACAACTAGTAAATGTCTGAAGCCAGATGTGAACTCAGGAAGAGGAGTCTTCGGGGCAACAGACCTGGTACTCTGTCTACTGCCCTATCTAATTGCTCCAAACTTAAAATAGTTCCTATAAAATATTTCTCCAAAGATTTGGGGGATAATTCTTAGCTTTGATATCTTCTTGGAGTCCCTACCAAGTTCACTTCTAGATGTGAGTGAAAATCAGTAGTGAACTAAACAGGGACTGAATATCTATATGGCCAAATGGAGCACCTACAGTGACTGAGACCCCAGATATCAAGTTGTTTGGCTAATGGAACATGGATGAGGTATAGATCCACAACATCTCCATGTGGTCTTCTTACTCCCTATTTTCCTCACTCCCCAGACTCCTACTCTATATAGTCTACAATCCAATGACTAGTCTCCTAGTCTCCTATCTCCTAGCAACATTTCATCTCTTGAATCTGAGCATTTTCACTGGCTTTTCCAGATCTGGAATGTTTTCTCTCTTCAAATAAATCTTTCATTCTCCATGTTTTCCTTCAAAATCCAACTAAAATCCTACCTTATACAAGAAGCCATTCCTGTTCCTACTTCATGTTAGTGGTTTCTCTTTTTTGATTATTTCCAATTTATCTTGCATTTTTTGCTTGTACATAGTTCTTTACTTGTAAATTTACAGCTCTTGTTAAGAGTGTGTGATTTCTGTGAGCTTATTTTTTAAAAACCTTTCTTTGTATCTCTATCATTGAGCACAATACCTGGTTCTTAATAAATGCTTGTTGATTGATTTTTCCTCAAGAATAACATAAGATTGGGGGCAGCTAGGTGGTGCAGTGGATAGAGCACCAGACCTGAAGTCAGGAAGATCTGAGTTCAAATTTGACCTCAAATACTTAACACTTCCTAGTTGTATGACCCTGGGTAAGTCACTTAACCCCAATTGCCTCAGGGGGGGAAAAGATTATTTTCAAATTCTTTGCTGAAAATGAGGTAAACCATGTGAACAGCATTCCCCTGACTTAGTAAATTTATTAAAAAAAAAACAAAAAAACTATTTAGACAAGTATTATGACTTCTGCTTGCTGATTTTATGCTAGCTTTTTTGTGGCCATGCCCTTCCTTTTAAAGATTTTCATTAACCATCTTCTTGATATTTCTGTTTTTTCCTTCCTTATCTTCAGTATCAATTCCTTACTGGATATTTTTGTCCCATCTTTTCCAGTTTTAAGGATTCTCCTTTGCAAAAGGAATGGAAACAAAATAAAAATTGAGCAGCTCTGTTTTTTCTCTGTTTTTAGTCATTATCAATTGTACTTTAAGTAACAGTTTTATTCATTCTGAGCCTCTTCTTTGATCCCAGCCTAACTCAAAATAAACTTTTTAATGCCCTTCATTTACCTCATTCCTTCTGGTGTATCATCCATTGCTTAGGATGATGTCTGGCATGTAGTAGCTGCTTAATAAATGTTGACTAATTAATTGACTGATTGATCTGTGCCAATTTACTCACTAAAAGTGGGTAGCAGTCATCTGTTTTTAACAAATCTTGAAATAGCCTCTGATGTCTTTGATACATGCTTTCTGTGACCAACAGACCTCTCTTTTTTGTTATCAGGTCAACAAGTAGCTGCCTTAATACAAAAAGTCACTAGCAACCAAGGATCATTTGATTTCTTTTCTTTTTTTTTGCTGAGGCAATTGGGGTTAAGTGACTTACCCAGGGTCACACAACTAGGAAGTATTAAGTGTTTGAGGTCAAATTTGAACTCAGATCTTCCTGACTTCAGGGCTGGTGCTCTCTCCACTGCGCCACCTTAGCTGCCTGCTGCTCCTATGATTTTTAACTGATTTTGAGGTAGTGTGGTATAGTGGAGATTAGATTTAATATAGAATCTATAGAAATTTTTTTCAAATTCTAGCCAGTCCATTTGCAACTTAACTTCTCTGGGATTCTTTTCCTCATATGTATTGGAGTAGTTGCTCCCTGGCTTGATATCTGTGATCTTACCATCTCTCATATGACAATTTTATTAGTATAATTGTGCTGTATCAATAGTTAGACTGAACACCTTGGAGTAATTATAGGTCAAATTTGGAAAGTTCTGCAATGTTTCAGAATCTGATGCAATTAACACAGTGTCAGCTACAAATGATCTGAAGGCTTTCACCATTTATAGGGAATTACATCTTCATTATTACTCTACTATCTCTTTGTTGATAAAACATTATTGGCATCTACCTATTTTTTATACCTCACTTAACATTAATAATTAGAGGGTTATGGTACAAATTTATCCATGTGATTACATTTTTTCAAGGAATTTCATATTATTTTAGCATATTTGTGAGTGACATCTAATTGGAGTAGAGTGAGCCACAGTGTTTTGCTCTGCTATATTAAATTTGTGTAATAACCATCTAATAATGAGCACAATTGGATTTTGTACTCTCCATTTTTCAGTTAATTTTTATAATCTATAAAGATGTATTCTATACAATATCAATTATGAAAAACTTTCTATTCCCTCCTCATAGCTTCATCAAATATGTGCAGGATTCCTGTATACATTATTCTCAAAATTTTGCATAGATAGAAAAGTAGGCTTTTAACTCAGCAGCTACTCATTTTCTCAGTTACTTTTTGTAATGATAATTTTTTTCTAAGCTTTTGGAATCTTCACTTCTTTTAGATATCTTGAGAATTCAATCTTTCATTGCATTCAGAATTATATTACTTTCTGCTTGGACCGCCCATAGTCTAGTTCAACTAATCTTCCCATTTTAGCTTTCTTTAGTATTATTTCCACTTCCTCATGTATATGACTTGAAAATCCAAATATGTTGTGTCCATTGTCATTGATGGAGAAAAGAGTTTATGATAGAGATTTTCATGGACAGTTTCTTTTTCCTTAGAACATGTTTTAATTGATTGTCATTTAGTTTTAATTATATCACTCTTATTTCCCAATGACTTCCTTTGCAGAGATTATCTTTCTTAAAATAAATACTATCAAGCAAAACAAATCAAGCAAAACTCATTTAGCACCAATGAGTCTTATCTTTATATACTTTATGCCATTTAGCATGTATTATACATTGTTTCTCTAAGGAGAGGCAAAAGCTAAGGGGATAGATAATCAATAAAATGTTAGATCTATTGTTAGGAAGACAAGTTAAAATCCTACCTCACTTACTTTGTAGTTGTATGAGCTTGGACAAGATATTTAACTTTCCTTCTTCATCTGTAAAATGGAGATAATAATAGTACATGCCTCATAGGGTTGTTCTGAGGATCCAATGAGATAACACATGTAAAAATGCCATATAAATCTTAAGATATGCTAATTTATTATTAGAATTATTACTGTTGTATTTGAAAATCACAGTCCATCAGTCAAAGAACCACTATAATTATTTTCCTTGCTAAATTTATATAGTTATACAGATATAATCATCAAATGATCAAGTGTAGATGTCATGACAAAGTTCTAATCTGGTGATTCTTTTATGAAATATGTCCATACTTTGCTGTGATTAAATAATAAAAGGCAATACTTTTGGTGGGACTGAAAATTGGCAATTTTAATGGGCTCGATAGGAGTTTTCTTAAGAAAGTGTTACACAAACATTGGTCTGATTTCCAAGTTAAATATTAATGTGTATAATCACAAATATAGTTAAAATATAAAGATACATATATATATATATAATATATATAAATATATGAATATAGTTACACTGTCTACCAGGTATTTGAAGACAAGTAATAAAGTTTCACATCTTATATCCTAAGTTTTGAAGTCTTCAAACTATCAGAATTTCCTTTTCTAAGTGTATCTAATAATCTTGGAGGGCTGGATACCGCTGAGTAATAAAGTATTAACTTTTTCATGATGCCTCCCCCCCAACACTATCCCCAACACACAATCGGTTTATCTCCCTAAATCACATCCATCTAATTAGTTAGTTTAAAAGCTTCCTTTTAGAAGCAACTATGGTTTCTACTATTTTTCAAAAGATTAGTTCTTTTAAGTAGTTCTTTTTCTAGCTCCTCCTCTTCTCTATGGAATTTAAACATAAACATACAAACAAAGTCTCAGGAATAGTAAGGTATGTAAGCAAATTAGACTCTGAAAATGGCCTTGGACCACAGAACCACAAAGTATCTACCAATATCTACAGGATGATCAAGCATAAAGCACAGAAATCTTTGACAGCTCTTTGCACATATATTCCTTCTTCACCAAACATTATTAAGGGCCTACCTTTTGTAAGGTGCTGATATTGTACCTGCTAGAGATAAAATATGAAAAAAATTCCAATCCCTGTCTTAAAGGGACATATTCTCATTCTCATTTTCATTCTCTCTCTCTCTCTCTCTCTCTCTCTCTCTCTCTCTCTCTCTCTCTCTCTCT
>JAJPUD010001796.1:0-10591 GCA_023553655.1 Myrmecobius fasciatus | reverse complement strand
TAGTTCCAGAGGGTAAGAACTAAAGGAGCAGACGTTTCAGAGACACATTTTGGTTTGATTTAAAGTAACATCTACTAAGCACTATAATAATTTCAAATGGAACATGCTATCCTTTTTCCCAAGGAGGCTTCCCTTTATTGGAGATGCCCCAGCAAAGACTAGATGACCATTTGTGATGATTTTTATAAAAAGGAATTCTTACCTTGATAAAAAGTTGGGCTGTATGATTTCTGAGATCTTTTCCAGCTGTCATTTTGTGCTTCTCAGTAACTTCACATTATACCCATCCATTTAAGGTTTTGAGCCCAAATATAAGAATTTTACATTTACTTAAGTAAAACTATGTTCTTGCTAATGTGAGTACTTATAATGACCTAAGATTGCATCCCATCCTTGCCTGCTCATCTTGTGTCATTCTATGTCTCTCTTCTCTTTCTCTCTTCTCCAGAGAATCCTTCACAAGAACTCTATTCACAAGGACATTGACTGAGGTACCTTCCTGTAAAACTCTTGACATCAGGAGGATGTCATTGGAACACACAAGCTGGTTATATAGAAGTTATGCTACTACTACTTAAGACATAGTTAGATTGCACAGAGAATTCAGCACTAGGACTGAAGTCAGGAAGATCTGAATTTGAAATATAGCCTTAGACATTTACTAGCTGTGTGATCCAAGTGAGTCATTTAACCTCTGCCTACCTTTGTTTCCCCACTATAAAAGGGGATAATAATAACACCTACTTCCCCAGATTATTATGAAGATGAAATTAGATATTTGTGAAATATTTAGCTCAGTACTTGGAAAACAGTACAGGCACTTAATAAACATTATAGGTACCCTCCCCCCCCCATATGACCAGCACATTTCCTTTTCTAATCATACTTCATTTTCTACCTCTGATATCCAGTGCCATTGTTCATTAGTAATATATGAGAGCATATCATGCTCACTATGCATCTCTTCAGTGTCCTTTAAGTAATATGTGAATTAAACTTTTTTAAAAAAAGAAACAGATGACTATTAATATCTTTTGTTTCTATGACATTGACATTTCCCTCTGTATACTTTGTCCCTCCTAGAATGGTACATTATTTTTCAATGAAATAAGAGGAAGAAAAGGGGGAAAAGTTTAATAAAGCTCACCAAGACATTGTCTGATAGTATATTTAATGTGTCACACAAAGCTTGGAATACCTTTATAAAAGAGGAGACACCTCATAATTTTTTTCAGAGTCCACTTTGGTTATTATAATTGCACAGCATTAAATATCAATTGTCCTATTGATCTTTGTATTTGCAATGTTTTGGTCATTATGTCTAGCTTGGATTTGTAAATTCAAGGGAATTGGCAACTTAACTATTTTATTTGTAGAATTCCAAATTACCTTCCAAAAGGAATATATCCATTAACAATGATGTCTCCTTTTCACGAACCCTTCAATATTAACTATTCCTACATTTTGTCATCTGTGCCAGTTTTCTTGGTGTAAGGAAAAACTTAATTGTTGTTTTGATTTGCATTTCACTTATTAGCATTTCATAACATTTATGTGATTATCAATAATTTGTGATTCTTCTTTTGAGAACAGTTTGTTCAAATCTTTTAATGACCTAACCTATTGAGGAATGACTTGTGGTCTTATGAGTTTCTTTTAGTTGTCTCTCTAAATATTAGATTTATGACTCTTTTCAGAGATATCTGATATAAAGATTTCCCCCCACAGTCAACTGTTTTCCTTATCATAGATGCAATAGTTTTGTTCATGCATAACCTTTTTCAATTTCATATAATAAAAATATCTTTTAATTGTCTATTTCTTATATTATTTTTAAAAATTCTTATGCCAATAACTTTGAAAATTATATGTTTCTCTCTTAATTACTTGATGATGTGGTCTTTAATATTCAAGTCACATATCCATATTGAATCTGTTGTAAAATATAGTTTAAAATTTTGGTCTAAGCCTAATTTTTGCTGGATTGAGTCCTAGTTTCCTCAGCAATTATTTTCAAATAAGGTTTTTGTTTCTTAGGTTATTTAGGCTAAAGGCACATTGGACATTAGAGATTCAATTCAATTATTCCTGATCCTTCTCATTCTAGTCTGATGTACTTTTCTATTTTTAAACAACTAGCAAGTGGTTTTGATGATTGCTGGTTTATATCACTTGAATTCTAGAAGTGCTATTCTTCCTTCATTTCCATATTAAAAATATTTCCTTTGATATCCAAATTAATTTTGTTAGATGATCTTAAATCTTTCAATCTGTTTTCAAGATCAGTTGATTTTGATAGCAGATAACTTGTGTTTTTTCCACCAGTTTTTTGGTTTTGTTCTAATACTTCTATTGTCTCAAAGAATTATTGGTTTATGTTTAGTCTATTATAATTTGAGAGAGTTCATTAATTGGACAAAGTTTACCAAATTCTGTTCTATGGACAAAGTTTACCAAATTCTGTTCTAAGCTTTTTAATCGCCTGCTTGTTTCCTTGTGGTTTTTATTTCATTTTTATCTGTTTCATTTCTTCTAGGTATTGTTTGTGTGGAAAATCTTTTTTTTTTTTTGGCTTTCTGCTTGAAATTATGGCCATAGAGTCATTCCCTCTAGATTAGAATTTTTGGTATCTCTGAATCTATTAGAGCAATCAGTATCTCCTGTTGTTTATATATCTCTTCACTCTTAGTTCTTAAATTAAGGCCATCTTCTGAGGTCAGGTTCCAACTTCTGCTGTGATTTTAGGTAGCATAGTTAGTTTTGCTTGGTTTCCTGAGATCCTTTGCCAATCTTCACTTTTTTATTTTTTCTTTTTTGCTATCTTTTCATTCATTCATTCTTTTTTTTTGAAAGGAAATTGGGGTTAAATGACTTGCCTATGGTCACATGGCTAGAAAGGGTTAAGGTTTAAAGTCACATTTGAACTCAGGTCCTCTCGACTTCAGTGTCCCTACTCTATCTACTGCACCATCTAGCTGCCCAGAGACCTCCACCTTTTCCAACATTAGGTTGCCCTGGATATTTGAGTTTCTTAGTTCTGTCTCTTCCGGGCACTTTATGGTATCTCAGGATAAAAAAATCTCTGCATTAGGGTTGTCCTAGTCTGAGCACTGTCATGCCTGGACTGGTCACCGTTTCTAGAAATTTTCCATTTCTGTCCTCTGAGTTTCTCATCACCCCAGGACATTCTTAGGGGTTATACTTTCATTTCCTCTAGATATAGAGATTTGTATTCTGTATGAGATTCTAGTCATGCTGGGAGGCTGGCTTTTTGTGGTTTTCCTCTGGTCCTGACTTTTCTGAGGGCTCTCTTTCCTATTTCCTGTTGGTTTCTGGCTCACTTTTTGTACAATTCTGCTGTGAAAGAATTATTCACTCATTATAATTTCCCATTCTCAACACTTTCAGTAACATGATTTTTAGGGTTTTGTTGGAGGAGGTATGTGAAAGCTATTCTTCCTGCTTCAGGCTTATATCTTGCCTGGAGATGAGAGTGTTGTACCTTCAGGACTCTCTATGGCATCTTAGGACAGAATGCTAGGGATCTCAGATTGCCTAGACCTGGAATGTCCCAGTCTGAGTGCCATCTCTGTTATTCTATTGGCTGTAGCCTATCGGTCTTTGTATTTTTCCTCAAAACAACCGTTTAAGAGTTTTATTATTACTGTTTTTTAGATGTAGGGATTGTGATTTGGAAATCTCTTTCTGTCTCTGTCTATCTGTCTGTCTCTTTTTCTCTCTGTCTCTCTTCAAATCTCCATAATTTGAAACATAAGAATGAACATTTTATTCCCTTCCCTTCATATATAAATTCTATATTTTTATCATTATATTATTCTTTCTCAATCATATGTCACTCAGGTGGTGGAATGGGAGGAATGATGGTAGAAATCACTTAAAGAGAATCTCTTTCCCTTACTCTCAAATAATATGTCCAAGATTACAGATAGCAAGTATCATTGCTAGGATTTGAACTCAGGTCTTTTGATATCATGTTCTTTTTTTTGCTATACTATGCTGCTATAATCTATTCTTAAAATGAAAGGTTTGATCTGGCTGGTTCTGACATCAGCCAGAATTCCTGTAGGGTTGGCAGGATTTTTGTTGGCACTCCTCTGCATTTAAAAAAAAAAAAGGAAGAAGAAAAAGCAAAAATTCTTCAAGTCGCCTTAAGTCCTAGTTCTTTCTGCATTTATTTTGAATTTGTTGTTTCTCTCTGTCTTTCTCTCTCTGTGTCTCTATCACTGTCCCTCTCTGTTTCTCTCTGTCTCTGTGTCTCTCTGCCTGTCTGTCTCTTTTTCTGCCTCTCTTCAAACCTCCATAATTTGAAACATCAGAAAGGATATTTTATTCCCTTCCCTTCATAAATGAATTCTAAATTCTTATCATTATATTATTCTTTTCCAATCATATGTCACTCAGGGGGTAGGATGGGAGGAATGATGATGGAAATCCCTTAAAGAGAATCTCTTTCCCTTATTCTCAAAGAGCTACCCGGTTCCCTAAGTACCTCATTGGCAAGCAGCTAGTGAAGAGGGAGGAGACTGTTCTTTAAATGGGTTTGAAATTGCATTGCTAAACAAGACAAAGCAACAAGCCTTTTATAATATCCTGGAACAATCAACTCTACTCCCCTTCAATCCATTGTGCTTTAAAAAAAAAACTATTAATTTTTTGGTTTGTATTGAAAAACCCCACATGCTGGAGGTTGAGCCATGCCCCATTGTATTTATTGTTGCTGTGGTCTTTAAAAAACAACAACAACAACAAAAAATTCACTCTGCAAATAAATAAATAAATGCAGATGAGCATTTGGTTCCACTAGTTCAGGCCCAGTTGCCTGGCAATGGCAGCCGATAGGAGGCACAGCCGAGAGTCAGTTTAGACGCCAGTGAAAGGAGAAAACAAAGGCATCAGCGGCATTTGTTTCTGGTTAAGTGCTCAATCCGGATGCCTGCTACTGAAGAGGCTTACCCAACTTTTCTCTTTATTGAATTCAGTTTTCTTCCCTTTTACAGCTCACCCCCCTTTCCCATCTGCACCTATGCACCTGTTTCTCAAGAATTAACAAAAGTTAAATGATGTGGCAATGCTACATTTAAGAGAGACAGAGAGATAAAAACAGAGACTGAGAGGGAGAGACATGAATATGAGAACTATCCCTACCCCTCCTTTATTTAGTTTTACGGAGCTTAATGGCTGTCCAGCACTGGTTGACACCTCATACCAATTCTTGAAGCTGGTATCCAACTCTTGCCTAAGTGGGAACTGTACAGCTTGCTGTATTGAGGATGGGAAAGTGTGAGTTGTATTTTGAAAGGTGCCAGGAAAACGTTTTCTTTTTTCCTTTCATCTTTGCCAATTCTGCCTGCAGTCGCCAAAAGGCATCTTCAGAAAGCTGATAATTAAAGCTACGGAATCTGAGCATGAGTAATCATTACCTATTTTCCTTGGGTGTCGCTGCCTGGAGAAAAAAGATGTATTTGCCAATAATTATTAGGTTATCACCTTAGCATATTAACTCCCTGAGGAGCCACATTCTGAGGATCAACGTCAGGCCAACCTTTGCAAGCTGAAACCTTTGAATCATACAAATGTGCCATACCCTGAGAACTCTAAAGAACAGATTTTTTTCCCCCTGAAAAAGACTACAAATGCATAACTGCTTAAAGGCTGTTCAATAATTTTTATTCCAACTCCACATAATGTTTAATTTGGAATGGGGGGGGGGGTGTAATAGACCAGTGGTTTCATTGCTGTGGGAAACTGCAAATGTGGAAACTCCTTCTCTCAATATAGATCAACTGCTCATCTGCAATTTTACAATCTTAGAGATTCCGGGGCATAGAAAGGTTAAGTGGTTTGTCCATAGTCATATATCCAGTAGCAGGACTTGAATTCAGGCCTTCCTGAATACATGACCGACCCTTTTTCCATTATATTACAATTGTCTCTTTTTGGTGTTTTACATATGAATGGTGATTTTTTTTTTAAGGAAGCATTTTGAAACAGCTGAGAATTCAATACTTTGAACCAAATTTCCATAGCACAATTTGTAGAAATACTATTAGGCTATTCTGTCATCCTTGAAATCTTTAATATAGCTCTAGTAAAAGATTTTTTTTGTTACCTGTCAAGACAATCCTTTTCCAAATCTAGACTTTTGCATAGTAGCAAACAATATTAATTAACTTGCACTTACAGATGTGGTCAAATAAAACACTGC
The DNA here is from genome assembly GCA_023553655.1 of Myrmecobius fasciatus. Taxonomy (NCBI): domain Eukaryota; kingdom Metazoa; phylum Chordata; class Mammalia; order Dasyuromorphia; family Myrmecobiidae; genus Myrmecobius; species Myrmecobius fasciatus. Next base: position 4,365 of record JAJPUD010001796.1, on the reverse strand, counting down.
TTTGCTAGTATTTTGGTCCAGGTCAGGTTAGTCATTTCTGAAGAGCGAAGAGGAATTTGTCTTTATTTTTTGTAATTTTCCTGGTGAAGGAGAATAGAGGCAACTGGTGAGGAAGGGGCACATCAATGCCTTCCTGTTTAAGGCTTTGCCCCATCCCCTCTCTCTCTTCTTCCTTCTTTCCCTCTCTTGTCTATCTCTCTGACTCTCACACAATCTATATGTACATATGTATGTATATATGGAGATGTATAAGAGATGTGTACATATATAGTTATGTATATATACATATATGTATGTGTGTGTGTATATATGTATATATATACATATATACATATATATGTATATATATATAAATATCCTGTATTTCAACATATATTACGCCAATATCTCATTTTAGCTGCAGTTTCACATCACCAATTGCCTATTGGTCATTTAAACTGGATGTCCTAGAGATCTCGCAAGCTCAACGTGTCCAAAACTAAGCTGATTATTTTAATTAAAATGGATTATTTATCCTGTACCTTTCCAAATTTCTCTATTTCTGTCAAAGGCACTCCCTTCTTTCATGTCTCTCAGATCTACAACCTTACTATTATCCTCTTTCTCTCATCTCATTTTTGAATCATTTGTAAAACCTTGCTGTTTATATCCCTTGCCAACATCTCATAATCTGACCACTCTCCTCTAACTATGTAGTCACCACCCAGTTCAGGCCCTCCAATTGTCAAAAAGATTGTTGCAAAAGCTTCCTAATTGGCTTGTCTGCTTTTTATATACTCCAGTCCATCCTTCCTACTGTTGCCAAAGTAATTTTTTCTTAAGCATAAACATGATGATATCTCTCCTCTTCAAACATTTTTTGTGGTTCTTTAAATATAAACTATTTTTTTTACATTTTTAAAGCAGCCCCTTTTTGTATTCGTCTGTCCAGCCAAAATGGTCATCTCTCTGTTCCTTGCACATGACACTCTATATTCCATCTCCATGTCTTTGCTCTGATTTCACATGAATGGAATGCATTTCCTATGTTCTGTATTGTTTTAAAATGCAGCTCAAGCAACTTCTTCTGAATCGTCTTTCCCACTACCCCAACTGCTTTATCCCTTCTGTTTAAATTACTTTTAAAATTTCTTTGTATTTGTATTTATTCTCTCTATATTTATGTTGCCTGTGTTTATATATAGCCTCTTTGTTCATATTTATTTTCTTATTGTGATTTTGAGCTCCTTGAATATAGGGACTTGTCTTTTGCTTCTTTTTTGTATCCCCAGCACTTAACACAGTGTCTGACACATGGGAGGCATTTAATAAATATCTATAGGTACTTGTTGCCTTCCCCATTAGAATACACACTCCATGCAAGTAGAAATAATTTCTTTCTTTCTACTTTGAATCCCCAGCATTTAGCAAAGTTCCTGGCACAATATAATGAGATAATAAATGATTTATGCATTGATTCATTGAACTGAATTTTTAAAAGAGCCATAATATATGATAGACAGTGAAATGATAATGCTAATTTTTCTTGACAGTGAAATTATAGTTTTGCCTTTTGTTGCCTAAAAATTTAAGAAAATAAAATTTTAATTTATTTCTTCCAACTTTACAAAGTATATTCTCTTTGCTTTTTTTCCATTGGAAAAAAGAAGTTTGTCCTAACATACAGTCAAGAATATCCTCTTTTTGATTCCCCCAAATGAAACTATTTATACAGAATCCAAACTTGTAGAATGTGGAAAAATCTCACAAAGAGATTTTCCTTTCTCTATATGTACGCATATGTGGACATATTTACACAAAACCATCATTACCTTAAATTATGCTAAACAGTTCTTGATATTTTTTCTTGTAATAGGACACAATCATAGAGTATTGGCATTTGAGGGGATCTTTGCATTTGTAATGTTTATTCAGAATAAAGAAAATAAAATGTCACCAGATGGGCAAAGTTATAAAGAGTTTTCATAAAAATGTTCCTGACATAAATGCAACAATAGATTCCACAGGGCCTAGTTGGGGCTAGAGTACTCTCTCTCTCTCACCAAAGAGTTCATAACTCTGGCTTCATGCATGCAAGTCAGGATTCAGTACTGGGGACACTCTTTTTACAAGAAAGATTATATTCTTACTTTAATGCTTCTGGCTTTTTATACACACAGAAATCCTAGAGGTAAATCACTTAAAGTTTAAGTTTTACTCATGTCAAGGGTCTCCCCCAAAGAATGGAACTCAATATACAAGGTAAATCAGATATATGGCAGCTATTTATTTTCTCCACTTGTTAAAAATGCTAAAAATCATAAAAGACTCATAAATAAACAATAACATAGCATTTTACTTTCCTGAAAGATTAATACTCAAGACATTAAGACATGAAGTACTTAGTCAGATGTTTGATAGGCATTTCATTTATCTTGACTCTATCCTACCTAAATAAAATCCCTCAGGATCCTTTTTTTTTTTTTTTTTTCTGGCTAGACTGACCAGGACTTGGAATCATTATCTCTTCATGCTTATTTCCAAGGGTGTAATTACAGAAACTTTCTCCTTCTCCTCTGGCCAGTCAACTCCTTTGTAAATTACCAAGACTTCCTGACCCCTTAAATTCAGAAGATTCCCATCCTAGGTTAAAAATATATGCATTCGCAAGTTTTTTGTTCAGTCAACTGAATTTAGGAAAAGAAACACAAGCAGAAAAGATTTCCAGGAGCTCAAGATTCAGGCATAAGATCACTTAGTCAGCTCACATGCCCTTTACCAAGTCCAAATAGTTGCCATGGCTGCCAAAGGATAGGAGAGCCCTATTCCTTCCATTATAGGATATCCCAGAGAGGGTTTTATGGCATTTCCTAGAAGGAGGCAAAAGAAAACAAGAACAGAAATTGTTTCTTCTTTTATATTCTATAGAGTGGATGGCTCTTTCTAGTTTAATGGTCAACATTCTCTTTGACACATCCCTTTCCCTATTTTTATCATAAGAATAAGGTATTGATGCATCAGGTGGAAGTTAAAAGGACTTCATCCCTGGACATGTGTGGCCTCTTCCAAACTTCCTCATTATTGTTAAAGACACTACCTTCTTCAATGCCATTTTTAACTCTTCACTATAATTTGTGGCCAAAATTTGTACACACCACTTCACAGTTATCTACTTCAAATCCTCATAATTCTAATTGGTCTCCCTGCCTCAAGTTTTTCCCTACTTTTTATCTATCACTCCCCTGACAAAGCAATTTTTATATCATGTCATCACCATATTTAATAAATGCCAGCTGCTTGCTATTACTTTTTTTTTTTTTTTGCTTTTTTGCTGAGGCATTTGGGGTTAAGTGACTTGCCCAGGGTCACACAGCTAGGAAGTGTCTGAGACCAGATTTGAACTCAGGTCCTCCTGACTTCAAGGCTGGTGCTCTATCCATTGCGCCACCTAGCTGCCCGCTTGCTATTACTTTCAACATCAATTATGACCGTAGCCATTAGAATACTTCTGTAACCTGGCCCCTCCTATCTTCACAATCTTAAATTTTACTCTATGATCATATGTACTGGTCTGTTTGTTATTCCTTGCCCATGATGCTTTATCTTCTAACTCTAGTGGGACACTGTCTGTGTCCTATGCCTGGAATGTTCTCTCTCATCACTTCCATTGCTTAGCTTCCCTGGATTCCTTCAAGATTGAACTGAAATTTCATTTTCTGTGGGATACCTTTCCTGGTCCTCCAAGTTATTTGTGCTTCATTTCTCCCAAGATTACCTTCCATCTTCTTTGCATGTGTCTTATGAAGCTGATTTTTCACATTTTGTCTTTAGAATGTGAGCTCCCTAAGGACTGCGACTATTCCCCCCTTTCTTTGTATCCCCAGTACTTATCAACAGTGCATGACGCATAATAAGTATTTTATAAATGTAAACTTATACAAGTAGTAATCATCAGAGATGGGATATTCACCAGGTCCTGTGACTCCTGAGTCAATGCTCTTTTAACTTTTTCTACTGATTCCTGTTGGAAACTCTCATGCCTTGAACTTCTTAGATGATTCTGTCACACTGAAATTTGATTGATCATTCTTTGCAATAACAATGTCTGGCATTAAATTCAGTTTGCCCTCTCCATATATAATCTACCTTTCTGTATAGAAATTAGAGGAATCTTTGAAAAGAAGATGGGATAGGAGAGGAAAGGAAGGGCATGATTAGTTAGTGTTTCATGTCAATCAAATAAAAGCATGAGACTAGATGACTTCTGTTTCTTTCTGGCTTTGCATCTATGATCTTTTAATTATATGGTGGATATTATAAATACATTAGCATTAATAGAGAAGTGGCTATTTTAAAGAAAATAAAGGACAAACTTACTAGGGAGAG
>JAJPUD010001795.1:347695-387968 GCA_023553655.1 Myrmecobius fasciatus | reverse complement strand
AATTCTGAAGAATGAATGGGTGAAAGAGCAAATCATAGACACAATCAATAATTTCATCCAGGAGAATGACAATAAGGAGACAACATACCAAAATTTGTGGGATTCGGCCAAAGCGGTTTTAAGGGGCAATTTTATATCTCTAGATGCTTACTTGCATAAAATAGAGAAAGAAAAGATCAATGAATTGGGCTTATTATTAAAAAAACTAGAAAAAGAACAAATTAAAAACCCTCAATTAAATACCAAATTGGAAATTCTAAAAGTAAAAGGAGAAATTAATAAAATCGAAAATAAGAAAACTATTGAGTTAATAAATAAAACTAAGAGTTGGTTCTATGAAAAAACTAACAAAATAGATAAGCCTTTAGTTAATTTGATAAGAAAAAGGAAAGAGGAAAATCAAATTGTTAGTCTCAAGAATGATAAGGGAGAACTTTCCTCCAATGAAGAGGAAATTAAAGCAATAATTAGGAGTTACTTTGCCCAACTTTATGCCAGTAAGTTTGAAAATCTGAATGAAATGGAGGAATATCTACAAAAATATAGATTGCCGAGGTTAACAGAAGAGGATATAAATTATTTAAATAGTCCCATATTAGAAAAAGAAATAGAACAAGCCATTAACCAACTCCCTAAGAAAAAATCTCCAGGGCCAGATGGATTTACATGTGAATTCTACCAAACATTCAAAGAACAATTAATTCCAATACTACACAAACTATTTGAGAAATTAGGGACAGAAGGTATACTGCCAGAATCCTTCTATGAGACTGATATGGTGCTGATAGCTAAACCAGGTAGGGTAAAAACAGAGAAAGAAAACTATAGACCAATTTCCCTAATGAATATTGATGCAAAAATTTTAAATAAGATTTTAGCAATGAGATTACAGAAAGTCATCCCCAGGATAGTACACTATGACCAAGTAGGATTTATACCAGGGATGCAGGGCTGGTTCAATATTAGGAAAACTATCAGCATAATTAATTATATTAATAACCAAATTAACAAAAACCATATGATTATCTCAATAGATGCAGAAAAAGCCTTTGACAAAATCCAACACCCTTTCCTATTAAAAACACTAGAGAGTATAGGAATAAATGGGCTTTTCCTTAAAATGATCAGTAGCATCTATTTAAAACCATCAGCAAGCATCATATGTAATGGAGACAAACTAAAACCATTCCCAATAAGATCAGGAGTGAAACAAGGCTGCCCACTGTCACCATTACTATTTAATATTGTATTAGAAATGTTAGCTTTAGCAATAAGAGAAGAAAAAGAGATATAAAAAATCAGAGTAGGTAATGAAGAAACCAAATTATCACTCTTTGCAGATGACATGATGGTATACTTAGAGAACCCTAGAGACGCAACTAAAAAACTACTAGAAACAATTCACAACATTAGCAAAGTTGCAGGATTCAAAATTAATCCACATAAATCATCAGCATTTTTATATATTACCAACAAAGTTCAGCAGCAGGAGATACAAAAAGAAATTCCATTCCAAATAGCAGATGATAGGATAAAATATTTGGGAATCTATCTGCCAAGGAAAAGTCAGAAACTATACGAACTAAATTACAAAACACTTTCCACACAAATAAAATCAGACCTAATCAATTGGAAATATATTAAGTGCTCATGGGTAGGCAGAGCGAACATAATAAAAATGACAATACTACCCAAACTAATCTACTTATTTAGTGCCATACCAATCAAACTGGAAATTATTTTACAGATCTAGAAAAAATAGTAGCAAAGTTCATTTGGAAGAACAAAAGGTCAAGGATTTCAAGGGGATTAATGAAAAAAAAGGCAGATGAAGGTGGCCTTGCTGTACCAGATCTAAAACTATATTATAAAGCAGCGGTCATCAAAACCGTTTGGTACTGGATAAGAAATAGAGCAGTGGATCAGTGGCACAGGATAGGTTATCAGGACAACCTAGGCATTAACCTTAACAATCTAGTGTTCGATAAACCCAAAGAACACAGCTTTTGGGATAAATACTCTCTATTTGGCAAAAACTGCTGGGAAAATTGGAAACTAGTGTGGAAGAAATTAGGGCTTGACCCATACCTAACACCACATACCAAGATAAGATCTAAATGGGTTCATGATCTAGATATAAAGAGGGACTTTGTAAGCAAGTTAGAGGAACGTAATATAGTTTATCTCTCAGACCTGTGGAGGTGGAACAAATTTATGTCCAAAGAAGACTTGGAACTCCTAATTGAACACCAGATGGATAATTTTGACTATATTAAGTTAAAAAGTTTCTGTACAAACAAAACAAATGCAGACAAGATTAGGAGGGAAGCATCTAATTGGGAAATCATCTTTACATTCAATGGTTCTGATAAAGGCCTCATTTCTAAAATATATAGAGAATTGTCTCATATATATAAGAATTCAAGCCACTCTTCAATAGATAAATGGTCAAGGGATATGAACAGACAATTTTCAGATGATGAAATTAAAACCATCTCTAGTCATATGAAAAGTTGCTCCAAATCACTATTGATCAGAGAAATGCAAATTAAGACAACTCTGAGATACCACTACACACCTGTCAGATTGGCTAAAATGACAGGAAAAAATAACGATGAATGTTGGAGGGGATGTGGGAGGGCTGGGACACTAATACATTGTTGGTGGAACTGTGAACGGATCCAACCATTCTGGAGAGCAATTTGGAGCTATGCTCAAAAAGTTGTCAAACTGTGCATACCCTTTGACCCAGCAGTGTTTCTACTGGGCCTATATCCCGAAGAGATCTTAGAGGAGGGAAAGGGACCCACATGTGCAAGAATATTTGTGGCAGCCCTTTTTGTAGTGGCTAGAAACTGGAAACTGAAGGGATGCCCATCAATTGGAGAGTGGCTGAATAAATTATGGTATATGAATGTTATGGAATATTATTGTTCTGTAAGAAACGGCCAGCAGGACGATTTCAGAGAGGCCTGGGGAGACTTGCATGAACTGATGCTGAGTGAAACGAGCAGAACCAGGAGATCATCATGCACAGCAACAACAGTATTACATGATGATCAATTCTGATGGACATGGCTCTCTGCAATAAAGAATTGTCTCAAACCAGTTCCAGTTGTTCACTGAAGAAAACCATATACACCCAGAAAGAGGGACATGAAATATGGACCACAACGTAACATTTTCATGATCTCTATTGACATTTGCTTGCATTGTGTTGCCTTTCTCTGATTCTTTTTTTTTTCTTGTAGATAGGATTTTTCTTGCATAACTTCTCAAGCATTTCAACATTATTAATATGTAGTGGACTTCCTGCCATCTGAGGGAGGGGAGGGGACTGGGGGTAAAATTTGTATTGGAAAGCTTTGTAAAGATCAAGGTTGGGGAACTACCCATACATAATAAAAAGCTTAAAAAAATAAAAATAAAAATAAAAAAATCAAGTATATATGATGTATGCTGGTCGAAATTACACTATAAAATCTTAGAGGGATGCTATGGAACAGATAATTTTGTTCCACAATTTTAGTCCTAAAAGTGTAATTTAAAGAAATTACATTTCAAAACCACTAAGCACTAATGTTAACTATGTGAACCATATTTTGACACTTTGTAATGTCAGATGTTGTAAAAACCTAATTGATCTGAAATTAATCACATATCATCTTGAATATATATATATATATATATATATATATGTCACACATATACTAAGTAATTGTAATAATATATGTGGATGAGTTAATTTATTCATTGCATTTCTATTTGAAATTATGTGAATCTTGCTGTGATCATTTTATTTTTGTGTTAAAATAATTTGTTTTGATTGTGGCCTTATTAAAGTAACATGATTCTTTTTGCTATTTTCTCCATATGATATTTACTGATAAGTAAAATGCTAATTTATTTTACAGGTCTGGTAATTTTTTTTACCCTGAACTTCAAATATTCAAATGGAGGAATTTATGCTCAATATATAAGCCAGTAAAAATACTTGTCTGTTCGGATAATTATTTGACTACTTTGTAAAGGAAAAGATGTTTAGAATATAGAAACAATTTCAGAGTAGGAAATAATCTAAAAGATCATATATGCCCATCACAGGCAGCTATAATGTATCCTCTATTCTTCTTTTCTCCATGTTAAATTGTTTATGTTATATTACTAATACTGATGCCCTCTTGAATTGAATTGAGGTTAAAGTCCAGTAAAATCTTGGCTTATTAAGTATTGTCCATGGAACTTTTTCCTTGCTCTAAAGAATATTTTTAAGTCATCACTCTTTTGGCTCCATAATTCAACTAATCCCAGATATAATTAGCTGTATTTTCATTCCATTCACATCTATTTTATGCACAAAAATATTTATTAGAGAGATTTTCATATTTTGTCCCCAGAAATCCAGGTGTATTATGTCTATGGCAGTTCCTTGATCTATCTGTATAATAGCTTTCACCCCGCTCCCCTCCAAAAAAAAAAAAAAAAAAAAAAAAGAAAAGGAAATGAAGTTAGCATAGGGTGACTTTGTTCATTTGTAATAATGACAGGTGTTCTGAAAGTTCAAAATCCACACTTGTTTTTTTTAATATATTATCCATTTTTCTAATAGTCAAATTGATATTCACCAATCAACCAACAATCCACAAACATTTATTAAGGATCGATTATGTACCATGCATAGTGCTAAGAATTCAAATTGCAAGAATGAAACACTTTCTAATCTTTTTTTTTTTTTTTTTTTTGCTTTTTTACTGAGGCAATTGGGGTTAAGTGACTTGCCCAGGGTCACACAGCTAGGGAATGTTAAGTGTCTGAGACCAGATTTGAACTCAGGTCCTCCTGACTTCAAGGCTGGTGCTCTATCCACTGCGCCACCTAGCTGCCCCAACAATTTCTAATCTTAAGGAGCTAATATTTTAACATTTGAAGAAGCCACTTATTTTTTTTTCCTGAAAATGTGTTTCCCTTCAGTCCTTCAAACCTGTTTTCTATTCCCCATGATTTCTTTAAAGAAAAAAATGGCAAAATCATATCCAGTAATTATTCTATATTAGAATGTGATTTGTCTGCATCTAGTGATTTGAACTTGCTTATCTTTGGTTTTTGTTTTATATTTTCTAGTCTGAAGATAATTCTCAATGGCGGGGAAAAAACAGATGTAAAATTATATATGAGCCGCTATGCTGCTTCTTGTACTCATCCATTATCTTTGTTCCATCCATACTGAGCGGTGACTCTTTGACCTTTCTTTTGTTCTAATTTAGCTTTTTTCAGTCTTTTTTTTGTTTCCTTAGCAATGATCACAAGCTAGCTTTAGGAATTTTAATTTAACACTATTAATGTTCTGTTTATAATACCATCCTACTCTTTAGTATTCACCTTCAGTTATCTGCTCTTGCTTTATTTTCTGTACATGAGGCTTAAAAATCTTAATAATTTTCATTTGCATTCTCATCATTCCCATTAAATAGCTTTCCCCTTTTCTTTTTTTTTATTTAAAGCTTTTTATTTGTATGACATGTATATGGGTAGTTTCCCAACATTGATCTCCCCTTTTCTTTTTCATTAGTGTCATTTCTATATTTCATTGTTGGGAGCATCACATACTTTTTGTCCTAATATTTTTGGAGTTTTTTTGTACTGGAATTATCATCTCCTTTCTCTGAAGTTGATTTGTTTTGAATTGTCCTCCCTAAATCTAAGGTATGCATCAATCTATATCTTTTCTTAGTTAAGTCCAACTAGTAGCCCCCCTGAGAATGTAAACTCCTTCAGAAAGACATTTTTCTCATTGTTTTCTTTATATTCTAAAGCACCAGCATAAAGAGTGGCATGTAGATTTAACTTTTTTTTTAAAAGTAGTCATTTTTATTTAATTGAATTTTATCATGAAATCTAAAATTATTTAGCAAATTTCTCTCATATCCTTTCTTCTTTGGCATTCATTTTCCCCCTTGGAATCTATTTCCTCTTAACTGTTTAGAATCAGGTCCAAAATAGTAGTTATCTTAATTTGATCCTTAACTTTTGAAAAATGAAGTTATTAGTCAGACATATTGAGAATTCCTCGGCTGTTCTGCTTTGTGTATGGCAGCTGGAGTAGAGAAATCAGAAGAGAAGAATGAGAGAAAGTTAACTACAACTCACCTTCCATTACATTATATTATGACTTTGATATCTATCTTAGGTACTCCTCAACCTTTAACTCCTTCTGATATAGTGGGCTATAGGATTGTCTCTCAATTGATACTCAACAAATTCTGTCTACCATGTTTCCCTATTAATGGTCATAGATTTCCTCACCAAAAAAAATTTACTCTTGAAAGCCAATTCTAGTATCCACTTCCTTCATTGAATCTACTCCCTTTGAATAAAATTTAACTGCTATATTCCAATCATAAATCATATTCCATAAAGACAATATCGTTATGACTTTGGAACCTGAGAACTTAGACTTGAATTTGGGCTTTCTACTTACAACTTGTGTTCCTTGGGAAAGTCTCATATCTTCGATAAATCTTAGTTTCTTCAGATGTAAAATGGAAGAGATAGGAGATTATATTAGCTGGCCTCTAATATCCCATCTATCCATAAATGCACAAGTTAAGTGGTACCTTTGGGACTGAATTTATGTCCTTGCAATAAGATTTCTAGTTTTTACTATTTATTCAGTTGTAATTTACCTTTTCACCAAAAAAAAAAAAAAAAAAAAAAACTTGGAAGAGATTAGTGGACAACTATTCCAGTTTGTGAAAAGAATTCTTTTTATACCATACCTGACAATTGGTGTAAATACTTTTCTTTCTTTTAAATATTGTCTCTTTTCAGTTATAAAATACTTCTAATATTCTTCTTCTGTGTGGAAATTTCACTATTCTTTTCCCTTTAGTAAATGTGATATTGTTATAATGCATACAATGGAAATAGTAGTTTATCTGGGTTTTAATTTTTGCTCTTCACTTATCTATATGACCATGCCAAATATGCAAGTCTTTAATAAAATTAGATATTTTTTCCTTAAAAAGATCTGTAATTCTATGGATTTGTATAATTGTTAGGAGGCTTCATAAGGGAAACAGTATGGTATAATGGAAGAAAACTATATTTAAAGTTAAAAAACCTGGTGCCGTCTCTGTCACTTATTAGTTGTGTAATATTTTGTACATAACTTGTTCTGGACTTGATTGCTAATCTGAAAAATTTTAGGGGTTTTCTCTGATATCTTTTCCAAATTAAGTCATAATTTCACACCTGATTTCTACTATATATTTCAGATAATGCAACATTCAAAAACATTTATTCTGCTCTATTTTTGAATAGATCTCCATGTATAAAAGTGACCAGATGGAATACAGAGTTTGTACTCATTTTTATAACCTTCAAATATGAATAGGGATGAATTTTATTCAACTGTGTCATTAACTTTGACAATCAAATCATCAAAGTAGTCAAATGAACAGATTGATTGTGGATGCATGGTTGTGGAATTTGAAAGATGTCACTTTTATCATTTGTGACAACACAATGGACTCAGTATGGTTTTGAGATAATGTGTTATCTTGTGCATATCAAATAAGTCACAGTCATATAGTCATTCAGACAAGTCAGGAAGTATTATTCTCAGTGGATTTTTTTCCCCTTGATACCTGTCCCTTATGTTTGATGATGCTGTTTTTAGTAACAATCCAGTTTCCTCTTAAGGCCATTTGTTATTTTTTGGTGTAAAGATAATAAATTTAAGCTGCCTATTTGCACTAGCTAGGAAAACAGACAAAAGGTGCTATAGTCTAGCATCAACAAAGAAGGAAGAAAATTCAGTGTGTACGAGGATATGAAAGGATGTATCTTTACCCTTCTGCCTTTTTCTCTCAAACAAAAACAGGGGCACAAACTGTAAGGCAGTATTTCTTTGTTTCAGCTCTAGAATTGTGTATTATTTGTGTGTTTATTTATTTGTGTTGTTTACATTCCCAGCTTTACTAGAATTTTCTCTTGCTTGAGAGTTTATAAATTTCAGAGCTCAAGTTAAAGAAAAGGATATATAATTATTGTTTTGAAGTGGTTTATTTTTAAATTCCTTTTTTTAAAAGATAGATTTATTTGCTGGATGGGATCTTGGAGATCATCTATTAAAAATCCATTATACAGATAAAGAAAGTAAGACCAAGAGAGGATTCTGGGAAGATGATGGAGTAGGTCGCAAAATTTCAAACTCTCTTAATTCCCCCCAAGAAACAGAATAAAATTGTGCCTGTGGGTGAACATAGACCAATGAAAAATATGTTAGACTTGGGAAAGAAGAGGGATTGTTCTAGGACAACCAAATAACACCCCAAGGAAGACCTCAGACCCTGCGTTACACTGGTGTGCTAGCTCAAGAGAAACCGTATTTGGGGAGCCCTTAAGCTAGCTGGGGTCACTGGTAGCCTCAGCCACAACTACAGGAACTTTCATCTCTGGGACTCAGTCAGAAGTCAAGGGCTTGAGTCCAGGAAGATTGAGGAACTCTTTGTTGTTTAGGAATGCCAGATCTAGCTGAGATGATGATACAGGCCCAGGACAACAAGGAATCAGCACACCTGCTGAGTGCTGAAGCAGAAACAGGGATCCTGCTGCCTGTGGCAATTGCAGGAGGGTTTTTTTTTTTGTTTGTTTGGGGTTCCAGTAAGTGAAGCTGGAGGCACCATCCCACAACTCCAGGATCAGAAATGCTTACACTAAGAGTTTTCATTTTAAAAAAAATAGATAGGTAAAGTAAAAAGAACCTAAATTTTAGAAATTTATTGTTCGAAGAGGGAAGGTCAAGGTTTATCTTCAGAGGAGGAAGTAAAAAAAAAAAAAAAGCCTTTCCTGCCCCAAAGAATAATGTTAAATGATTACATGCCCAGAAAAATTTTAGAGAAGAACTCAAAAAAAGACTTCAAAAATCAGGGGCAGCTAGCCAGTGTAGTGGATAGAGCACCAGCTCTGAAGTCAAAAGGACCTGAGTTCAAATGTTATCTCAGACACTTAACACTCCCTAGCTGTGTGACCCTGGGCAACTCACTTAACCCCAATTGCCTCAGAAAAAAAAATCAACATATGTCAGCCCTGTTAATATTGTTTCAGATGAATGTTTTCATATATGTAACTTCATATATTTGCATGTATTTATATATGCATGTGTTTATGCATGTAAGTATAATTATATACATATACATGTGTGTGCAGATATGAATAAAAATGTATATATGTGTGATAGATATGTGTATATAAATATATATCTGTGCTTAACCGTAGCATACTTGGGAGATTTGGAGGAAGGGAAATAAAAGGGGGAAAAAGAATAAAGTACAAAGTGCACACCAGAAAACAAAAGAATAGCCCACAAGGAAGCACAGAAAAGATGGATAGCCATGAACATAATCTCTTCTATTATTATATGTGCTTTTCTGAAGGGGAAATTTATTGTCCTCCCTGATGTTCTGCTGATCACATGACAATGTTTTATGAGGGAGGGGTTATATTTTTTATTTTCCTTTTCTGACTTTCTTTTCTATTTCTTTTTTTATTCTGTATTTAGTTTTAAATAAATATTTCTTTTTTTAAAAGATCTGATTCATTTCCTCATTGCCACTTGCTTAGACTATGGCAACAGATTTTTAATTAGTCTCTCTTTTACTGTTATTTTCCCACTTCCCATTCTGTTCTCCACACAACTAACAAATTGTTATTTTGGAGGCTCAGGTATATATGACACACCCCTGCTTAAGAAATTTAAACGGCTACTTTTTGTCTATAGAATAAAACATAAGCTCTCTTTTGTCATTTAGCCCCCTTCTGGCTCTATCTTTTTTATTTACTATGATCTCACATTACTCTAATTCCCACACTATTTTTTAGCTCAAGTGGAATTCTTATTGTTTCATGTACACATTTTACCTCCAGCCACTATGTATTTAGACATAGTGTCTGCTATGCCTGAGATACTTTTTTCTCTTCGTCTTTATCTCTTGGAAGTTCTAACTCACATCAAGTAGTAGTTCAAATGACATGTCCAACATTAGGCCTTTTCTTAACACACAAGTTGTCTCTGTTTCCCTAACTTAGTTTATATTTATTTCTATTATATTCATTAGATAGATGTTGAGCTGGAAAGGACTTTTTCTTTTTTTTTAACTCCTTAATTTTAATGTTGATTTTAATTATGATGATGCTGATGCTGATTTGTATTATTATCTAACTTTTAAAAATTAAGGAAAGCTTTTTTAAAAATTTTCAAAATATATACATAGATAATTTTTAATATTCACCCTTACAAAATCTTTTGTTCCAAATTTTTCCCTTCCTTCCTCCCCCATCTCCCAGATGGCAAGTAATCCAATATATGTTAAATGTGCAATTCTTCTATCATGCTGCACAAGAAAAATCAGATCAAAAAGGAAAAAAAATTAAAAAGAAAGCAAAATGCAAGCAAACAACAAAAAGAGTTAAAATACTATGTTGTGATCTATACTCAGTTCCCACAGTCCTGTCTCTGGGTGCAGATGGCTCTCTTCATCGCAAGATCATTTGAACTGGTTTGAATCATTCTCATTGTTGAATCCATCAGAATTGATCATCACATCATCTGTTGTTGCCGTGTATAATGATCTCCTATTACTTAACATTTAAATAGTGGTAACTATGTACCAGGCAGTGTGCTAAGTACTTTTAAAATGTTATCTCATTAGATTCCCCCCCAAATCCTTTATTATAGATGAAGAAACTGAAATAGAGTTTCTCCAGAGCAACACAGCTAGTATTTGAATCAACATTTGAACTCAGTTCTTCCTGATTCTAGACCTAGTGCTCTATCTACTATGCAACTTTGCTGCCAGAATATTTTATTAAAAAAAAAAACCTGAAACCCTCCCTATTAAAAAATAATAACAAACTTAACAATGGGATTATTTTAAGTTTTAGTTTTAGTAATCCTCAAAATAAGTAATTTTATGTTCAAGGTGAGGCAGTATGAAGTAAGGGGAAAGACTGAAAATCTTCACTGAAATGATAAGTTTATATTTGTGAAAAAAATGACTTGCTTTTTTTATTTTTATCTAATGTAATTTTAAAATTTATTGTATTTAATTCCTCACCAAATTCTACTTTTACAAAATTATAAAAGTAGCTAATAAGACTATCCAGGTTTTATTTTGTGAGCAATTAAATTTCTCTATGCCATAATTTACTATATTTATGATATAAGTAAATTGGGTTTTATAATCTCAAGAATTATACAAATCAAAGTTATATGATGGCTGTATGAACAATGTAATTTCATTATATTTATGACCTTTCTTTCATCTCATTTTCTTTGACTTCTTTGCAACATATGACATGACACTGTACCATCCCATTTTTCTTGTTCTTTTGCTTGTTTTCTTCTGTGATGCTGACACCATTATTCTTCAGTTCTCTGATTCCCCATTATCTTCTTCAAGTGGCTCCTCACTTCCTTCTCTTTCCATAATTGTGAGCTTTTCCTAAGGTTCTCTCCTATGCACTTTATTTTATTTTCTACACATTCTTCTTCATTAATTCAATCCACTCATGACCTTCCTTGTTTCCTTTATGCAGATTACTCAAATTTATTATATATCCATTCCCCAGTATCTTTTCAGAATTCCTATTTTCTCTTTCCAGTTCCTTTCTGTGTCTTCTACATTTTTTAAGTTCCTTCTACATATCTTTAATTCTTTAAGGTTAAACTTTAACTCTTCACATCCAAAACCACATTCAATTTTTCTACAATAGTTTCAACCTTTAAGCCTGTCCCTTTCCCCTACTTTTCCATTTATGTAAAGGAGACAATAAAACTACCCTAGTGGAACCTTAAAGTCATTTGAATTAAATCAGTTTCCCTCAGGTCATATATCCAATCAGTTTTTGAGTCTTGATGTTTGTTTATGCATTCTTTTTTACATTTGGTCTTTCCTCTCTATTCACAATAAAAAACATCCCAGTTCAAACTCTGATTTGTTCTCACTAGATCATCAAGTAGGATCATAACCGCTCTTCTATGTTTCTCTTCCCTACTCACTCCAACTTATCCTTCATGTGTCTCCAAAGTAATTTTTCTGTTGTAATTATTTCACTCCTAAGCTCATTACTTTCAGTTATTGTGTACATTGTAAATTGTAAACCCTTGATTTTGGCATTCAAGGCCCTTTAAAATATCTCTCTGATTTATGTAGCCATCTTTATACTTACATCTCTTTATGCCTTCTATGTTCTAGTCAAAATTCTTGCTTACCTTCTTTAGGTTTCCTCATGCTGGTCTCCATGCCTGAAAAGAACACATCAATTCACAAAACTCTTCCTTTCCACTCTCTCTTTCTCTCTCTTTTGAAATCCCTTTATTTAAATCTCAACTACAATGTCACCTTCTCTGAGTTTTCTCCCTCAGGTGAAATAGATCTTTCCCCTTTCAAATTTCTCCTAGCTCTGTTCCTGGGTCTCTCTTTTGGCCTTATCTTACTCTCTCTTATATTATGGTTATTTTTGTCCTGCAGTTTCCAGTCTTTCCATTTCCACTTTGTTTTCCCAGGCTATACCCTGCTCTAGTCCCACTTCCCTCCCTTTGAAATTTTCTTGCTAATATTTACCATTTCAATTGTATAATTTACTCTAGTCTTCAATTCCTTCCCCCCTTGTCCTGTCACCACTTACCACTTTCCAAACCTTAACTCTACATTACCCCTACTATCTTTTTTCTTTCCTCCTGATCCAGAACTGCTAGAAGTAATATTATAACAGTAGCTATATGTGTGGGTGGGTGGTTGAGTAGCTATCAGTAATAAAATAACTGATCACTGCCAAGTACAAATTAATGCTATATAATTGCAATAAGACCTTCACTTCTTTACAAAATTATCTGTTCGTTTTACTGTTCTCTCATCAATTTCATATAAAAACTATGAAGCCTATTCAGAACTTTCTCTCACATCATTTGCACTATCCTCTCTCCTTCCATCTCAGCCATGCAACTTAATTTATCTTGATGGAGAAAATTTAGACCATGTATTATGAGTTTTCTCTGCTCCACAACTTTAAGCCTAGAATTTCCTCAACATCATCTCCAAGTATTGTGCTTTGTTTAGCAAAGAGAGAAAGAAGTGGTTATTCTTGCCAGGGCCAAGCCCATCTACTTAAGCCCTTGGTTCCACTTCTATACTGTTTTTGGATTTACCCATTCAATTGTCCTCTCTTTGTTAATGAGTCTATTCACTGGCCCCTTCTATGCTTTCCATAAGCGTGTCTAGATGTCTCTTCATCTTAAAAATCAAATAAATAAGCAAATTCATTCATTCAGTTGTGACCTTGGTTTGGGTCTTTATTGCCTCTTTGGACTTTAACAATAACTTTCTAATTGCCCCCCTCCATTATCTGTTACCTCCATTCTCTAATTCATTCTCCCTTGTTACTTAAAAAAAAAGGTATTGTGTAAATTAGGCATAGACTAACATATCACATCATGTATCAAGATGATGGCAAAATGGGTAAATGATTTAGTTATAAAGAGTAATATCACAAGCAAATTATAGGAATAACTAAAAAATACCTTTCGGATTTATGATGAGGGGATGCATCTATGACCAAACCAAGAAGAGGGAGGGGTGGAGGTGAGGAAGAGAAGGGGGAAAGGGAAAAGGGAGGAAGATCATGAAAGATAAAATGAATAATTTTAATTATATTACATTAAAAATTTCTACACAAACAAAACCAACACCATCAAAAATGGAAAAAAAAAACAGGAAAGTGGGGAAGGAGAATCATAGTACTTTCTCTAATAAAGGACTCATTTCCCAAATATATAGGGAACTAGACCGAATTTATAAAAATAAGTGCATTGCCCAATTGGTAAAGGGTCAAAAGATATGAACAGGCAGTCTTCAGAAGAAGAAACCAAAGCTATCAATAGTTATGTTAAAAGATTCCTAAATCAGTAATAATTGAAGAATTGGAAATTTAAAAAAAAACATATTTAAGTATCACCTTATACTCATCAGATTGGTTAAGGTGACAGAAAAGAAAAATGACATGTTGGAGGAGGATCTGGGGAAAAATATACACTGATGCAGCTATTGATGGAGCTGTGAAGTAGTTCAACTATCCTGAAGAGCAATTTGGACCTCCCCACAGTGTTATAAAATTGTACCTAGTCTTTAACCCAACAGTGCCACTACTAGGTCTTTACCCCTAACCCAAAAGGAAAATGGCCTGTATGTCCAAAAAGTATTTATAGTTGTTCTTTTTGTGGTGTCAAAGAACTGGAAATGGAGAGGCTATCTGTCACTTGAGAAATGCAGAACAAATTATGGTATATCATAATGATGGAATATTACTTTTCTCTAAGAAGTGATAAGGCAGTTGGTTTCAGAAGAAAAAAAACAAAAACCTGAGAAGACTTAATATGAAAAAGAACAATCTACAATGTGTCAACAATATTGTAATGAGATCTATTTGGCAAGACTTAGCTATTGAGATCAATACAATGATCTAAGATACTTTCAAAGATCTCAAAATTCAGCCCAGTACAGTAGGAATCCTTTCATTCCTGCACTTAAATAATTTTTAGAAAGAATTGAGCATATCAGCTCAGAATTCTATGTCACAACTCCTTTTATTTTGAGGATCTTATGTATTCCATGGATCACAAAGAGCTAATAATCTGTGTACTGTGAATCTGATAACATATGCATTAAAACCTAAATTTTATGCATTACTATTTTAATGAGAACATAATTTTTATGACCTGCAGGCTTCTAATGATGGCAGAATGATGTTTATAAGGTCTTAGGAAGAATTTATTGGTGTATATGTCCGGATTCATTAATCACTAAAGAAAAAAGAACATATTGAAAAGCCTAGAGTGTAACACTTATAAATAGACATTTTTGTTCAACTGATTTTTTTTCATGAAAATATTTTTCAGAGGAGATGACTGTCACAGATGTATCAACTTAAGAAGATCAGCACACCTAAGCACTTACTTTTTGCCAGAAACTATGCCCTCCACACCCCCCCCCAAAAAGGCAAAGGATAATTATTTATGTAGCGAAACTTACAGTGCAATGGGGAAACAACACGTTAACAATAATATTCAAATAAAAAATACACAAGATAAATTGGAGATAATCAAAGGAGAGTAGTCACTAAGATCAGGGGCATTAGGAAAGATTTCTTATAGAAAGAAGGATTTTTGCTGAGAATTGAAGGGAGCCAGGAAGGTCAGGAGATGAACATAAAAAAGATAATTGCCAGAATGGGAAATATGTGAAGATCATCTTGAAAAAACATGGGATGAAGAAATTTAGGAATGATATGATAATTGGCATCATATATTTTCAGGGCAATCACTTGGAGAAAAGGAGACATGAGCTAAATTGTTCCTCTTCGAAAATGACAAAACAACAGATTTATCCTGATTCATCCCAAAGGGTAAAACTAGAAGTAGACAAGAAATTACTATAAGGATAGAAATAGCAATAATAGAACTATATAGAAGTGGAATGAGCTTTTCTATGAGAAAATGGGAGATACTTGAAAGACCAGTAAAATGGTCTTTGAATAAAGTTGGTTAGAGTGGCTCTTTTATAGCTATCAGCTTGACTTGATGGTATTTGAGATTTCTCCTGATTCTGAAATCCTGTAATTCTGTGAACCTTGGAGAAAAACTCAACTTTCTAAGTTCCAAAGTTGCTTCAACGGAATTATTAGGAACTTCCGGTGAGAGGAGGGTTTGCTCACACAGAATGGGAATCAAACAGGTTCCAGAATGAACAATCTCATTCATCAATCTGATTTCTCTGCACTCCTTTGTTCCTTTATATGTTTGCCTTTTAAATAACCAGAGGTGCTTGTAAGAATAGGAAATATGGATTTCCAAGATATGATGAAGAAAAATACAGTTCTTAATTGAGAATGTGAAAGCACCAAGATGCCAATTTGCTACTGCTTCTTAATTTTATTTTCAATTTACTAGGCCCTTTAAAGTGAGAGTTTCTGCCTAGAAGCTATTGAATCAGCAAGTAGAACACCCGGCATTGCTGTGTTTACAGCTTCTTGGTGCCCAGAATGCATCAAGGAAGACCTCTCCAAAATTATGAGAGATTCTACACATTTTTACTCATTTGTGGCAACAATTCTTTAAGGCAAAGTTATTACTTTTGACCCCAAATGGTAATTTTTATGAGGTGATATAGTTGGGTAATGAGTCTGAAATAATTATTCACTTCTCTGTTAGTCCTGATGTTAAAACAAATGAGAGTGAGGGAGAAAGAGAGAAGAGAGACGGAGGGAGGGAGAATAGAGAGAACAACTTTCTGCCTTCTTATCTAAAATAGAACACTGTCAACTAGCTCTATTGTTTCTTACATTTCCTCAGGCACAAAGGTGTATAGTCTTTAAGAAATCCTTCTTGTGTTGCTATAATGAGCCTGTCACAAACATTGTAAAGGAATAGTTTTCTCCATTGTCTCCCTGACATTTTTTATAAGGCTAGAAATATACTCTGGGGTACACAATGGGAAAGGGGCTTGACTTTATTTAACTTTATGCTTCAGCTTCTGATTCAAGAGATCAGAGTCAGGAGCATTTCAGGATAGATGAGAAGTTGACAAGAAGTAATATATAAACTTAATTCTCAGAAGGAAAGCTGATGTGTCAAGGCTTCTTAGTTATTAAGCAAGCCACTTCTCCAGAATGCATAGGTAGCTGCCACACAATGCTGCCACCTCTAACATTACATTACTGAGAGGAGAGGGGGGAAATGATGTTGGCAATAGTAATAATTTAATTATAGAGAAAATACAAATTTCTTTATGGGATCTGAGGCAGCATCTGTCTGTCCCATGCCAGGTTTGATCAGCCAGGCAAGTGTCCCCAGACCACCCAGAAAATACCAAAAATATAGATGTAAAGAAACCTGTTTTCTAGAATATTTAGGATGTTAGACAAATTCCTCATTCGGGAACGTGGGTGATCCTGTAGGTGTGTAGATTGAGCATATTTCTGTGTCATCTGGAAACTGGCAAAGAATGAGAATGATGTTTATGATTTAAGAAGAAGGGGGCATTTTTTATTGCAGGTGCAGTTTAGTCATTGTTTCAGTCTAACAAAGGAACAGGAACCCTCAGAGCTAGATTTGGGGGGTATTTGTGCTCTTCTCTTGCCCTGGCCATTTGATCTTGTCCTTTTAGATGATTCTGACTGCCTTTATATTTAAAAGTCTAGTGGCTCAGAGTTAAGTACTTTTGAAAGTAGTTAACTTTAGAAAGAATGAAAAAGATGTAAGATAGATTATAGAATGACCTTCTAAAATATAGACATGGATCACGCAAAGGAATAAGTAGTCAGCCAAAACCTAGATAGAAGGGTTTGAGCAAAGCATTTTTGTCAAAGTTCAACTTTGCTTTGCTTTGCCATTCATCAAAAATACCCGAATTCAAATCCTACCTCAAATACTTATTAGATATTTACCCTTAATTGTTCCAAACTTCAGGTTCATCATCTATGAAACAGAGAAATAATTTGAATTCTGGTCTTTCATCTCATTTACTCTAATATATTGCCAAAGCTAGTCCATTTCACCTTTGCAACATCTCTCTAAAATATACCCATCTTTCCTCTGATATTGCTACTACCCCTGTGCAAAATCTCATCTCCACATGCTTGGACTATTGCCATCGGCTGCTGGTCGGTCTGCCTGCAAACAGCCTCTCCCCACTCCAGTTCATCCTTCATTCTGCTGCCAAAGTGACTTTCTCAAAGGCCAAGTTTGACCCTGTCAGCCTCTACTCAAAACAAAGCAAAACAAAACAAAACTCCAGTGACTACTTATCATCCCCAGAATCAAATATAAAATCCTCCAGTTGGCAGTCAAAGCTCTTCATAGTCTGCCCTATTCCCACCTTTCAGTCAGCTTACTCTTCCACTCTACCATATGTTCTTCAAAGCAGTGGTTATGACCTCATTGCGGCTTCTTATATAAGAAAATCCATTTTGTGACCCAAGGCATCTTCTCTGATTTTACCCCATTCCTGGAATACTCTCTCACCTCTTCCTTACTTTCTGATTTCCCTGACTTCCTTCAAGTCACAGCTGAAATCCCACTTCCATAGGAAGCCTTTCCTGATTCCCTTTCATTCATGCCTTCTCTCTGTTTATTATTTTCAATTACTCTGTATATGCGCATGATTATTTGTGAATTACTTACCCCATTTGAATGTAAGCTCCTTGAGGGCAGGGACTATTTTTTGCCTGTCTTTGTGTTCATAGCACTTAGCATCCTGTTTGGCACACAATAACAGCTTGGTAAATTAACTTACTGACTGGTCTCAGCTCCAGAGCCTTCATTCTTATCAGCTGTATCATATAGATAGCTTCCTAGAATCGATAATATTTATTAGTGGGGTAAGCCTTCATATCTATTTCCTGAAAGTTTTTTTTTGCTTCCCCAACTATTTGTCTGCCTATTGATTCTTTGGTGCCTGTAGCTATACTTTGCTACTTTATTGCAGCCTTAAGGATGTGTTAATTGCTAAGAAGTTACTTGGAGGAAATCTGGGTTGTCAAAAACAAAAACAAAAACAAAAAACTTCACAAAAACTTGTATATTCTGGGCAAGAACAAGAAACTTCTTGTTTCTGCAACTTTTTTTTCCGCTTTGTGAATATCTGAATATCATTCAGCTAAATGTGAATTGGTTTCTCCTGGCAGCCTTCTCTGATTTGTTTGTCAGCAGTAATCTTACCTGAAGCCTTCATATAGGACAGTTTTTACATTTATCTAATACCCTTCTCTGTAATTTTGTATGAGGCAGTTATCTCTGTTTACTCAATGTTTTGTTCCTTTCTTATCAGTGAATGCCTTCTTTGGGTGCAGGGATCTAACTCATCTGCATGTTCTATCTCCCTCAGCATCTATGTTCTGCTTATAGTTGGTGTTTAATAAATATTTGCTGAATGAATGAATAAAATAATTACTAAGGCTGTGCTGTCTTGGTCATCTCTTTGTGGATTCTAAACTGTATGCTGATGCATCAATTTCTTGTTCTCCTTATTATATGGTCCAACCTTCTCTTCTTGTCCTAAAATGTCTCTGGCATATTTTTCATCTCTATTTATCTGTTGAGTTTTGTTGTACCATCACACAGGAAGGTTCTTCCCATGTTTTTTTTTTTTCCTTCCCATGCTTGATGAATGCAAATCTCTGCTCTTGAAACAAATATATTCTCTTCAAAGACATATCTAGCTCGTGGATTCCATATTTCATGAATGATTACAGGACCCTCCTACTCAAGTATTCTGTGGTACAGGCTTCCATAAAGAGTGATTGTAGGGGGCAGCTAGGTGGCGCAGTGGATAGAGCATCAGCCCTGAAGTCAGGAGGACCTGAGCTCAAATCTCCTCTCAGGACGCTTAACATTCACCCTAGGCAAGTCACTTAACCTCAATTGCCTCAGCAAAAAGCAAAAAAAAATAAAAATAAAAATAAAAAAAGAGTAATTGTAGGAAAGCATTTTGTGTATCTTTATATCAATCAGTAAGTCAATAGGTATCTATTATGTTCTATCACTGTACTAAGAATACAAAGATAAAAAGAAACATTTATTCCTTTCTAAGAATTTATATTCTAAGACATAGGAGAGAGAACTAATGCTTATATAAGCTTATACAGAATAAATAGAAAGGGAATAAATGCAAATAGTTAAATACAAAATTGTTTAGGAGGAAGGGGGAATTGGAACATGCTTCATGTATAAGGTGGTACTAGAGCTTAATATTGAAGGAAGAGGGGCAGCTAGGTGGTGCAGTGGATAGAGCACCAGCCCTGAAGTCAGGAGGACCCAATCTCAAATCTGGTCTCAGACACTTAACATTCCCTAGTTGTGTGACCCTGGACAAGTCACTTAACATCAATTGCCTCAGTAAAAAAAGCAAAAAAAAAAAATATTGAAGGAATAAAGGGCAATGCCAGATCGAGTGTCTTTTATGGAGAACAGAGAAAAGGCCAGTTTGACTAGATTACAGAATTTGAAAGGGAGAGTAACATACATTAACCTTGGAAAAACAGTTTAGGGCCAGCTTGGGAAGGTCTTAGAGGCTAAAAGAGGAAGCTCATATTTTATTCTAGGGGCAATAAAGAGCTACTGGAGTTTATTGATCATGAAAAAAAATGTGAGCCAATATAAATGTGAAGTATCAAGAACTACCCCATTTTAATACTATTCTGAAGAGTCCACAGACACAGAATAATAATTAAATAGTTTAATGAGATTGAGTTATTGCCAGAAGCACCATCAGAGTTCCTACCAAGTTGCTTGACATCTTATCTTACTAAGATCACTAAGCTAGGATGCTTTTTTTTTTTTTTTGTTAGCTGTGATCTCTTTGGACTAACTATATATTTGAAAATGAAAACTTGATAGCTTTATATCATGATCTCAGTACTATTTTATTAGTATTGAAATTAACACTTTGATTCTTAAATGTATAATAAGCAAGATATTGGAGTTAATTTACCAATTTCTCTCCTAGATATTAGGGAAAAAATTTAATTGCTGATAAAATAATTGGAAAATCCTGATGTTGGCTGCTGCTGCTAAGTGATATAGTGAATAGCATACTGGGCTAGAGCAGGAAGATTCGTCTTCCTGAGCTCAGATCTGTCCTTAGACATTTGTGTGACATTGAGCAAGTCACTTAATCCTGTTTGCCTCATTTTCCTTATCTGTAAAATAAGCTGGACAAAGAAATGGTAAAGTTTAGTATTTTTGCTAAGAAAGTCATAAAGGGGTTCATGAAGTCAGATAAGACTGAAATGACCAAACAACAAAATATACACTTCAATTTTTAAAAAAATATTCTTAGTAACAATTTCCATGATTGCATATAAAATGGAAATATTGGGGCATAAAGTATGTCTGTAATTGAACCTGGATTGGTTTACTTGTAACTAATAGTTGCCTATAATTATTTTCAGTTAAAATAGCAGTTTCTTAAAAAATATATAACATTTAAACCTGTAAAAGTATTTGGACAAATATAAAATCAACCCTGAGTATCTCCCCAAATGCTGTCCCAAAGAAGTCCATTTTAGACCATTGAAATGTATTTCATTAACTTCAGTATCAGAGAAGTAGCCAATTAAAATCTGAGAAATTTTTGACAGAAAAGAAATACAAGAAAAATAAATTCAAGGGAGGCTCACTGCTGAAATTCTACCCATCTCTTAAGACAAAACTCAAATAGTTTCTCCTCTACAAACCTTTCCCGTTTTTTAGCCCTATCCCCACTTCCCTCTATTTCTTCCCTCTTCACTCTGAACACTCCACACCTCTCTTATGTATACTGAACACTCTATGTTGTATAAAGATTTCTGGATTCTCTCAGTGAATTTTCCCTCCAGCTCTATAATTTTGAAAAGATCACTTAAAATGACTGTGTCTCAGTTTCCTCATAGGTAGACTTTTGAATACCTAAATTATCTATTTTCCTGAGTTGTGGAGAAAGAATGAAATATTGGTATATTGATTCCTTTGAAGAACTCAGAGTACCACATAAATGTCAACTACTCTCATATTGTGTTATATACTAATATTTAGATCTTTCTAAAATCTAATATATGATTTGTGAGATAGTGAAGTCACACAGACTCAGGATAGATTTTTTTATTTAGATATGTTTTTTTTAAGTTTTCCTAAAATATGTTTGATTATCTTTTAAGATTTTGTGACAGTGTAAATCCTGGATTTAGAATAAAATATTTCAAGTCTGTTTTGCCATTTACAAGCTGTATAACATTCAACAAGTCATTTAATCTCTCTGGTTTCCTCAACTATTGGAAGATCAACTGTCCCTGTAATGTTTTTGTATAAGGGAATTTAGTAAGAAACTTCCTTTGCCAATACAGATCAGTATCTTCTCTGCAACTAATCCTAGAGAGCTACCTAGAAAAATAGAAGGTTGAGCAGCTTGCCTAGGGTTATACAAACAGATAATATCAAATATATCTTGGGTTCTATAATGATATACATGCAAATCTTATTCCTTAGTGCCAGAAAGGATGAGTGGGCTCAAAGACTTGTATATGTCTTGTATGTACACAATTACTTGCATGTTACTTCTTCCATAAGAATTCAAGCTTTTTGCTGCTGAGGACTCACTTTGTATCTACTCCCAGTCAGCTGTATAATGTCTGCCATGTGGTCATGGGATACTTACTCATTTGTTCACTTGACTGGAAAGAATGAGAAATAAAGGAAAGCATTTCAGGTGGTCCCAAAAAGAAATAAAACAAAGATTTTTTTCATTCTACTCAAATTTCTAGGATGATAATGAGGTTTTTATTTTGGCTTTGAATTTCATGAATTCACAGTGAAGAAGAATTAATGCCATTTAAACAATATTTAATTAGTGGAACTCATAGCTTCAGGATGTTATTGACTTCTAGTTTACTGGCTCTAAAAATTGATTACATTCTTATTCATAATAGATGCTTGTAATTATTATTTAACATTTATTAAGCACCCATAGTTTGTGTCTTCACAGACAAAACATAGCAGATGTTTGAGGCAATTAGTGAAATATTGCAAGTTTTTACTTCAGCCATCTAGATCAAATGTCTCTAATCATGCATACCATCAATATAAAAAGTGAACATACATCCCAACATAGCACTTATTTACAAATTATATACATGTACTACTGTATTAATGTAATATAGATATTACATAACCTATGTGAAATAGAAATTTAAAAAGCAGAGATAAAGGTGAATTTTTAAAAATACTTTTAAAGTTTTCTTTGATGCATTAGAGGTCATTTTTATTTCTCCCAAGTAAGCCATTAGGTTTGACAAAACATTAAAACAACTTTTTAGCAAAAATAAATAGAACATTAAATAAGTAGGTCATGGACCTGAGATTTTATTGATACAGGAAGCTTTTATATCTGAAAACACCAAAGCAAGTTAGAACCTTTTCTTCAACAGTCGTAGAGACTTGCCTAGGCAATGAGATGTTCAAAGATTTGTCCATAGTCATACAATTATAAATGCAGAGGCAGGAAATGAACTCTCATCTGTTCTGGCTTTAAAGTCAT
This sequence comes from Myrmecobius fasciatus, assembly GCA_023553655.1. Taxonomy (NCBI): domain Eukaryota; kingdom Metazoa; phylum Chordata; class Mammalia; order Dasyuromorphia; family Myrmecobiidae; genus Myrmecobius; species Myrmecobius fasciatus. Next base: position 364,842 of record JAJPUD010001795.1, on the reverse strand, counting down.
CTTTCTATCCATTATTCTATCCTGCTAAAATTGATACAGAAAAGTACAACTGAAAAAATAATATTATTCCCCAATGGCTCAGATTGTTAGAATTCTCATTGAGTGGTAAAATATAAAGATAGTCGTAATAGCTAGTAAGAGATATGGTGATATGCTTCAATTACTGCAACAGTCATCTCTCCTAACTGATTGATACTGACTCCACACCCATTGCACACACCATCACCCTCCTTCCTTTGCAGCAGGTCCTTCCTTCATTTAATCTTAAATTAAACTCTTCCATTATAATTACTTAAAGCAGAGATGGTCTCTCACCATGGGGAACATGAAGCTGAGTAAAAAATAAACAGAGACACATATTACATATGTGCATAAATACATGCATACATATGAATATACATTTGTGCATATACATGTCCTTTCTGACATTTTCTAATCTTGCAAGTCATAGAACTGCTTTGTCCTCAGATTAATGAATATAAAATGAGGCCATTAAACTATATTACATCTAAGCTGCTTTCCACATGTGTCTGTGATCCACAACCTTTTGAATTCAAGTATTTGGCTGTCAGATATTGATAGTGTACTTGCAAATATTAAAAATGAATATTTTAATACTAATGTCTAACATTGCCTTTGGATTTGTTAGGGGTATGGAAACTGAATTCTTGCATTTAAGGAGTTTTAATCCAAAATCTCCAATACCTAGGAAAGTGTCTTATACATAGGTACTTTAAGGGTGATGATCAAATTGAATCTGGGAAATAAAACCCTTGAAAATAATTAATAATAGTATAAAAATAATACTATAATAAGCATAATAATAGTAGCAGTAAAATCATATACTGAATCTCAGTAAATAGCAGTTTTAGAAAAATCTGGGAAAACTTAATAGGAGATGAATCAAAAAAAGGAGAATGGATTCAGAAGGATTTTTATTACAGTGATGATGACTATAATAATGATTAATACAATGCTGACTATTGAATACAGTGACAACAGAAACAAATACCATTCTGAAGGGTGTAATAAAAACCTCTCCAAGTCAATGCTAAGATCAATCAAATTATCCCACCCCCAAAAAATAGTTAGAAAAAAATAACAAAATTTATCTGGAAGAACAAAAAGTCAAGAATATCTAGATAAATAACAAAAAAAATGTGCAAATAAGGTGGCCTAGGTGTAACAGACCTAAAATATATTATGAAGTGGCAGTCATCTAAATCATTTGGTATTGGCTAAAAAATAGAGTGGAGGAGCAGTGGAATAGTTAGGTACATAAAACATAGTAGTGAATGATTAACTGCTTTAAAAACTCAAAGAATCTAGCTTCTTGGATTTAAGAACTCACTATTTGACAAAAGCTTCTTGGAAAATTGGAAAATAGTTTGGCAAAAACTAGGCATACACCAATATCTCATACTTTAGGTCAAATTTGGAGGATAATTTTAACATAAAGGGTAAAACCATAAGCAAATTAAGAGAACAAGGAATAATTTACTTTTTTTTTTTCTTTTTGCTGAGGCAATTGGGGTTAAGTGACTTGCCCAGGGTCACACAGCTAGGCAGTGTCTGAGACCAGATTTGAACTCAGGTCCTCCTGACTTCAGGGCTGGTGCTCTAACCACTGCGCCACCTAGCTGCCCCGGAATAGTTTACTTTTAAGGTCTATGAAAGAAAGGATGAATTTCTGACCAAATGAGAGATAAAGAACATTATGAAATGCAAAATGAGTAATTTTGACTACATTAAATTAAAAATCTTTTACATAAGCAAAACTAATACAACCAAGATTAGAAGGAAAGCAGAAAGGAACAATTTTTACAGTTTGTGTTTCTGATAAAGGCCTCATTTCTCAATTATATAGAAATTATATAGAAAACTCATTCAACTTTATAGAAATACAAGTCATTATGTGGGACACTGACCCATATTATATTAAAATCAGAGACTTTCAAGGTAAAAAAGCAAAAAGGATTTATTACAGTTTTGTGAGACAGGCAGCTCCTCACGACAATAGTGTCAGTATAGGAGTGCAGAGGACAATTTGCAAATCCCAGGATTATATAGATTCTAATGCAAAAGCTCTCAATCTCCTTCTGACCTTTTCTCCCATTAATTGGAAATCCAAGTTTACCTTCTAAAAAGTGGGAATCTACCCAGAAAATAAAAATATTCCCATAGGCTTACTAAAAAATCTACTCAGAGATAAAGAATAATAAGCAATGATACACTCTTTATCATATTAGGAACTTAATGCTAATTGTGGCAAAAAGGGAAGGAGAAATAGGAAGGAAATGTATGTTTATCCAAGATAAAGGAACATCTTTGGCTTTTGGCTATAGCATAACTGGTTGTTGCAAAATTTCAAGTCATATAATTAGGATATAGATTGAGGTCACATTGTTATAAGAGATCTTCATTCAGTTTATTCCATGCTGTCTCTCCTCTTATTTATTACTCTTTGAAGACCTCTCACAGCATTTTTGATACATTTCCTCAATCATCTCATCCTCAGTCTCCAATCATCCAATAGCCTAGTCTGCTAACAAATCTAGTGCCTTAATTATTTTAACCATGGACTGCAGTCTAATGAGCCTATACAGCATATAAATTAAGATTCTATATCCCCAGATTCCATCTGGGAGCCACCTATAACCCCAACCACTTTTGTCCCCAGTGATGGGAGTATGTAACCCTTCACAAATAAAAGTGCCCATCACGAACGTAAGCAACAATAAAAATGCTAAAAGAAACAGAGAGACATATGGATCTAGTGGAGGATAGATGACTAGACCAGATATTCACTTACCTGATTTAGAATATAATGACCATATATTTTCAGATTGAAAACTGCAAGATTTTACATTCTTGAATTGTACTCATGGCTCTTATTGACCACAAGTTCTGATTATAGAAATTTGCTCTAAGAGGAATAAGTAGGGACATAATTGTAATAGCACCAAAATTTGTCCTTCACTCCTCAGCCTGAGAGCATATACATGAGAAGATAAAGCATCCTAAGCTCATTTTGGCTTTAGGTAATTATCATCATTTTAGCCAATCATGCAGTAACAATTCCACCTTATAACCAGACTCAGGAGTAATCAGGTAAATTCTTATTCAAAGGTGCTCCACTGGGAAATTGAGTCAGAAGAATCCCATCTTAAGTGTAGACCAAGGTTGTCCTTCCAACTTCTGTCCAGATTCTAACCTCCTCCTATAACAATCAGGATCACATTATTCTAAGTAGCTTGTAGCATATTTCTTTCAGGTGATGGGTTATTGACTTGATGCTCCATCAGACAATCCTACCTGAATTCAAAACTCCAAATAATATCAGCGATAGTCCTAAGAAATTTTATCTCACATAGTAAGTCTCATTAATCAAAGCTTCAGATGAATTTAGCTTTCAAGAATCACGTATTCTAAAGAAGTACCAACTCTAATTTTACATTGATAACAGTAAGACATTCATCCTATGATTTCAGAGAGGCCTGGAGAGACTTACATGAACTGATGCTGAGTGAAATGAGCAGAACCAGGAGATCATTATACACGGCAACAACAGTACTATATGACAATTAATTCTGATGGACATGGCTCTCTTCAACAATGATATGTTTCAAACCACCTCCAATTGTTCACTGAAGAAAGCCATATACACCCAGAGAGAGGGATGTGAAATGTGGACCACAACATAACATTCTCATACTCCTTGATTGATGTTTGCTTACATTGTGTTTCCTTTATCTGATATATCGTTTGTGTAGATAAGATTTTTCTTGCACAACAATGATAAGTTTGGAAATATGTATACATATATTCGATTTGCCAATATTTTAACATAATTAACATGTAGTGGATATCCTGCCATCTAGGGAAGGGGTGGGGAAGTTGGGGGGAAAAATTTGTAATGGAAAGCTATGTAAGGGTTATTGTTGAAGAATTACCCACACATATGTTATGCAAATAAAATAAAATTTAAAAAAAAATAAAAAAAAAGACATTCATCCTAGAAAGTTCACAGCTTATCTTTATATCTAAGTAGATGGTTTTAAATTCAACATTACACAAGTCATTTTACTTTGAGATGCTAAAAAACAAAATATGTACAGGTATTAACCTTTTCAAAAAGACAAAGACATAGACCACACTTTTCAGAATACCCCTAAACAATGGGGCCAGCTTTGAGATGATTCAATACGACCAACTAAAACTTATGTACCTAAGAGATTTCACTTTATATAACATACTTGTAGATTCTAAATAAATCCATTCCACATTGGAAACTATAAAACCCAAACAAGTTCTTGTCCTACGTCTGACAAGATGGTTCAGGAAATATAGAAAGCTTTCAAATTAAGGGGAATCAACAGAAATACCAGAAAAGGAGCTAAGCTTGATGTTCCTGTCTATTCACCCCAACAATCCTTAGGGTTTTTTGTGGGATGTGCTCTTTGCTATACCTTGTGTTTGTTTAGCCAGGGCTCAACTATGCCTTTCAAACCCAATCCAAAATATACTACCATCTCACTTACATCTGACCAGTTACTGAAAATCCAGGCCAGATTCAGGGATGTAGGGAACCATGGCCATATTTGTTTGGCTGGCTCCAGTCACTACCTCTGTCAACTGCACAAATGTATTATGGAAGACATACATACATGTTTATACATGCATTATACATAAATACATATATGTTTACGTATGTGTATATATAAGGTGAGAGAGAGGGAGAGAGAGAGAGAGAGAGAGAGAGAGAGAGAGAGAGAGAAAATGAATATAGAATATAGAAATGAGCAAGGTTGTTCAAATTTCACATTAAAGAACCCTATCAGAATTAACAATAATTTCTTCAGCCTAAAAAAATGTTAATTCATTTTCTTCCAATCAAGGAGTGCTTATAAACTTTTCTGGAAATATAAATAACAGGTACAATTTCTCTAAGCACAACTAATCTTTCCTCCCACCAAAACATTTCAAATTACCCTGATGCAAAGTCAGTTATAAGTTGTCCTTAACAATCCATTTTGAGGTTCCTCCACAGGTCCTTTAAACCTGATATAATAAACCCATACCTTCTCAGCCTTCAGATCACAGTCTTGGTGATAAGTAACACCAGATAAAGTGCTTCCCATTTTGCTGCTTCTGGAATTTAGTAAGCAGCCAGTCTCCTGGAGCTGCAAACTCCAAAGGTGTTTATGGTCCACCAGTCTTTGCTTTCAAAGGGCTGAAAGGGATGAGGACATTGCCAATATATAATTCCTTAAAACGTATCCTTTGTTTCAAAAGAGGGTATTTCCCTTTCCTCTCCCAAATAAAGTATACCAAACAGCATCTCATATGGGGAAAGTCCCAAATCACTTCTGGGGACAGTTCTAATTCTTTGATAAAGCAATAGGAAAACATTTGGTCCAAAGCAATTTACTATCTAACATCAATTTTGTAATCTATCTTTTTAAGAATCTGATTCATTCTTTCCTCTTTCCCAGATGAGGGCTGATGCCCAGGTGTATGGAATTGGCACTCAATTTGCAATCCCTTCCCATTATTTCTTCTCAAAACTTAGAAGTGAAGGATGTTCCATTATCAGAATCAATAGTCTCCTTCAGTCCATCCTTAGGTACAATTTGTTCCTGTAATTAAGACCCTCTTACTGGCTTTCCCAGAGTCTATGTGAGTGGGGCTGAACACCCTTTTCAGCTCAGTGAGACTGACCTTTCATGAAGTTTTTCAAGTCTGTCTTGAGCTGGAGAGGGATTTCATTCTGTCAGACTGTTCAGAGGCTTGGTTTCACACACACACACACACACACACACACACACACACACACACAAACACACACACACACACCCAAACTACTTTTATACTCCTCTTCTTTTTTCTTTTAATATTTGCTTAAGATTCCTCCTGAAGAGGGCTTCAAGAGAAGAAACAGATGGTAGTTCTAAATCAATTAAACTCCAATTTTTGGTCCCTCCTGAGGGCAGAGGCAAGAAAGGGAATTCCAGACCCGCAGCCATAGGAGTAGCAGTTGACTGGAGTGTACTGAAAAGGGGTCCCAAGGATGGGTTTTCTCTGCCTTCTTTTCCTCCTCTTTCAATACAAATTGTCCCACAGGTGGCAACCACAAAGCTGCATACTCTTTCTTCCCTGTATGGAACAGCTCTTTGAATTAACATATGGATTCTCTTGTTGGCAAGCCTAGACCTCAGGGGATCTGCACTTTGGCCAGAAGGCATTTCCTCAGAGCATGGTGCCTGCCCAAACAAACAACAGGATTTAATCATTTTCTTTTTGTCCTTCCCTGCAAATTTTGGTACTTCATCCCAATTTTTAGTCCTATTTCCTAAAGCGCTACCTTCCAGGATGCTAAATAGGTATTTAGAGTCAGCTACCTTTGATTGTTCCATACCCATGGTTCACAGTATCCTTTCCCCTTTGATGGAGGAGTCACTTGATCATATTAAAGAGAAACTGGAGCACTCTTATGGACTCAAACCACTTAGAGTCTCCCAACCCGAGTCACCTAGGAATCTCATCAGTCCTTGCCAAAGGGAGAGCACTCTTATGGACTCAAACCACTTAGGGTTGCTCAGCTCAGCAGTTTCTTACTTACCTGGGTTATGCACCCAACTTGCATGACTCATTCCAAGTTTTTCTCCATTGACTTATCTCCGGAGCCAAATTAATTCTCTATCTTCTTGAGCCCAGTCTGGAGCTGCACTTGCTTTTGTTTTTGCTTTCTCTGAGTGTCTCTCTTTGGAATTTACATGATCAGAGGGAGAGTTCCCAAAATGAATCCAAGGACCGCTGGAGAACTCTCCAGAAGGCACATGCCCAAGGATTCAGTATGGGAGAGACCCCTCACAAACAGGAAATATTCTGTAATGAGCCCCTAAAGCTGTGTGGGGCAGCAACATGACCCAAATTAAAATCAGAGAGTCTCAAAGAAAAAGCAAAAAAGAATTTATTGTGATTTCATGCTAGAGGGCAGCTGCCAGTGACAGCAATGTCAGTACAGGGATGCAAAACACAGGTGTATAGAGATGCTAATGCAGAAGCCCCCACTCCCTTCTGAACTTTTCTCCCATTGGCTGGAAGTACAGGTTTACATTCTAAAATGCAGAAATTTACTCAGAATTTAACTAAAAATCTACTTGGAGACAAAGAATGCTAGCCAATGACACATTGTTTACCATATTAGGAACTTAGTGCTAATTGTGGTGAAAAGGGGCAGGGTGTGCAGGAGGGAAATGTATGTCTATCTAAGATAAGCAAATGTCTGAGGCTTTTGTCTATAGCATAACTTGTTGTTGCAAAGTTTCAAGTTATAATTAGGGCGTAGGTTGAGGCCATATTCTTAGGAGAGGTCTTCACTCAGTTAATCCCATTCATCATTTTTCAATTGATAAATGGTCAAAAGATATGAACAGAAAATCTTAAAATGAAGAAATTTAAGCTGTCAGATGAAAAATGCTTTAATTCATTACTGATTAGAGAAATGCAAATTAAAGCAACTCTGAGTATACATCTCATTTCTATTAGATTAGTTTATATGGCAGAAAAGGAAAATCATAAGGGTTGGAAAAGATGTGGGAAAATAGGAACACAACACTAATTGTGGGTGGAGTCTAAAGGCAGATTGAAGCATATCTTTTTTACTTTATTATTTATTCTTGCCTGCATTTTTTTGGATCATGGCTAAATATGGAAATATTTTTCATAACTGCACATGTATAATCTAAATCAAATTGCTTATCTTCTCAAGATGGGAGAAGAGAATTTGGAACTCAAAATTTAAAAATAAAAGTTTAAAATTTTTTGTTTACATGAACTTGAGGAAAATAACATAAAAATTAAATATAAAAGGTTTTAAAACTATATAAATATAATATACATATATACATATTCACATACAAATATATATATTTCCATCTTTATATCCTGTGTGCATGTGTGTATGTGTGTGCATGTGCATGTATTCACAATTTGATGAACAATTTTCTGGTTTTTTTGTGTTTTAACATTTTCACATGAAAGAAGATTCAGATGTATTCTATTTAGCCCCATATAGCAAAATTAAGATTTTTCAGTGACAGTCAGACTAATACAGAACTCATTTAGTTATGGAAAAACGTAAAGAAAAAAACTTTCTTGTAATTAAAATTATTCAAATGCTGTCTTGGGGTACAATGAATTCTTCTTTCATTGAAATCTTAAAATGGAGCCTTCATGAAGGAGGGGAAAAAATAAATACTCATACAAAATCTAGCTCCCATTATGTGCTAAAAACTGTGCCATGTGGTAGAGATGCAAAGATAAAAATTAAAAAAAAAATATCATTGCTGTTAAGTATCTTACATTCTACCCAGGAAGATACCACAACAAATATATAAGAATATACAGAAAAATTTTTTTAAAAATTTAAATAGTTAAATATATAATATCATTTATGATTTTAATATTTTTTCAGGTTTTCTCTTTTAAATGAGTTATTCATTTGAAATAGTCATCAATAGACATCTGCTTTTATAAATCTCTAAGGTTTTTTACTCATGTTAGAACATTCTTCTGTCCAGGGTATTTTATGCATAAAAAGGGAGTGGAGGAAAAGATAATTCCTCTGTTGAAACTCTGAAGAGGAAACACTTCACTAGCAATTACCTTTAATTAGTGATGTGAGGTTAAATATGTCTTTCCAGAGTATTTAGAATTCATTTTCATGGGTATAATATTCTTTAAATGCCTGAGGAAGGTGTTCTTGCCTAATTTAACATTACCCAATTGAATCTAGAGTCTTCACCTTTGAAAATCTCTCTACTCCAGCCTCCTATTTCTTGTGAGACCAGACTGTAATAGCATTAGGCTTAAGACTTAAAAGGTTGAATCCTATCAAGTCTACTTACTAGATAGCACTTAATCTCTCTGAGACTTAGTTTCCAGAGCTGTAAAAATGGGGCTCATGATATTTTTTTACAATACCAACTTCATCACAGAGTTGTGAGAATTTGAAGGGGATAATGCTTGAAAAGCTTAATTCCACATGGACAAGATGTTGTGCTCGGTGCTGGTGATGGATGCTTACAACAGTACTTGAAAAATGTAGTGAGAATACAAAGGCAAAAGAGGACAGTGTCACTCTCAGGGAGTTTACATTATATTAGGATAGATATTCAATGTGGCTAGAGAAGTATAATAAAAAAAAATAAGAAGAGGAGAGTTCAAAGAAAAAGACCAGGAATATTTGAGAAGTGGAAGAACACTGTAAGCGAAAAAAATAAAAAAAAACTAAGAAATCTTTGACAAAGAAGTTTGGTTGTTGTCCTAAATTCTTGAAGAGAATCAAAATGACATCATGGTGTTAGAGTCTAATTACAGTGTCTCTGACTGTCGATGATGAGACCAAAATGAGCCCAAAATGCTCTGCCACAGGTTGGACTCCAATGGAATACTGTTTTCTGCAGGACAGTTTGAATATCAGTGAGAAGAACCTCCTTGAGTAGTATTCTGAAAGGAGAGAGTGCATTCCAGGCATGAGCATGTTGGAAATCTCTGGGTTTTTACATCCCTGAGCCTTTATGAGGGAGCATGCAAAAGTTCCTTCATTTTTGGCTAGAAGAAAGATTTAATAGATTTTGGAGCGCTGAGTCCAAACAAGGCTTTTGCTTAAGAATCCTAAGCTCTTAATAATAATTAATAAAGGGCTTTAATTAATTAATGATTTAATTGAATTAATAAAGTTTCCTAACCTTCAGAACTAAAAAGTAAAATTTATGGGTGTTTGTGTAGTTTTTGTGCTTATTTTTCAAGTTTTTGTAATAAATGGAATCCTATTCTCAAGAAATTTAGAACAAGTCACTAAATCATGTTTTTCTGTTTTTTCATCATTCTTCTCTACCCATCTCCACACTGTCCAAGAATAGAAAGGCATAAGACAAAACAGAAACTCACTTGACTTTAGGGGTAGCAAAACCATGACTTCTTGAAAACTAAATGTTTTCAAGAGTGTGGAATGGAGAAATTCTGGTAGGAGGAAGCATGACTAGCCAGTTAGTTCATTTAATTTGAAGAATGAATGTGAAAGATATGCTAGAAACATGTGGATTTCTTTAGATGGCTGGCTGGGTTTAGGAGTCTGTAGTATGTATTTTATTCTGCAGGCAAGATGGCAAAGTTTTGAGCAGAGAAATGGCATGAACAGATTGCTGCATTGTGTGTAAATTATAATAATAATATTATTATTATTAATGATAAACTCTCAAAGAAGATGTTTTTATACATATTGGAACATTAATGAGATAAAATATTGAAGAGATGCCCCTAGCAATGCATATTCACAGAAATTTATTAATTCATTATCATCTTTAGCTCTTCATTCATAGTTTTAGATCTGGAAGCACCAGAATGCTTTATTGTAACTACTTTTACAGATAAGGAAATAGAGGTTCAGCAATATTTGATAATTTGCCCCAGGTGACATAGTGATTTGATAGCAGAGCCAAAAATTGAATCATGATTCTTGATCTAAAAATTCAAGGATTTTTCTTCCTATTTTATCTACTTGGTTTAAATTACCTGAATAATTAGATTTATATAGAACTAGTGCATGTGGTGGTAGAGAAAATTCAATATGTAGCAGTTTCTCAAAATTTAAATTTGAAGTGAGACAATGTAAGAGAAAAATAGAAGAGAAATTTTGGTTATATTAAAAATTATGCTGCTTCTATCCAACATGATTGTCCTATCTGTACAGTGTGCATTCCTGGCTCTCCTAGTCCTATAGTCTCCTTTTGCTGTGGAATTTTATCACAGTAGGTAGACAACTCCTTTAATTGAACATATTTGCAAAGATCAACAAAAGTGATTTCAGAAATGTACATTATTGCTAAAGAATGTTCCCTTAAGCTTTTTTCATTTTCTAATTCCTGTGGTTTCCCCAACATTTCATTCTGTGGTTCTCCCAAGGGCTACTGGAATTTTTTTCTGTATCCCCCACCGAAAATGAATTAAAAAAATAATCCAAGCTACCTTTATCCCTATTGGTACTGCTCACACCAAGCTATTTTTCGATAGCAGCATTGTAAGGGTCTTAGAGGGAAGAATGGAATGAATTTAGCAGGAGGTCTTAGATAAATAAATGATAAAAATTAGCTAACTTTTTTTTCCAGAAAGTCCAGAGTCTACTCAATAGTTCTAAAATCAGCAGACTTATAATGGGGCTGTTCCTACATGCATCATATAATCTTCCAATAAAGAGTTCCACCATCTTCTAAATGACTTGATTGTGGTTGCTGTAAGAAGTAATAATTTAATAATATTTGAAATATGGTGAAAGGTATTTTTAATTACAACTGCAGATTCTTCCAACATACTTTAATTGTGTCTCCAAGATATGCATAGCAATTGCAATAACACAGGTCAAAATCAGGAAGAATAAATTTTTTCTCTAGTTACCCTAGTCAAGATTCTCATTAACCCTTATTTTCCCTTTCATATTAGCTACCTAATCTGTATTTTCACTTCCAGTCTTTTCTTTTTCCAAACCCTTTTCCTGTGCATTATCAAATTATTGTATATCATGTCACTCCTCTCTTGAGAACCTTCCATAGCTCCATTTTAATTTCTAAATAGAGATTAAACTTTAGTCTAACTTTCAAGGTCCTTTACAGAGTACATTCTATTTTACATTGCATTTATGCACAATTGTCTTAACCTTTGTGCTATTTTAAATTCTAAAGTTGATGGACAGGACTCTTCACTAGTCATGTTTTTCCCAGTCCCACAATAGTTAATATATGATGTATGCTCAAAAAATTTTCAGTGTTCAAATGGAAAAGTGAAAATTTTAAATCTGTCACAAATCAATGCCAACATATCAAGAAGAAGCTTTGCTTTCTTATGATTCCTACTCAGCTGAGTTATGAGTAATTCTAAAAATAAGAATTTTCTGCTTACATTTCTTAGAATTTCTGCTGATGCAGAAAAAGGTAGTGGTTTCATCCTTAAATAATGTGTCATGATAAAATTCTGGAATTAGTCTCACTATGTCTTGGTATGCTACATTCTGCAGGACTGGAAAATGTTAGCATATGCTATCAATTAGTGGTTTCGCCAGGAATTTTGCTTACAAACAGCGCCAAGAGGTTGAAAAATAGAAATGACATAATCTTGTTTACAAGCAAACTGGATGGAGTTTGGAGATTACACAGATTACTGAGGCACATTGTCAAAAGGCTTTTAAATTATCTATTAAAACTATTCATTCTCCTACCCAGAACAAAAAGTATGTTTTTAATATCAGGGGATAATTTAAGACTAAGGGTGAATTTTTTTTAATGAACTTGGAGTAATCTTTCTGAAGTGCTATAATTTCTCTTTTAAATTAGGGGATCAGTTTATAGTTTATGACAACTCCAAGCTTTTTTCTAAATCTCTCTGGCAGTTATTTTTCAGATGTAAGTCCTAATCCTTCTTTCATGATGTTAGTCACATCTGATTTTTTTGTACCAAAATTAGAACTTTGTCTTTCAATGGAAATTTGTATGGAGAATGGGAACACTATAAAAACTAGAGGATCATTTCTAATCATTTATTTTTTTACCTTGTGACTTCAAGCCATTGACATTGGTCTTATTCTATTTTTTCCTGGGAAATGATTTTCTTATTGTCATTGTGTAAATCACACTCTTCCTTCACAAGTGGATTACATGAACTAACAAACCCAAGTAGAGCATGAACTTATGCACAAAAGGAAACTAGAAGGTAATTTGTGAGTAAGCCTCAGGTGAATTTGAACAAGATAATCAGCCAGCTTGGATAATTCAGAAAAACAAGATAAAACCCAAGCAAGACCATTCCTTGGATTCAAGAGGAGTATGTTTAACTCAGTAATATAGAAGTCTGATTACACTTTATACATTTTTCTTACATAGTTATAAATTGTAAGGCCTTTAGCTCTACCATAATTGGAATTACATACCAATATTATTAGTAATTGTGTTACTAAAATTAGGTCAAATGAAACTAATTATAATGAGTACATTTTTATTAGTGTCTGTACCATTTTATCACTTATTAAAAGAATAAGCTTTCTCAGATTGCTAAGATGACAGGACAGGATAATGACAAATATTGGAGGGGATGTGGGAAGGCTGGGACACTGATACATTGTTGGTGGAACTGTGAATGGATCCAAACATTCTGGAGAGCAATTTGGAACTATGCTCAAAAAGTTATCAAACTGTGCATACCCTTTGACCCAGCAGTGTTTCTATTGGGCCAAAGAAATCATAAAGGAAGGAAAGGGCCCCACATGTGCAAGAATGTTTGTGGCAGCCCTTTTTGTAGTGGCTAGAAACTGGAAACTGAATGGATGCCCATCAATTAGAGAGTGGCTGAATAAATTATGGTATATGAATGTTATGGAATATTATTATTCTGTAAGAAATGTCCAGCAGGACGATTTCAGAGAGGCCTGGAGAGACTTGCATGAACTGATGCTGAGTGAAAGGAGCAGAACTAGGAGATCATTATACACAACAACAACAATACTATATGATGATCAATTCTGATGGACATGGCTCTCATGAGATGTTTCAAACCAGTTCCAATTGTTTAGTGATGAAGAATGCCACATACACCCAGGAAGAAGACTGTGGGAACTAAGTGTGGATCACAACATAGCATTTTCATTCTTTCTGTTGTTTGCTTGCATTTTGTTTTCTTTGTGTTTTTTTTTCCTTCTTGATCCATTTTTTTTTTGCTGAGGCAATTGGGGTTAAATGACTTGCCCATGGTCACACAGCTAGGGAATGTTAAGTGTCTGAGACCAGATTTGAACTCAGGTCCTCCTGACTTAAGAGCTGGTGCTCTATCCACTGTGCCACCTAGCTGCCCTATGATCCAGTTTTTCTTGTGCAGCAAGAAAATTGCATAAATATGTATCCATATATTGGATTTAACATATATTTTAACATATTTAGCATGTATTGAATTACCTGCCATCTAGGGATGGGGGTAGGGAGGAAGGAGGGGAACATTTGAAATGCAAGATTTTGCAAGGGTCAATGTTGAAAAATTATTCATGCATATGTTTTGTAAATAAAAAACTTTAAAAAAAATTTAAAAAGAGAGAACAAGCACTTAGGAAACCCAATCTAATAGCTGGGATGATAATACAAAAGATACACTTTAAGGAAATGTGACTCTGTCTTCAAGGAAATGTCTTATATTTTAGTCTTCTAAATCCCTTCATTAGAAAAATAGAAATGATATTTGTTTTTTATTGATTCTCACATAGCTTAACTATTTACAAACAAAGCCTTTGAAACTTTGAAAGGGGGATAGAAAAAGAATATAAAAGTGGTAGTGGTAGCAGAGCAGCAGTGGTGGTGATGGTGGCAATAGGAGTCATGTTCTTACTTAGAACCAGTGCCAAGAGGTTAAAAAAGTAACATAACATAACATAAAAGAAGTAACATAACCTTGCTTATGAGTAAACTGGATGGGGTGTGGAGATTACACATTTTACTAATTACACAATTTACTATTATTACTACTGCTGCTGCCACCACTACTATTACTACTACTACTATTTTACAAATTTTTACATATAAATCTTTATATGTCTCTAAACAAATACAGAAAGATCATAGCTAATAATAATAGCCAACAGGAAAAGATAGGTGTCTATATCTAACTGAGTATGTATATTATTCTTTGAGCCAATTTTGGTGAGAATAAGGTTCATTTAGGATTTCATTAGTGTGGGGAAATCATGGTGGAGCAATTTCTACTATTGCATCTGTGAAGGCATTATACAATTTTATTTCCAGGGTCATTGGAAGTTTTGATAATTTACCACATAGTCAATGTTTCAGAGTCAGCACTTGAATCTAGGTCATCCTGACTTCTAGACCAGATCTCTATCCATTGCTCCACACTAAATAGTAACTTAATTTTTTTCCTAAAACTTTAAGTAGTACAATACACTTTTTGCATAGCAACTGTGAATGAAGGAAATGAATCTCTGAGGGGAAAATTGTAGCAGAAACTGAAGAAAGAAAAGACTATATTTGGACTAAACTATGTTAATCACATGGATTAAAATTGGAAAAAAAAATTTATTTTCAGATGATCTAGATATTTGACAAAGCTGAAAGCTAATGTCTAGATGTCGAGTTTTTTTTCCACTTTTCATGGAGATGTTTTAGCATTGCGGAGCACAGCCTTGTAAGGAAGATATTAATAGCATATTTAATAATTATTATCATAATAATAAAATTAATTAACCATATTTCTTTCAGAAGGTCCCTTAATTATTATATATGTTTATGTAAAATTAAAGGTAAGATAAATAGAAATAATTTAATATCCCTGTAAATTCATCTCACCCCCTGCAAAATAGAATTACCCTTTAGAACGCATATTAATTAGGAGATTCTCTGCTAATTTTTTGAAAGCAGTGCCAGTTCTTACATATCCAAATTTATCATTTGGCGTACAGTGCACATTTTTCTACAACAGGCTGCATTTTCTTATACATTCCCCAGGCTATAGTTTGAGAAAAATGTTTTGTCCCTATAATTCTCTTTTCCTCCTTCCATGTGTTTTAACAACTGCAAAATTCCTCTGTGGATTCCAGATCCACATTTCCAAATATCTACTAGACATCTCTACCTGGATATCCTGCTGGATATTTATATATCTATAGCATATACCAAAATGGCCTATTGTTTTGCTGCTTTTTGTCTCATAACTTACTTTTATTCCTGACTTCCTTATTTTTGTTCATGCTGCCACTGTCTTCCTATTTTCTCAGGCTGAAAAATTTGGTGTTGTATTTTCTTGTTTTCCTCCATCCCTCCTGTCCTGTCTATCATTAAGTTCTACTGGTTCTTTTACTATGTCTGGCATCCAACATTTTCTTTTCATTCTCTCTGTCTCTGCTCTAGTTCAGGTTCTCACCACCTCATGATTTTATCATTGCAATAATTTAAATCTATTTCATACTATATGAGCTTAATGGATTGACCTTCTCAAAGCATGGCTCTAATTTTCACAATTCTCAGAAATCATTAAGTAGCTCATAATTACCTAATTGAGTTCAAATCTAGTTTCTGACATTATGTAACCCTAGGCAAGTCACTGAACTCCAATTACCTCTCCAAAAAAATGTACAATAATTAAAACCCAATTTTTAGGGGTCCTCATGTTTTGATTTCCATTATGTCTTTCTATATTTATTTTTCCCATATTCCCTTTTGGGGCGGAGCCAAGATGGCGAACTGCGGACAGCTTTCTCTGTGAACTCCCTCCAACATTCCCTCAAATCCAGAAAGTAAGCCTTAAAACTGGTTGCTGAGTGAGGTCCTCGCCAAGCATTTGGACTACAACGCACTTCTATAAAAGATCTACCTTGAAAGAACTCCGGAGAAGGTTAGCCTCAGGGGAAATCAGCCGCTGGTCGCTATCAGACTCCAGCCGGGGCGGAAGTCAGGGCTGCGATAGAGGGGCGGATTTTGGGCACCCAGGAAGCCCCTGGGAGACGCCTGGGCCACTTTGCTCTGCTTGCGGGCAGGTGCTTTGGCAGATCTGCCTTTGGAAGGGGGTGGATTGAGAAAAGCTGAAAACGTGGTCCCGGTGCGAATCTAGCCCCACCAGCCTCAGACCGGAAGTCAACTCGGCAAACTGCCCCAGGGCAAATATAAATTGTTGCAGTTTTCTCTGCTTTTGACCAATATCCCAACTTTAAATCATGAGCAAGAAGCAGAAGAGAGCTCTCACCATAGAAAGCTTTTACGGAGAAAAAATAGAACAGTCCCCAGATCCTGACATTATGAAAACAATCCCAGATGAAGCCACAAAGGCAGACTTAAGTTGGTCTCCCTTTCAGAAGGCTTACCTGGATGATTGCATTAAGAATCTCAAAAGAGAGCTAGAAGAAGAATGGGGAAATAAATTGAGATCAGGGCAACAGAAATATCAAAAACTGGAAAATAGGACTGGTGAATTGGAAAAAGAAAACAGTTCACTGAAAAACAAAATTGGTGAATTGGAAAAAATCACCAATTCACTGGAAAATAAAAATGGTGAACTGAAAAACAAAATTGGTGAATTGGAAAAAGACAACAATTCACTGA
>JAJPUD010001795.1:333188-347685 GCA_023553655.1 Myrmecobius fasciatus | reverse complement strand
AAAAACAAAATTGGTGAATTGGAAAAAGACAACAATTCACTGAAAAATAAAACTGGCAAAATGGAAAAAGAATGCATTGAATCCAGAAATTCAATTGGCCAGCTACAAAAGGAGCTAAAAAAGATAACTGAAGGAAATAATACCATATTCCCTTTCATTTGGCTTATGCACCAACCAAATTTGACTATTTCTCAGTTTGCAAATAAACTCTAATTCTGATTTTGTTCGTTTATGCATTTTCCTCAATCAGGAACTAAGCAGATAAACACCTTTGAGATTTTGTAAAAGATTTGAGATTGAAGCCACATAAATATCAAGATGGCAAAATAGTTGATTTCAGCATTACTGTGCTACTCTCAGCAGTCTTAACTGTTTCTATCTCTCTTTATTCTCTCTCACACACAAACAAAACATACACATATATAATACTCATACAGAATTTCAAATATATAATCACTAAAACCATGAAAATAAGAAAGAAGAAATACTCTTGTGTGATATAAAACTTTTGAAATGATATTTAGTGCAAGGAAAAAGGATCTAAAAGTCCTCTTTCTTCACTAACCTCCATTCGAAGCATATCCTTTGTATTTCTAAAAGCCTGTCTCCAATCCTCTCCTGAAAATGACTCATTAAAAGTCTATACATCCTAGAAGAGGCAGAAAACATTGATCCTGTTTAAGAGAAAGAGGATGCAACTGTGAGGGGTGTGGGGCAAAACAGCAGTTCAGAACAAATAAAGGTAAAGGAACTTTTAGGCCTCAGAGAAAGAAGCCCAAAACCTATTTTCCTGCATGGGGCAGACAACCAAACAGCTTGTAATATGAAGGGAACTCCATTTGAATAGCCCAGGATTGCTCTGAATTTTTCAAAAATCAGAGATTAGTTTGAAATATGATGTTCCAAAGAAACACATGATGAACTCTCAAATGACACAGTATGCAAAATTGCCCCAATATCCAACAAAAACATATGGTTTTTCAATAAAATAAAGGCATTTGAGTTATTCAGGCAAAGGAAACCAGTAGTGAATACAGATTTTGACTTGCAACCAACCAATCAATCATCAACAAATTTTTATTATATACCAGAGACTGTGTTTAATACTGGGCTTGCAATGCCAGAAGAGTTTATAATCAGAGAAGACAACCTCCTTGATATAGATATTTATAAAACATATCCAAATCAAATATGACATAATTTTGCAGATCAGACAATTAGTATTTATTAGGTCCTGCTATGTTCTAGATACTCTGCTAAAAACTGAGGATACAAAGAAAGTCAGTCTCTGGTATTATGGAGCTCATTCTAATGAAGGAGGCAATACACAAACAATAATGTACAAATAAACTATATACACAATAAATTTTAATAATCAACAGAGAAAAAAAGCAGTAAAGTTAAAGGGAATCAGGAGAGGCTTATTGTAGAAGATGGGATTTTAACTGAGACTTGAAGAAAGTCAGTGGAAGGGGAGAAACAAGAGAATTCCAGGCATGAAGAACTGGCTAACAACCAGTGAAAATAATCTGATTTCAAATGCCTTGTTTAAGGAACAGCAAGAAGTAAGAAGAATGGAAAAGTAGAGGCTCGATTATGAAGAGTGTTGAATGCCAAATGTGATTCTGTATCTTTGATTTAGGGGAAAGGAATTAGCAGCTAGAGGTATCAGGAAAGGCCTCCTACAAATGATGGTTGAACTAAGTTTTAAAGGAAACCTTTTTTTTAAGTAGAGATGTACTTACATGTAAGTGAATAGACTTCAAAATAGCTTAGACAAAGGTAGAAATAAAGAGATGGATAAAATAAAGAAATACAAGTCCCAGGAGAAATAAAGTATAATACAAAAGACTATAAAGTGTAAAACTAAAGCTAGATTTAAAAAATAGAGTAACAAAATGATAAGTCTTTGGTTAAGTGTGTGTGTGTGAGAGAGACACACACACACACAGAGAAACAGAAAGAGAGAGAGAGAGAAAGAAACAGAGACAGAAACAGAGAGAGAGAGAAAGAGGAAGAGAGAGAGAGAGAGGAAGAGAGACAGAGAGACAGAGACAGAGAGACAGAGACAGATAGAGAGGAAAAGTGAGAGAGAGAGAGACAAAGAGAGAGAGAAAAGAGGAAGAGTGAGAGAAAGAAGAGAGAGAGAGAGAGAGATCTAAGTGGGGAAAAGAGGAGGGGGAAGAAGAGAAGGAAGAGGAGCAGGGGGGGAGGAGGAAGAGGATTATTTCATAATGAAGAGAAAGTCAAAAAGAATTTCCAGTGCTACTAAATACCTATGTAACTGAGAATTTAAAGAAAACAGATAATTAGCTTTAACAGTACTCTAAAGTATGTGAATCTGTAATCAAAGTACAACAAAGATAATCAAAAGCTCCTTTGAAAAGAATTTCTTCTGTGGGCTTTTGTTGAGGTCTGGGATAATCCTTCTGGCCTTAGTTTCCCCTCTATAATTAGTGCAGCAATCATACTTAAATAGCTCAAGGAACTGTGCTTTCATTGTTACCCTTTCCCTGACACAGCTGGCAGCCTCTCTACAATTTAATTGATGTCTTTAAAAGTTGTTATGACTATGTCATAATAACCTTACAGCCAACCTGTTGATGAGGTTTGCCATTTTACTAATCTGGCCCTCGAATGACAGCCAATACCTACTGTAACCAGTCCTGTACTAAATGCTTTTCTGGCTTGGAGGGATCTGTCAGATTGTGTTACTTGCCTTGTGTCACTTTCCCTCTCTCTAACTGCCTGAGTCAACCCCATAAGTGAGGAAGAGATTTAACTGGATCCCATTTGGAAAATTGCACAGTGCTTTATTCTGTGATCCCCAATTGCTTTCTAAATGAAAATCTTTTTTAACATCATCATGATAGGTGTTAGCCAGTGTACCATTATTATTAATTATCTGTTAGGTGATGGGGAGCTAAAGACAAAAAGGAAACAATTCTTGCTTTCAGGAATTCTATATTGTATTAAGAGGGAAATAATTTGCATACAGAAAAATAAATGCAAAGTTAAAGGAATTTTGTTGGTGATAGGTGCTAAGGGCTGAGGGATTACAATCATCTTTCTACAGGAGGTAGCACATGCTCTGAGTTTTGAATGAAGCTAGCAAGGTTTAAACGGTATTGTCAAGGACACATAAAACTCAACAAGGATATGAAAGGTGAGGAGAATGAGGGACAACAAAATGACTTCATTACTGCCACATGTGTATTACTATTAAAATAATCAAAGGGAGAACCAGTAGTAAGGAAGAGTGTACCATACCAAAAAAAAATATACTAGAATAATATAAAATGAGATGCCTTGTTATTAACTAAAATAAATTGGTTTATCTTTTTAAAAAATCTTGCTAAACCAGTTTATTTTAAAAACATTTGAATTTTTTCCCCATGTACATGCTATGCTCATTTTATGAATGACAAGTAAGCTTTTAATTGAAAATAACATGAAGACAACTTACAGAAAACATTGGCATTTAATGGGATGGCATTAAAATCGGATTTTTAATATTTATTGACAATCAAAAAAATGTATCTTCAAGATATTCCCAGGAGATTAAATTAAGACACTTTTGGAGTATACATTAATATTCTCGGGCCACTGAAGGACCCTTGAGAAAGTTACTGATTCATATTACAGACTCTTAAAAAACTTAGTGTGATAACTAATAGAGCTAACAAGCATTTATATCAAGTTATATATCAGAAGAATTTCATTTATGGTGTGAAATAATGCAAAGAAATAAAGATGATGCTAGTTTGTTCAGTGCTTCCTTTCCAAGAATGAGTCATATATTGTCCTCCCAGAACATTAAAAGTAATTGAGATTACATGTCCAAGTATTCATTACATATTTAATGGGTTTTCCTATGGTGTATATTTTATATCTCGAAAGAGAATGAGTTGTAACATTTTCAACATATCAAAAAACACTTCAACTATAATTGTGACACATTTTTCTGTTGGCTTTTTTTTTCTCCCCCCCTACCATTTTTATTCTCTCTTCTTCCTTCTTTTCTTAAAAAGACTTCAGTCTCCTTGAAAGCATATATTTTCTTAGTGAATATTTGGGAATAGTAAGAGCAGGAGAGCAGGCACATGCAACCCCAAGAAAAGTTTAATGATAATACCTATCCCTGATTTTTCATCCTCTTCTTATTTCTCCTCTCTTCCTCTTTCTCCTCATAGCTATTTTTTACTTAAATTTGTATTGTTTTTTTTATTCTGAACTTAACAAACAAAATTAAAATGAAATTTCTGAATATATGGAAGAATGGGGAAAATATGGTATATGAAACTGTAAATTTCTATTATGTACAACTGTTCATTTTGTATATTTCTTGGTGTTTACAGTTCATTTGGAGGATATGATTTTGGAACATAGTCAAAAATCCTACTTGGTTTTCTCCTAAACACATGGTGTAGTAAAAGCTTTTCTATGTTGGTGGAGATCAATCAGCAGGCTATTTGGGGGTTAAAAGGGCCTTTCAGTAGCATGGTGCCAGTGTCAGGAGAGAAGTGTTTGTACATGAGAAATGTTAAAAAGAGGGTAGAATCAATAAGTTAAAATTTATAAATCAACACCTGCCTATGAGAGATAATAGGAAAGTTTTACCCTATTCACAGTTCCATGAAATAGTCTAGTTCAAGGGCTGTACTTAAACATTAAGTCAAATCAAGTCAGGAATGGGCATTTTTAAAGTTTCTATTCTATGGGGATAGGGAACACATGAGAAGCTCACATTCAGTGGGAGAAACATAAGTATGTGCAAACAATATATAGATAAGCTATATGTGATGTACTCAATAGAAGGAAGGCACTAGCATTAAGAGAGATCAGGGAAGGCATTGTATCTGTTTAATTTTATGTGGCATTTGCAGAAAGCCAGAAAAGTTAAGAGACAGAGAGAGAAAGGGAGATGCATTCCAGGCAAAGAGAACAGTCAGTGAAAATGTCATGAGTCAAGTCTAAAGACAAGAGACAAAGTGTCTTGGTCAAGAAATAATCAGGAAATTAGAGTCATTAGATCATAAAGTACATGAGTATGGGGATTACAGTATGAGAAGACTAGAAAGATAGGGGGGGCAATTATAAGGAACTTTGCAAGTCAAAAAGATTTAATCATTTATCTTGAAGGTAATAGGGAGCCCTTGAATTTTATTGAATAATGGGATGACATGCTCTGACCTATATTTTAAGAAGATTACTTTCATAACTGAGTACAGGATTTACTGGTACGGACAGAGACTTGTACAAGGAGGTCAACCAGAACATTATTATAATAGCTTAGGCTTGAGGCAATGAAGGGCCTCTGCATTAGAATGATGGTGTCAGAGGAGAGAAGGGAATACATATGAGAGATGCTGGAATCAATATGATATGATGAGATAGAATCAATGTTAAGACTTCCAAGTCAATATCTCCCTATGTGGTATGTTTTGACAGATAATTCAAAGAATTGACCTCTTCCACTATTACATAAAATGTCAATATAATATGGGTTTCAAGCTAATCTTGAGGTATTTTGATAGAGAGATGTTTTAAGTCCTTTTGATTATTTAGAATCCTATATTAAAATTCAGTTACCTTTAAGCAGAAGGATGTTAAGATGTTTTTGGCCAGCACTTTATAGGGGATTGATTTTTGACTATAGAATGAAGCAGGTAATAAGGAGGAATTCACTAAGAAATGAGAAATTTCAGATTCTTCTGAAAGAGAAAAGATAAAAAAAACTATCTTTATTTCCAATTTTGTCAAGGACTAGACCTGTTTTGCTCTATGCTATTTTTAAAGTGGATGTGTCAAGCCTGGCATCTGCTCAGACCATCTGACAAAATATATTTTCTCCTTTATTTGGCCATAAATTTCAGTGAAAATGATGATGTGGAAACTTTAACTGAAGGTCATCTTTATTAATTACAAAACCACCATATTTTACTCTTTTTTCAAAAGTAATAATCTCTATTGGCTTTCTATGAGATCATAGCTTTAGAGATAGAAGAGACCTCGAATATCATTTAGACCAACTCTCTTATTCTATAGGTGAGGAAACTGAGGCCTACAAATGTTAAATAGCTTGTCCAAAGTAATTTAAATAATTTATCCCACATACCAGAAAACTGTTGTTGAGTCCTTAATTTTTAAGAGTGAAAAGGAGTCCTCAGACTAAAAGTTTTAAGATCATTTTCTCTATATGGCAAAAATGGGGAAGGAACAAACAAAAACAAAAAACTTATTTTGAAATAAATGTATTCTCTTAAGCTCCAGTCTTTTATCAGCATCTGTATCTTAGACATTTCTACCAGAGTGTCCCATAGGAATTTTAATTTCAGTAGGTTGAAAATGAAACTAATTATTTAACCCCAAACCCAAACCCCTTTTTTTCCCTTTCTTATTTCTGCCAGTGATACCACCATACTTCTAATCTTTCCAGTTTACAACCTTAAAGTTATCTTCTACCCCTTGTTTTTTCTTATTATTCCCTAAATCTAATTGGTTGCAAAGTCTTATCTATTCTAGCTCTATAACATCTCCAATAACCATTATTTTCTTTCTGATTACACAGCTAATTCCCTTGTTCATGACTTTATTGCCTTTTCTATTTCACCATTTTTTACAACTTCCTAAGTGATTTCTTGCTTCTAATCTCCTAGACTCCTTTCTTGTCAATTCATCTTCTGTACATCTGCCAAATTAGTAATTTTTTCTCAATAATATTTTATTTTTTAATTACATGTAAAGATAGTTTTCAACATTCATTTTTGTAAGATTTTGAGTTCTAATTTTTTTTTTCTCCCTCTTTCCCTTACCTTCCCATCCCTAAGATAGCAAACAATATGATATAGGTTATATATGAACAATCCTTTTTAAAGATGTCTATATTTGTCACGTGAAAAAATCAGACCAAAAGAGGGAAAAAACCCAAGAAATAAAAAACCAAAAAAATTGCTAAAAATACTATCCTTCATTCCACATTCAGCCCCTGTAGTTCTCCCAATGGATGCAGATGCCATTTTACATTCTAAGACTATTGAAATATGTTGGATTACTACATTGCTGAGAAGATCTAACTCTACCATAGTTGATTATCATACAGTCTTGCTGGTACTTTGTACATTGTTCTCTTGGGTCTGCTTATCTCAGCATCAATACATGGAAGTCTTCCCAGGCTTTTCCAAAATCATTTCTTATATAATAGTAATATTCCACTACCTTCATGTATCATAACTTATTCAGCCATTCTCCAGTTGATGGATATCTACTCAGTTTCCAGTTCCCAGCCACTACAAAAGCAGCTGCTGCAAACATTTTTACACATGTGTATTCTTTTCCCCTCTTTTATGATCCCTTTATCCCAGTAGTGACACTAGTGATCAAAGGGTATGCACAGTCTAATAGCCCTTTGGGTGTAGTTCCACAGTGGTTGGATCAGTGCACAACTCGGCCAACAATGCATTAGTGTTCCTACATCCCCCTCAACATATATCAGTATCTATTCCTGCCATTTTAATTAATTTGATAAGTGTGAAGTGGTACTCCAGAGTTGTTTAAATTTGCATTTTCTCTATTCACTAGTGATTTAGAGCATTTTTTTCATATGGCTATGAATGGATTTAATTTCTTCATGTAAAAATTGTCTCTTCATACCCATAGAACATTTATCAATTGGGGATTGATTTGTATTCCTATAAATTAGAGTCAGTTCTCTATTAATCTTAGAAATAAGGTCTTTATCAGAAACATTTTCTATAAAATGTTTCTATATAAATTGATGAGTGAATGCCCATCAGTTGGAGAACAGCTGAATAAATTATGGTATATAGAAATGATCATCAGGATGATTTCAGAGAAGCCTAGAGAGACTTGCATAAACTGATGCTAAGTGAAATGAATAGAACTAAGAGAACATTGTACACAGCAACAACAAAATTATGTGATGATCAATTCTGATGGATGTGACTTTTTTCAATAAAGAGGTAATTCAGGCCAATTCCAATAGACATGATAGAGAAAGCCATCTGCATTCAGAAAGAGGACCGTGGATCATAACATAGTATTTTCACTTTTTTGTTGTTTGCTTGCTTATTGTTTTCTTTCTCATTTTTCCCTCTTTGATCTGATTTTTCTTGTGCAGCATGATGATTGTGGAAATATATATAGAAATGTGGAAATATGTATAGAATATGAAAATTAAGGACTCAACAACAGTTTTCTGGCATGTGGGATAAACTATTTAACATATTTAACATATATTGAATTACTTGCTGTCTAGGAGAGGGGATGAGGAAAGGGAGGAAGAAAAATTTGGAACATAAGGTTTTGCAAGGGTGAATGTTGAAAGCTATCTATGCATATGTTTTGAAAATAAAAAGCTATTATTTAAAAAATAAACAAGGACAATAATGAGAGTCTAATAAAAATTGTCTGCTTTCCTTCTAATATTGATTGCATTCGTTTTGTTTGTGTAAAAATTTTTAAATTTAATGTGATCAAAAAAAGCAATTTTGCATTTCGTTATGTTCTCTCTCTCGTTTGGTCATAAATCCCTCCTTCTCCAAAGATCTGACAGGTAAAAGATCCCTTGCTCTTCTAATTTGCTTACAATATCACCCTTTATGTATAAATCATGAACTCGTTTTGACATTATCTTGGTGTAGGGTGTGAGATGTTGATCTGTGCCTAGTTTGCACCAAACTATTTTCCTTTACTCCCAGAAGTTTTTGTCAAGTAGTGAGTTCTTATCCAAGAAGACAGATTCTTTGGGTTTATCAAATAGTACATTATTGTTATAATTGACTATTGTGTCTTGTGTACCTAACTTGTTCCACTGATCCACTATTCTATTTCTTAGCCAGTATCAAATGCTTTTGCTGACTGCCATTTTATAATATATTTTTCCTCTAGAATAAGATACAAATGCCTCTTTTTGGCATTTAAATCCCTTTACAATATGGCTTCATCCTATGTTTCCACTTACTTCAGAGTTGTATGACTTATCTTTCCTACATCCTTTTCTTCCTAACCTCTATTTCTTGGAATTCCTAGCACCATTCAGTTTGGTTTAAGCATAGTTATACACTTATTTATCCTTTTATCCTGTATATCTTATACACTTTTCAATGTCCAGGTTATATCTCCAATATACCACTTTTCAATGTCCCCTATTTGTTAGTTACTTATTCCCCTCCACCAAAATTACTGAATATAAATGTCATCCTGAATTGGGATCTTGCATGACTGGAAAAATTAATATGCTTTTCCAGGATTGACTATTGGGTTCATAAGCCAGTTAAAGGAGGAAGAAGCCACAGGTTTTCAATCTTGAGTGCAAGTAAACTTTGTAGAATCTAACATTTAACATCAGAGAAACATGCATTACTGCATAGCAGTATTCCTCAAAAACTGAAAAAATGGCTATTCTAGCTCAGTGGTAGCCCAGCATTAATATTGCAGCTGAGGCAATTTAAGAATGATTCTCACTAGTAAGCACTGAGCCTCATAAACCTATTTGGGGTGAAAGGACCCGTGCTGCCCCAAAGACAAATTCCTCCTCCCAAGACTGAGCCAGGGAAGGTAGCTAACTTCTTTTTTAATTTTAGCCTTCCTCGGGGATTTGGACTTCACTTATTCCCTGTGAGTGAGTGGAAGGAATTAATATTGAAAAGCCCTAGTTCTTGTCTTGGGCAGACTCAGGTAGTGTGCATCTCTTTCCTTATGAGTTTTGTCTCTGTTTATTTTAGTATTCTTATAAGATAGAATTATAATTAAATAGCTACTAGGTTTTGTGTGTGTGCAGGTGTGTGCAGGTGTGTGTGCAAGTGTGCAGGTGTTATTACAGGAGTAATTGAGATCTATACAGTCATGTATATGTATATCCAGCAATTTTTGAAGAGGCAGACACTAAATAGGGCAATGCCTAAATTATAAGTTCTCCAGAAATTTCAAGCTTGGTTATGCTGCTTAGAACTGCTGTCTAAGTCAGACCAAAGTTATAATTAGGAGAATTAAAAGCAAAAGAGATATTTGTAAACTGAACTTTCATTCCCCTAGACTCCCAATATCATTTAAGTAACCCAAAAACCAAGGACAGAGGATGGAAGCAAGAGATCCTACAATGGTGAACTCTACTAGGTTCCTTTGCCCTGGCACTGGAGCACGTTATGTGTGGACTCACTTATGCACATATTATTGCTCTCAGTAGAATGTGGAGACTTTGAATATTTGTCCTTATATCCTCAAGACCTAGGGCAATTTCTGGCATATAGATATTTAATAAATGTTTATTGAGTTGAATTCAATTGGCTTTCTGACAAAGACATTTAACTAAGCTGCAGGAGGAAGCAGAATCTAGTTATTCCCCTGTGCTTGATTAGCTCTGATTCTGTATGATTGATCATTGGATGGCCCTGATAGACAAATATTCACCTTTTCCTTTTCCTCCAATTCTGAATCTGCATCTCAAAAAGCAGCATCTGAACATCTGAAAGTGTGCTTTGGAAAAATGACCTTTTATAAAAACAATGATCTTTTGAAACATTTTATTCACTAAACTTACCACACATACATATATACATATTTTCATTGTGTATGTGCCTTAATAGAAAAATGCCATCAGTAATTATTTTATGCACTGTCATTCTTCTGTGTTTTGAGCATATTCTCATAAATTTTGGAATGTTAGAGCTGGTACTCTGGGGATGTGCTGCTCTGTATTTATGAAATGTTTTAGCATTTGAAAGTAATGGAATATGTAGATAGAGAGAATTGTAGGAAAACTCAAAGATGAGTTCGTTGTCTGTTAAAAATCATTTTTCTGGAAACTGAGTTGGATGCCCATCAGTTGTAGAATGGTTATAGTATATGAATGCCATGGAATATTATTGTTCTGTAAGAAACAATCAGCAGGATGATTTCAGAGAGGTCTGGAGAGACTTGCATGAACTGATGCTAACTGAAATGAGCAGAACCAGGAAATCATTGTACACGGCAACAACAATGATATGATGATCGGTTCTGATGAATGTGACTCTTTCCAACAATGAGGTGACTAATGCCAGTTCCAAAGATCTTGTGATCAAAAGAGTTATCTACACCCAGGAAGAGGACTGTGGGAATTGAGTGTGGCTCACAAGATAGCATTCTCACTCTTTTTGTTGTTGTTTGCATTTTATTTTCTTCACCATTTTCTTTTCTAGTTTGATTTGATTTTTCTTCTACAGCAAGATAATTGTATAAATATGTATGCATATTTGGATTTAACATATATTTCTTCTATATTTAACATATATTTGACTACTTAACATTTAGGGGAGGAGGTGGAAGAAAGAGGGGCAAAACTGGAATGCAAGGTTTTGCAAGAGCTAATGTTGCAGAATTATCTATGCATGTATTTTGAAAAATAAAAACTTTTAATAAAAAAATCATATTTTTACTGAACTTTTTCAATCTAACTGAGTAGCTTCTTGCAGCCATTAGTGATTCCTTCTCCTCTATGATTCTTCTCTTTCTGCCCTTCTATATGCTATCTTATTCATGAATTATATCAATTCACCACATGCATTTTCTTCCTTTTCTTAATCACAATCACCTTCTCTCCCTGTTACAAAATTCTGTTCATAAATCTAATTACTGCTATTCACACTAAGAATTCTTGTTGCATGTAGAAAAAAATCTATTTTTCAGGTATACATATAGAAATATTTAAAGATAATATATTTTAAAAGCTTGCTTCATGTTAATTTGTGTATGTATTAATGATTTTCCAGGAAGAGCATAGTTTATGTAATTTAACAATTTAAAAAAATCCATACTGTATACAGTATACATGGTACTGGCTATATAGATATGTAAAGATGGAAATAATGCTGTCCCTACCTTCATGGAGTTTTCAGTGTGGTAAATGGAGAAAACATTTTTATAAATCACATATTATTCCTTGTATTATAATTAAGTAATAATGTTAATTATCGTTATTAATCATTATATAGCATGCTATATTATAATAATAGCTAACTTAGTATGGGCCAAGCATTTTGCTAACAGCTTTATAATTAATATTCATTTGATCCTAACAACAACCCTGAGAGGCACGTGCTATCATTTTCTGTATTTTGCAAATGAAGAAACTAAGACAAACTGTGATTAAGTGACTTGCCAGAGACACACAGAAGCATCTGAAACAGGTTTGAACTCAGTTCAATGGTTCCTGGTTCCAGGTCCAGTGCTCTCTATACACTGTGCCACCGGAGAGGTCTAACACAGAGGGGATATAACGATCGCTTCTATTTAGGGAGACCAAGGAATGTTTCATGGAAGAGAATTTAATTAGACAAAAATGGAATGAATCTATTCTAATCATGGATGATGGCAGATTTGGGGAGTGAGGAAATTACAGGATAAATCATGAAGGACATCTAGCATAGATCTAGAGCAAGAAGAGATATTGGACAGAGATCATCTGGTTCAACCCTCTCATTTTGCAATGGAAGAAACGGAAAACCTGGGAAATTGTGACTTACCCAAGTTCACATAAGTAATGTGCATCAGAGGCAGGATTTGATCCAGGTCTTTTGAATTAAAGGCCATTTCTCCTTTCATTATAGGATTCTGTTTTCATGAAGATGACTTGTGTGAATTAAGATTGGGAAAGCAAGATTGCAGAGGGTCTTGAATGCCAGAATATTTTGTTGTAGAAAATACGGCTTTTCATAGGCGACTTTCATTGACCTTAGTTTTCTTAGCTAAGAGAAGTTGGGTTAGATTACCTCTGAAGTCCTTTCCAGCTCCAAATCTGTGATCCTATTGACATTAGGGAGTCAATGGAAATTTGATGGTTTTCCCTCTACCAGAATTGTGTGTTATGGATTTTTTCCTATTTTTGACAATTGTGGATAGATTGGATTAGAGAAGGGAGGAATTAGAGACAGTAAGATCAGTGAAGGCCATTTTATAATAGTTTAAATAAAAGAGGCTATGAATGATTGGAGTAAGATAATATCAGTATCATCAGAGAAGTTGGAAAACATATTAAAAAGAATTCTACATAGAGTTTTGCAATTGTTTAGGAGAAAGAAAGGGTCAAGGATGGCTCTGAGTCTTCTTCCAATATAAATGACCAGGAAATGTTGTTCAATCATTTCAGTCAGGTCCAACTCTTTGTAACTCCATTTAAAGTTTTCTTGGCAAAGATACTGAAGTGGTTTGCCATTTCCTTCTCCCACTCATTTTACATATGGGGAAACTGAGCTAAGTGGGGATAAGTGACTTGCCCATGATCACATAGTATCTGAAGCACATTTGATTTCAGGAAAATGATTTTTTCTACCTTCAGGCATGAAGCCCACTGCTCTACTTCATGGGTCCTAGGAATAGGAAGACAAAATATCATTGAGAGACAGAGACAATAACAGTGAGATAGATAAAGAGACAGAGAAACAAAACAGAAAGATAGAGAGAGGAGGGAAAGAGACAGAGACAGGGAAAGGGAAGGAGGGAAAGAAAGAAGGTGAAGACAGAAGGAGGGAGGAAAGGAAGGAAGGGTGGAGAGAAAAAGAGAAAGAGAAAGAGAGAGCAAGAGTGGAGGAGAGTTAAGAGAAAGGACAAATTTTGATCAAAAATGATAAATTTTTAGATTTATATAGGTGAGATGACTTCAGTGACTTGCTCATGACAAGAGCTTCATTCCTCCATATGCACACATTTCCATCTGTTCCCCTTGCCCAGAGTACTCTTACTCACCTTTTAAATTTTATTCATCTTTTAAAAACTGAATACTTTTGACATCAGTTCCAGGGGGCTTCATGAACTTTTAGTTTGGTAATTAATGATCTTTCAAATGTCATATGTAGCATTCATTTTATAACCAAAATGCATTTATCATGTAATATTCTCTTACCACTGTTTTTGTAGGTATCTAATCTATACCTTATTCATTTGCAAGCAAAAAATAGTTAAGTTGTATTATTTTTCATTGTAATGTATTGAATATATACTGTATCTACTGGGACTGTGAAAGGGACTTTTATCTGGGACTCAGATAAAAAGTCAGATGAAACAATTGCAACAGGTTCCTAATATGTTAGTTAAATAGGTGGTACAGTGGATGGAGTAGTTGACCAGAGGTTAGAAGACATGCTTTGAAATTCTGCCATAGACTCTTATTTAAGGCAAGCTAAACAGTGTAAAAGATGGAACACTGAGCTTCAATTCAGGAAGACATAGACTTGATTCCTGTTCTAATCTTTTACTGTCTTTTTTTTTGTCTTCAACAAATCATGTAACCCTTCTGGGTCTCAGTTTCCTCACTCATAAAATGAGATTAATGATAGTACCCACCTAATAGTGTTATTGTGAAGATCAAATCAAATTTCACACACATACACACACACACACAGATATGAAATGTACTTTAAACTTTAAAATGCTATATAAATGCTTACTACTACTACTACTACTACTACTACTACTACTACTACTACTACTACTACTACTA
>JAJPUD010001795.1:238727-332581 GCA_023553655.1 Myrmecobius fasciatus | reverse complement strand
GAAGGAAGGAAGGAAGGAAGGAAGGAAGGAAGGAAGGAAGGAAGGAACCCATCTGCAAATGCTCCCAATTGAATATAAGCTCCTTGATGATAGTGTGTTTGGCTTTTATATTCTCCAGAACCAAGCATGATGCCCAGTACATAATAGGGAGAATTTTCCCACTCTGGAGGTCTTGAAGCAGAGACTAAACTTCCACTTGTAGGGCATGTGATAGTGGGGATTCCTTTTGCATTTGGATTGGTCTAAATGGCTGCTGAGGTCCCTGCTAACTCTCAAATTCTACAAAGAATTCACTAAGCACCACTAAAGTTGTGTTGAGAATAAAACACACAAGAGGTATATATAACAGCTTTGAGGGCTTGCTAAAACAACATAAATATCTCTTCTCTGACAATGCTTATTCTCAGTTCAATTTTTCCCTATACTGATGGATATGACCATAGTTAATTTTGACAGTCTACAAAATCCCCATTGCCTATTGTACTTGATGCTGCATATTGGATTATTTTCAGAAAGTTATGTGGATTTGGAATCACTGGAGAGATCAGCTGAATTGAGCAGATCATGTAGTAATGATTGTTATCATTCTTATTATTTAATTGTTTTCATAATTATTCCTAATGTGAACAGCCAGCTCTGTTTTCTCAAGTGAATCTAACTCCTTTGAAGAAATGCTAGCCCAGCCCAGCCCATGCTGAGGGTATAGACAACAAACCTTGACAACCAACTGTGAAGTCTGACTCATTAAAGACAGCTTGTCAGTCCTTCCCCTGCCAGGATATAGTACCATATCTCGGTGCCCTGTTGGTGTAGTGAATGAAATGTGAATCAATTTGAGACTATATACCCCAGAGGCTGAAATCTTTTTTCTGTGATGGTGACTCTATCTCTACAGAGCAGGAGCTGGGCAGAGCTGAGCTGAGCTGAAAAATGACAATAGCCTTCAGTGTTGGGTAGTTCTTTTCTATGGATACAAATTAGGGAACTTAGATTGTCTCCTCAGTGTAATAAAAATAGGAGATTTAGTCACTTCTGAATTATGAAAGATTGCCTGCTTTTAAGGTTATAAATATTCAGCCAACCAGGTTTTTTTCATAGATTTCAAAGTATTTTGGGGTAAAATATATTCATTTGCCACTCATTCATTTTGCTTCTACAAATACGCAGTGATTTGGCCCATGTTCATCAACTCCTTCCTCCTTGATGGGAGCTTTTAATTTTTTTTTTGCCCTTTGTTCCTATAATCCAGGGAGTGTATAGTATGAATCATGGAGTAGTGTCAGGGTTCAGATATTTGTGTTGGTGGCAAGTTTCCAATTTTTGGTGACTATAATTGTGGGGTTTAGCAGGGAGTAGCAATGTCATCTTAGCAATAGAAAGCCATAGCCTGAGACGCTGAATTTGTTTTAATGGCACAGTATATGCTAGTTCATAAAAATGCAGTGACTGCTACAATCTCAGCATGTACAAGGGAGAGAGAGAGACAAAGAGAGAGAAACAGAGATGGAGAGACAAAGACAGAGACAGAGAGAGGCAAAGACAGAGACAGAGAGAGAAAGAGAGAGGCGGGACAGAGAGAGACAAAGAGGCACAAGAGAGAGGCAAACTTCCAATATGTACATGGAATGCATTTGAAAAGTAAAAGAATATGCTTGGTTAAGCTCCAGAGTCTTTTTCCTTTGCTTTCTTATGCCATGATGTCAATGGGGATCTTGCACCCTGAGCCTCATATTTCTTCTCCTTCACCTCGCCTGCTTCCCACCATCCTGTAAGCTAATCTTACCATCCTTAAGAGCTTAATTCATGCCTAAACTATTTGAATACATGGATCTTACTAATTTATACTCTGCTGATCTCCCTTCTCTGAACCCCTGGTTTTCACTGCTCAGCAATACTTATTATGTTGTTTTTACTAATTTGTACATATTACTGTTATTTCCTAAAATTAGAATTATTGTACTGTAAGCTTCTTATGGAAAAGAGAGAGGGGGAGAATAAGATCAGAACAGATACTTAAGAAATACTTGTTATACATGTTGATTATTACTGGCATATAGTAGTTAATAATTCTATACTATACTTAGGGACATGCCCATCTGAAGTTTCAACATATACATATGTGTGGGTGTGTGTATAAACTTGACTCTTTTAATATGAATATAAAAAATTTAATTCATTTCCCTGCAGGGGTAGACAGTAGAACTCTCTTAAGAACAGGAAAAGAGTGATTTTGGTTAAGGAAGCTCTAGGATCAAAGGCATTTTATTTTCTGGATATACTATTTTAACATCTTAATCCACACATGAGTGAGTAAGTGAATTTGTATGTGTGTGCATTTATTTTTTAGTCTGGGAACATGATATCCCAAATATGGGAAGCTTGTGATATGAAAATTCCTTCCTCTAATCAATTTCAGCAATTTTGTTGTAAGTTATGGCCTTAGAGAGTTATTTGGTGTTAGCTTTGGCAGTAAGAGAAGAAAAAGAGATTAAAGGAATTAGAGTAGGTAATGAGGAAACTAAATTATCACTCTTTGCAGATGACATGATGGTATACTTAGAGAACCCTAGAGACTCGACTAAAAAATTACTAGAAACAATTCACAACTTTAGCAAACTTGCAGGATACAAAATAAATCCACATAAATCATCAGCATTTTTATATATCACCAAAAAATTTCAGCAGCAAGAGATACAAAAAGAAATTCCATTCAGAATAACTGTTGATAGTATAAAATATTTGGTAATCTATCTGCCAAGGAAAAGTCAGGAACTATACAAACTAAACTACAAAACACTTTCCACACAAATAAAATCAGACCTAGTCAATTGGAAAATCATCAAGTGCTCATGAGTAGGCCGAGCAAATATAAAAATGGCAATACTACTCAAACTAATTTACTTATTTAGTGCCATACCAATCAAATTCCCAAGAAATTATTTTAAAGATCTAGAAAAAAATAGTAGCAAAGTTCATTTGGAAAAACAAAAGGTCAAGAATTTCAAGGGAATTAATGAAAAAAAAAAAAGCTAATGAAAGTGGCCTTGCTGTACCAGATCTAAAACTATATTATAAAGCGGCGGTCATCAAAACCATTTGGTACTGGCTAAGAAATAGAGTAGTCCATCGGTGGCATAGGATAGGATCACAGGACAAACTAGGCAATAACTATAACAATTTAGTGTTTGATAAACCCAAAGACCCGAGCTCTTGGGATAAGTACTCCCTATTTGACAAAAACTGCTGGGAAAATTGGAAACTAGTGTGGAAGAAATTAGGGGTTGACCCACACCTAACATCACATACCAAAATAAGATCTAAATGGGTTCATGATCTGGATATAAAGAGTGATATTATAAGCAAATTAGAGGAACATAGTATAGTTTACCTCTCAGACCTGTGGAGATGGAATAAATGTGTGTCCAAAGAAGAATTGGAACTCTTAATTGAATACCAGATAAATAATTTTGACTATATTAAGTTAAAAAGTTTTTGTACAAACAAAACTAATGCAGACAAGATTAGGAAGGAAGCAATAAATTGGGAAATCATCCTTACATTTAAGGTTTCTGATAAAGTCCTCATTTCTAAAATATATAGAGAATTGTCTCATATTTATAAGAATTCAAGCCATTCTCCAATTGATAAATGGTCAAAGGATATGAATAGACAATTTTCAGATGATGAAAATTTTTTGTATTTGTAGTCATATGAAAAGGTGCTCCAGATCACTATTGATCAGAGAAATGCAAATTAAGACAACTCTGAGGTACCACTACATACATACTTGTCAGATTGGGTAAGATGACAGGAAAAGATAATGATGAATGTTGGAGGGGATATGGGAAAACTGGGACACTGATACATTGTTGGTGGAACTGTGAACGAATCCAACCATTCTGGAGAGCAATCTGGAACTATGCTCAAAAAGTTATCAAACTGTGCATACCCTTTGACCCAGCAGTGTTTCTATTGGGCTTATATCCCAAAGAGATCTTAAAGGAGGGAAAAGGACCCACATGTGCAAGAATGTTTGTGGCAGCCCTTTTTGTAGTGGCTAGAAACTGGAAACTGAATGGATTCCCATCAATTGGAGATTGGCTGAATAAATTATGATATATAAATGTTATGGAATATTATTGTTCTATAAGAAATGACCAGCAGGATGATTTCAGAGAGGCTTGGAAAGACTTGCATGAGCAGATGCTGAGCGAAATGAGCAGAACCAGGAGATCATTATTCATGGCAACAACAATATTATATGACTATCAATTCTGATGGACGTGGCTCTCTTCAACAATGAAATGTTTCAAACCAGTTCCAATTGTTCAGTGAAGAAAGCCATATATACCCAGAGAGAGGGATATGAAATGTGGACCACAACATAATATTTCATGCTCTCTATTGATGTTTGCTTGCATTGTGTTTCCTTTCTCTGATTTTTTTTCTTGTAGATACGATTTTTCTTGCACAGCAATGATAAGTGTGGAAATATGTATACACATATTCTATTTGTCAAGTATTTTAACATAATTAACATGTAGTAGACTTCCTGCCATCTAGGGGAGGGGTAGGGACTAGGGGGGAAAGATTTGTAACAGAAAGCTTTGTAAGGGTTAATGTTGAAGAATTGCCCATACATATGTTTTGCAAATAAAAAGCTTTAATAAAGAAAGGGAAAAAAAGAGTTATCTGGGGACACTTACCAGGTTAAGTGACACAGCTTTGAGAGAAAACTTTTAACCTATAGTCCAGGCTACTTCTTATCTTTCTGTTTAGTTCTTTATTAGTAATTTCAAATTTTCAGACAATATAGTCAACATAAGTAGAAGGAATCAAGATTTATTGTGGAGGATCCTAGAAAAATAAATATATTGCTGCAAAGGCCAAGGAAGGTCAGAAATCACTTTATAGTTTGTGAATTTATTTAGCTTATTCTAATGGACAGAAATTTAAATTTACAGCATTGAAATTTATGAGAGTCCAGATTACTTTTATTTCTGGAGGACCTCAAAGTGATCATTCATTGACTTCTCTGAATTATTTCAGAGCTCAGAACTTCTGTTAGGCAAAATTATGAGATTGGAAAAAATTGACTCTCTCTCCACACCCTCTGGTTTGTTTTTATTCCCAGTCTTTTCTCAAGTTTAATGGTGGCTTTTCTCTCCTTCCCATTTCAGTTTAGGGAAGAATTACATGAACTCATTTACTCCAAGATATAAATAGAATCATAAACTTAGAGCCATTATATTTATTACCCTGATTTTGTAGATGAGAAAACTAATGAGCTAGCATAACTTTAAAACATATTTTATAAGTGCTAACATTGTTGTTAATAATAATTGTTGTTTTTGGAGTTGTTCAGTTATTTCAGCTGTCTCACTCTTAGTGACCCCATTTAGGGTTTTCTTGGCAGATTTACTGGAGTAGTTTGCCACTTCCTTCTCCAGTTCATTTTACAGGTAAGAAAACCGAAATAAACAGGAATAAGTGACTTGTCCAAGATTATATAACTATTAAGGGTCTGAGGTCACATTTGAACTCAGATCTTCCTGTCTCCAGGCGGGGTGCTGTATCCACTGCTCCATTCAGCTGCCACTGTTTATAGTAACACTTTTGTTATTATAGAATTGGAAAGGTTGTTAGAGGTTAGATCCAACTCATTCATTTTTCAAATAATGAAACTCAGGCACAGAAAAATTGTGACATGTCCAAGGGCACCCAGCTAGTGAGTATGTTGGGTTATCTTTAAACCCAGTTTATTTGACCCCATGTCCAGTGTCCTTCCCATTCCATCTGTTTATCTGTCTAAATAGCTGAGAAAGCTTAATATCCTGACACCAGATGTAGTCACATTTAACTGGGCTTAATTTTTCCATATTAAAAGAAAAGAAGCCTGGGGCAGCTAGGTAGTGCAGTGGATAGAGCACCAGCCCTGAAGTCAGGAAGTCATGTGTTCAAATCTGGCCTCAGACACTTAACACTTCCTGGCTGTGTGACCCTGGGCAAGTCACTTAACCCCAATTGCCGCAGCAAAAGAAAAGAAAAGAAGCCTAATCTTAAAAGTCAAATGGGTGGTACTGTAGCTATTCTTACGTAATCAGAACATATATGGGATGTTTGATCCAAATCTGAATTCAATTTTTAAAGGAAAGATTGATAAAGCATAAAATACCCAGAAGAATACTATTAGGGGACTGGAAATCATACCATGTCAGGGTCAGTTGAAGGAATTGGTGTCCTTGGCCCGAGGAAGAAAATACCCATTGTTCTTTCCTAGTATCTGAGTTGTTGGCTTGTAGAAGAGGGATTGGAAGTTTTTGCTTGTCCCCAGAGGGAAAAACTGGGAGAAGTGATTGTAAATTGCAATCAATTTCTGATTGTCAACCTGCATCCCTGTCAGATTATTTCAGTGGATGCCTTTCTCCAAAGGCAGAATGCAGTATAGAAGTGTGGTCTGCAGCTTGTCCAAGAATATAGCAAAGAACAAAAATAAAGCAGCTTTCTTACTAACCTCCCTTTCCTGGGTGAAGTTCCTATCTTTATCATGAATAAATGTAAATAACACTAGATTTGGGTGCTACCCCACAAAAGTATCAAGCTTCCTAACAATCAGATGTATCAAAATGAGGAAAAGTCTTCTTTGGAAGGTAGTGAGCTTCCAGTCAGGCAAGGGAGATCTTCAAATACTGGACACTTAATAATTTATTTGCCACAAATTCTCTAAACAGGATTCCTACTTAGGCAGTCTTTGTAATAAATAATTTTTTATGTCCCTTCTGACTCTAATATTCTATTTTTTCAATATTCTTAAGATAAGAATTACAGGCATCAGCAAGCCAAGAGGAAAAATTTTAGTAGGGTGGTGTCCTAAAATTATACCATATGAAAGATTATGTCATTGTAAGATGCTTTTAGAGGGGGTAAGCTTTCTTGTAATAGAATAAGGACCAGATCTCTATTTTCATTAGTATAAAGAGCTCTTGGAAACTTTCTTCTACCAATGCAACTTAGCTCATTTTGTGCAATTTACTTCCTTAGAGAGTTATTTGGGAACACAGAGAAATGAATTCTTGCCCAGGATCATGCAATTAATATGTGTCAAAGGCATTACTTAAATCCAAGTCTTTTCGGCCATAGAACTAGATATTTATCTTTTAGGCCATGCTGTCGCCTCAATATATGTATGGTATTGATGTTTACATCTTAGAAAAGAACTAAACCAACATCTTCAGTGTAGCTTCTTTTGAATTCAGCTCAACTGATTGTAAATGTTGTCCTTCCTACTTTGTTTCATGGACTTCAAATGATATTGGAGACTTATTTAGTGAATGGTAAAGACATGGTAAGATTATAATAGTTTGCCACTGAGAAAACACTATTGACTTTTTCATTTGAGATCATGATAGAATTACTGAGAAATAGATTTCATAAAATCTAATTTTCAGAGACATTGACAAATACTATATGATAGTAGTAGTGAGGTTTGAGAATGACTATGACCACAAATGTCGATGCTGGTGATGATAATATATTGTCATTATGAGTCACTAATAGGACAACTCTGCTGATTCTAGTTTTTTGTTGCTTCTTTTAAAAATTCCAACAAAATTGGAACTTCTTGTAATACTCATTTTGGGCACCCTATTTCTTGATGATACAGTGACATCTCTTTTAGATCTTTCTAAATATATGTCTCAGTTTTTCCCTTTTATAAAATAACACTGTACTCCTTTCTCTACAAGGCATTAAGAAGATTAACTTTTGAAAAAATAAGTATTATTGCACTGGTTAGCTGATATATTTGCCTGAGGGTAATGTTTTCCTGATGAATTATGACAGACTTCTCTGAATGACTTCATTCTATGCAATACCAAGGCTTGTTTTGTAAATTATTTCTAAATAGAATATCAAACTAGGTAGGGAAAAATACTGGAACTTTTATGGGATCTCTTGAGAATTTTTGGTGCATTGGTTTGTGCAAAACCTATTTTAGCACCTTGTAGATGCTTCTTCCTGGTGTTTATTATTATTCTTTTTTTTGGTAGAAAAACTATTGATCCAAGTAGAGAATGTTCAGCTGGGAGGGAGGGACTAGATGGATATGAGCATTGCCACCACCCCTCTTAATGAGTCACCACACACCACTTGGGAAATTGCTTCATATTTTATTTTCATTTAAAAATAGGGTGATTTGAAATTATCAAAGAAGCATGTACAGTGGAAACTTCTCCAACAAATGGCAAGACTTGGATAGTGATTCTGACTTGGGCCTATTGTGTGTCATTGCTAAAATAAAATAGAAGCTTAATGTTTGCATCCAGGGAGGTGGTATTCTGGCGGATCTCAGGCAGGTCTGAAAGTATCTGTAATACTGTGTCCTGCTGAGAGAACAACATTTAAGGAAGACTATTAACAAAATGAAGACATACCCAGCTACCATGGCTACTGCTCCTAAACAGTGATTGAATCAAGTAAACATGTGAGGAGGAGTCATTGCTTTTATTTTCAGAGTAAATGAGAATGAAAAGCAGTAGCCTGTTGGTTGGCAGGATGCCTTGTTGTCTGTCCAAAGAAGGAACACTGTGTGGGTATAGAGTACCATAATTGATAAAGTATTGGGTTTGGGTCAGAAGGTCCTAGGTTCAAATTAAGCCTCTGACACTTACTATCTGATTCTGAGCAAGTTATATTTTAATCATGTTATCAATAGTGAAAATCTGAAAGCACCAAAATCTCTCTTCCATCTCTGAACTCCTAAGCCAGTTACTAGCCCTACCCCTGCTCTGTAGTGTTTTGTGTGACTTGTTTCTTCCATAAGGCTTGAATAGGATGCAATGGCATATCCTTGCTCCTGTATAGGTAATGCAAAACAAAATTTCCAGTTGTATAAAAGGCTTTGAATGGCTTAAGTATAATTAAACAACGAATTCCACACATTTCCAGTGAAGAAGGACTTGAATCATGAGATCATAAACCAAATTAGTTATTGTCAGATTTGAAAGTTTGGACAAAGAAGCAAGAGGTCCTATGGCAGGTGGCAGAGTCTCTAGGAATGGTGGATTTTTAGCTAAGATATACACACACACACACACACACACACACACACACACATCCATAAATCTCTATCGGTATCTATATCTATAAAAAGACTTTTTAGTTCTAAATTTTTGAGATCTAAATACATAAAAATGTGTGTGTCTATATCCATGTTTATATATGTATGTATATAGAAAGGTATGTGGATAAATATACACATCTATAAATTATCTCTCTGTGTCCATCTATCTATATATAGAACTTTAGAAGTAGAAAGAACTTTGGGCATCATCTGGTACAATTTAAAGATGAAGTTATTAATGTCTAGATATCTTAAAGTGAATGACATGAGACAGACAAGTCAGAGGAACACCCAATCCCTTGCAGAATTTTTCAATTCTCTACTTTAATTTGTCTGAATTGAAGCAACCTTACTATTAAATATGTGAGTTCAATTAAATTTACAATAATATTTCAGTCTGATTAAGAAGGACAGCTTTGCCCCCAGTTTTCAAAAATATCTAAACAGGAGAGATGCTTCAAACTAGAGATCAATCAGTTTGGTGTCAAGGG
This sequence comes from Myrmecobius fasciatus, assembly GCA_023553655.1. Taxonomy (NCBI): domain Eukaryota; kingdom Metazoa; phylum Chordata; class Mammalia; order Dasyuromorphia; family Myrmecobiidae; genus Myrmecobius; species Myrmecobius fasciatus. The sequence goes on along the minus strand of JAJPUD010001795.1, from coordinate 322,969 downwards.
AAGAATATTAAAGGTATGGTTGGTGAACTCTTAGTAGACACCATAATTTAGAAAATGTTCATTAAGAGCAAACAATTCTAGACTAAACTTTATTTCTTTCTTGGTTTGGTAAGCCAGGAGAATGTCATAATTATGGTCTTTTCTGATATCAGCAAATCACCTGAAAAAGTTCCTAATGAAAATTGTAGAAAGGTGCTTATCTATAAACAGAAAAAATTGATTATTGGAAGTATGTATAGAATGATTTGTGCATGCACACACATACACACACTCATATATTTGTGTCTAATGGTAGCTATCTTCAGGGTTGGGAATGATGAGGGGGAAAAAAGGATAAAGAAAAAAGTTACATGATAGGCATTTCAAAGGAATAGCAAATTGTACATAATAGATTTGCAGGGTTGTTTTTTCCCTCTTATTCTATTCTGTCATGGGAATGCTTGTTTCATTTCTTAAGGTCAGAATAAAATAAATTAAAAAAAAGAAACTTTAGGCAAAAGAGATGTGGGCTAAGTTATAGAGAACTTAAATTGTATTATTCCCACTATTCAGATTTAGAACTTATTAATAGTTTGATTTAGGAATGTTAAATTTGGATTATTCTGTTTTAGTCCTGATATCAAAACTAGGAGCAATCAGTGGAATTTTAAAGAGTCCTTGATGGGATGGGGAAACTTCATAACAAATATAGCTATTTAAAAGCCAAATGAGTTACCTCAGAAGAAAGGACTGGCTTCCCCATTAGTATCTTTCAGCACAAGTGGAATGATAACTAGTTAGGTATGGAGAGTATTCATGTACAAATACAAGTTGGACTTGGTGATCATAGAGATCCTTTCAATCATGTTAAATCTAGAATTCTGTTATTTTCTGATATTCTGTCTTTCTTAAATTGATTGTCCATATATTATCATGATATAATAGCATTATTTTAGTTAGTCTAAAATATTCTGACTTAATTATTGAAAACTATCATCTTCATTATGTAGAAATAGCAGGATTAAGTAAATGCTGTATTTAGTGTTTCTATATAAAAGTTTATAAAATAAACTGTGAATATGATAATTTCACCATGATTTTTTTTCCTTTTATTTTATCAAGTGGCATCTGGCATCATTTGACTGAGTAGAAAAATTTTACAACTGATGTTTTTGGGTAATGAAATACTGCACTTTTGGAAGAACTTTTATAATGGCCATTTGGAACTTTTCTGTGGAAATATAAACAAGCATATTTTCATTTCCATAATTTTGTTAAAGAGCTTCAAATGCCAGCATGATGGATGGCAGAATCTTTGTATTCACCATGTGTGAGCATTCATACACATGCTGACATTTGGAAGTCTAATTCATTGAAAAAAGAAACTGCTAATACCAAGTTCTAACAGAAATTAATTTAATTTATCTTTTGGATTTCTCAAAGTCATAAGATTTTACAACTTAGACAGGGGTCTCTCAAGTCCTCTTCTCCAGCCTTTGTATTATTGTCAGAAACCAAAATTTTCAGGTATTAAAGGGATCAGTCTTCTGAAATTGTGGGACTTCTGGAATGTCTTTGGACTTAAAACCAGTAGAATAGGTAGGCAAATAAAACAACTCAAGTTGACATCTGATAATATGTGATTGGTCAGTTTCTTTTGCCAAAGAAATGGAACACTAATTCAAGGGCAAAAACCAACTTTTTTTCATGAAACATATGAAACCTGAAAATGTAACAGGAAATGGAAGAAAAATAAAAGGGAATAGAGTTAGGTATTGATACCACTGTAGTGTTCGTCTTTGCCTTAAACAATATTTTGGCAAATAAAGAGTCTGTCATCTTCTAGAGCTAAGGATTCCATATATCACTGGCTGAGATTTCTTGATTTGGGTATCAGTACAATTGAAGAACCTGGAGACCCAGTTCACAAAGGAGCCAGATATGCTGAATTTATTCATATATAACCAGGAATTGTTTATTAGAGATAAAGGGTACCAAGCAAAAGGAATGGACACAAACAGCCTCATTTGAATCTGAAGCATGAATCAGTTATATGAGAAAAATCAAACATTAATGCAGAAGAGACATAGGAAACAAGGATGGTGTTCCAGACTAATTTTGTGATAATAATAGCTTTGGTTTATACAGTTCTTTAAGATCTGTCAAGTCCTTTACTTATTGTTATCTAATTTTATCCTTATAATACATGTGGCTACTTTTCTACAAAATGAATTTGTGATCACCTATCTTTGTGCTGCTATTGTCTCCATTTTACAAATGGTAGAGTTTGAGTGATTTGGAAGGGTCATAGAGCCAATAAAAATACAAGGCTGGATTTGAATTCAGGTCCCTTCTGACTCCAAGTCTGTACCAACTAGCTGTCAATTGGATAATTGGAGAGTTTATGCTGATTAGCCTGTTAGTTTTTAAAGGGAATAATATTTAACATTCTCCCAGTCCAAATATTACCTTGAATGAATACAGCAATTATTTATGAATCACCTAGTGTGTACAGAGTTCTGTGTTTTGACAATAGGAGGTAGATAATATATTTAGATAAGGCAAGCTGCTTGAGGACCTTCTGGAGTTTTAGGGAGATAATATCCAGGCTGATAGCTGTTATTTACACTATCATGTGATGAGTGCTTTAGAGAGTTACAAAGCCATGGATTAGATGAGGTGTGCTTGAGAAAGTCATTACCAACAAGGGAACTCAGGGAAGGCTTCCTGGAAGTGATAGCAGATTACATCATAGGTATGAATAAAACTATCTGACAAAAGGTGCCCTGGAGATCTGAAGCTCTGGATTTGTTTAGTCTTAGTTTAACAGGTTGAATATAGCTTATGAGAAACAGTTTGCAGATCATTGCAGAATAAAGAACATCCTGTGACTTTTTTCCAATAATCCATTTTTATTCATGGTCTATCTCCTGAAAAGTTTTACAGGGCTAATAAAACCAATTTATTTTGGTAATGCTTGCCAACTGCCATCCTGGCAGGTGCTAATGAATCAAGTCTTCTAAATTTTGTACAAGCAGAATAAGTACAAATGTACACTTATTTATTGGAGGACTAATTCAGGAGACATCCATAAAATAAATCCTTAAGTCATTGGTTCATCATCTTGGCATTTTCAATGATGTCCCATATTCATGGACCAAGACATTTGTTCTGATTGTCTCCATGACCTTTTTGTGCTTTCATTACACGATCAGTGGAGAATCATAGGTTTACAGTATGATGTTTTTATTTGCTCTACAATTATAGCCCATCATAAGAAAACTACATTAGTATTTCATTGTTTTTAATGCATTTTTGTCCTCTCTCAGTGCTACTTCCCTGATTCAGTCCTTGGACCAAGGTTGTTAGAATATGAAATGTCATTACTGAGGAAATTTCATGAGAAAGCTGATTCATTATGTAAATGCTATATAAGACTTGCATTTTGGAATCTTGTTTGGGCCTGGATAATTAAAAGTCAGAAGATAAAGAGGAACTTACAGAATATTATGGCCTGCAGATGCAATCTCTCTCCTGGTAAATGAATGAATCAGAGTGTGTGGAGGCCTTACAAATAAACAAGTTTTTGAGTTATAACAAATTCTCTTCCTTCATACTTAATAAAAAAAATTTGATATGAATAATATAAAAGGAATTATAACCTCATTATAAAATACATGAATAATTACTAATAAAGTCATTAATAGAATCATAGATCTAGGCTTGGAAAGAACACCAGAGGCCATCTAGTTCAATTCTTCATTAAAGAAGTAATAAAATGAGGTGTAGGGAGAGTAAGTGACTTACCAAATGTCACACAAGTAGTGAAAACTGAAAAGATGGTAGCAGCAGTGAAAGAGTGTTATTTTGGAACTCCTGAAAACATTTGGAAGAGGGATGATGCCTGTGTTTATTTAATGAATATTTGTTGATTATGCCTCATGTGAAAGGAGCTATGCTAGCTATGAGTGAGTGATGCAAAAGAAAAGAAAACAACCAAGGAAAAAAAACAGTGACCTGGGCCTTGCTCTTAAGCATGTGTGAGAACAAGACCCAGATCACTTATTTGGGGGGGGTTGTTTTTGGGGAGGGTTGTTTATTTTGTGCAACCTTATATAGCCTTTGATTCATTAATTCATTTTGTGAAAAGTCAGACAAGTTACTGTTCAGGGAATCACAGATTATATATTTACTTTAGTTGAGATTTGAAGAAAACTAGGGAATCCAGAACACAGAGGAGAGGAAGAATTCCAGGAATAAGGAATAGCCAATGGAAATGTAGAGAGTAAAGATTGAAAGACTCTCCATAAGAAGAAAGAAACAAGTCTGTGTCATTTGATCGCAGTGTGTGGAGGAGAGTAAAATGTTAAAAACCTGGAAAGGTAGAAATGGGTCTGATTATAAAAAGCTTTGAATACAAATAGATTTAGTGCTAGGAGGGATTTGTAGAGATCATCTCCTTTTGCAGCTAAGCAACTGGAGATTAAGTAACTGGCTCAAGATAAGTAGTAAATTTCACAGGTGAGAATTGAACTCCTATTTTTTGATTCACAGTATACTATTTATGTTGTTTTGGCTGTACCAAACTGAAGTTTTATTGTATATTTATTCTCTCTCTCTCTTTGCTTATGCCCTTCACCAAAAAGAAGCAAAGGAAAGAGAAATAAAGAAAAAGATGAAAGAGAAAAAGAAGGTGGAAAAGGAGGAAAAGAACAAGTAGCAATTAACTAGGATTTATTAAGCCCCTTTCAGACACCGCACTAAACAATGAAGATGAAAGGAAAGGCAAAAAGAGTCCCTGTTTTCAAGGAGTTCACAATCAAATGGAGAAGATAATTATGTATAATAAAGATATATACAGGGTGAATTGGGAGTAGCAGATCTAAAGAGAAGGCACTAAAATAAAAAACTGTAAATCGCTTCTTGTAGAAAGTAGGAATATAGCTGATGCTTCACAGAAATCATTAGGTAGAGGAGAACAGAACAGTTCAGACAAGAGAACATCCAGGGGCTAAGGTGAAAGGACTGGAAAAGTAAAAAGAGGCCAGTTTATAAAAGGTTTTGAAAATAAAACAGAGGATTTTATATTTTTTGTTGGAGATTATAGTGAGTTCAGAGAGACAAGAAAAGAGGCCCCAGTACAGAGAGCTGGAGGACCCCAAGATTAGTGAGTGTAGGTAGGATGATGATCCAGCAAATGAAACAGAGGAGGAGCAGACAGACTGGTTGGAGGAAAACAAGATGAGTTCAGTATCATGAAAACCTGGAGAAAGATCATGTTAGAAAAGAGAATGAAAAATAGTATCAGACTGCACAATGATCAAGAAGAATACAGTGTAAGGAAAGGTTGTTAGTTTGGCATTCATAATATCACTTAGACATTTGGCAAATAAAGGTAATCATAAGTGATTTTGGAGAGAGTACATTTTATTAAATGATAAGATTGGAAGCCAGACTGCAAAGAGTTAAGGAGAGACAGAGAGAAAAGGAACTGGAAGTACTTTTTGCAGAACATTCTCTCAAGGAATGTAGCCCCCCAAAAAAGAGAAGTACAGGATAATTGGTAACTTGGATATTGAAATAAAATGAGAGTTTTTTTGAGGATGAAGGAGATATTGTCATATTTGTTTGATGATAGTGAAGCATCCATCAGACAAGAAGCAATTGAAGATACCAGAGAGAGCAGAAATACAAGATGGGTCAATCTGCTGGAGAAGATGAATAGAATGGGGTAGAGGCATTTGCCTTGCAAGATGAAGAAATACCTCTTCATGTGCAACAACAGTAAAGAAAGAGATAGTGATAAAAGCTATCTAATTTTTATGAAGTGAGAAGGGGAGAAAATGGAGATATTTGCTAATGATCTTAAATTTTTTAGTGAAATATAAGGCAAGATTTTCAGCCTTAAGGATGGAGAAAAGGAGAATGTTGTGGGTAGGTTTTGAGTAGAGATGAAAAGTTTGGGGAAAAACATTATGGCAGGTGGAATTAAACAAATATATAAAGATTCCTTAGCAGCAGTGTAAGCGCAGTTTTATTCAATAGCACATGCATAGAAGTGAACACAGAAGGTGATAGGAAGAATCTAAGGCAAGGATTTAGCAGGGGAAGATCTTTGATATAATAAAGAGGGTTAAGGCCATGAGAGAAGGGAACAAATTAACATTGAGATGGTTCACCAAATGGTCAAGATGAAGAAGGGAAGAGAGTCTAAACAGTATATGGGTGATAACGTGGTAGAGAACTGAGGGTGAAGTATTTAGAGGATTTAGTGAGAAGAGCATATTATAGAGATGCAAGGCAGAAGGATAAGTAGAATGAGAACAGTTATCATCAGGTAAAGAAATATCAGAGTTCGCAAATGCAGATGAGGAATAGTTGTTGATGAAGAAGGAGGAAGGGAGAGAGGGGGTCAAAAAGAAGGAGGAAAATAAGGAAAAGAGAAGGAAATTGAGCAAAAGGGATGGGGGAAAAAGAAAAAAGAGTAGAAGAAAGAAAAAAAAAAAGAAAAGTACAGAATTTGGAGAGGAGGCAAAGAAAAGGCTTCCAGAAAGGAGCAGAAGCAGAAGGTGGAGGAGGAAAAGAAGAGGAAGATTTTTTTTTCTAACATAGCACATTCTAGAGCTCCTTCAAGATATGTCGGTTTTGTCTCTAACACCATTGACTTCCTCTGTCTGCTAGTGGTACTCAATACTATGAGAGCTAATGTTCATTGTCACAACCTTGCACCTTCAAAAGCTAGTTGTGTTATGCTTTTCCTCAAATTTTAAAGATGTATGCATATGTGCTATGCATTTTAGAAATATTTCCAATGTAATCATGCCATTTTAATATTTTTAAGCCTAAGCATTTAAATTCAAAACCTTTTTGACTATTTTATTTGGAAAACTCTCAAGATCATTTTTGAAGGACTATGAGTAGAGCTGAGGAGTATCTAACATTATTCTAGCTTAGTTGGTTTTAATTCTGAAAGTTACGGAAAAAATAGCAAAGTACATTCAATAATTTTAACCACAAAATAACCATTGTCTGTTCAGTGTTCATATTTTTTTTTTTCAGTCACAGAAACCGCGTTAACGCATAGTAGTTAATTCTAATTAAAATGGATCCTGATGGAGTTTAAAGTTATGCAATCTTATAGTCAGTCAAGTCAGATACTGCCCTAAACTTTAGATCACTGTTTCATCTTATATATGGTTATAATAGCATGACATAGTAGATAAAGAGATTGCAAAGGAGTGAAGAGATGGACATAAGCTGTACTAATGACATGCTGACTCTGAGTAACTGAAATTCAGTGTTCAAGGCAACTCTTTGGAACTCTAGAATACAGAACAGAGGTTGATCTGAATTAGTATAGGCAGTTTCTTTCCTGAAAATTCCCTATATCAATGAAATCACAGCTCTGATGACCAAAACTAGGCATATTGTTTTGAGGGGAGATAGATGGAGTAGATAGAAAATCATTCTCAGAGCCAAGTAGTCTTAAGTTTAAGTTTAAGTTGCACAGAAAATGATAATTATTAAGGGTAAGTTCTTCACCAATGAAATCACAAGCCTGATTTAAAAAAGAAAAAAGGAAAATAGTATATTATCCCTTTATATTTACTTACATTATGCAATGCACTATAAAATACAGGTAGTAATACAAAAATAATGAATGACACCAGTTATGATGACATAGAATTATCCACAAAAACCTGTGTTGGTTAAATTTATGCCCTAAGAGAAACTGTTGAGATTTTTTTCTGTCATTTTACCCATTAAATATTGGCTTTTATTATTCTTCGGGCAAAAGATCTTAGTGGGTTACAAATTAGTTTAGAGTGTTGACATTTCTATCCTAGAACTCTGAGACAGGAGAAGCCTGTGTTCAGTGGAGAGATTCTTGTATTACCCTTTAAATTAAAAAACGAACTTACACTAGGATGATTCCCATTCTGACAGTCTGACAATTGGTTGTATGTAGGCTACATGGACTTTCTTGAGTTTTGCCCTTTTCTCCAGTAAGATTATATAGATTTTTAAATATCATTTCATTTTTGGATTTATTGTAATTATTAACTATATAAAAGAAATTGTGCTTTTGCTTTTTAAAGTCATTAGCACTGTTGATAAGACTGCAGAATTTATAGAGGAAGCTTCCTCCAGTGGTGGACAATATAATAAAAATAATAATAATAATAATGCTTTAAGCAATATTGAAAGATCATAATAATAATACCATATGAATTTAGTCATATCACAACAGGGTTTTAATATACATACTATATTTCCAGGTTATTGTTCCCTGTTAGGTTCACATTTATATAAAATTTAGTGTTATGTAATTTTGTGAATTTCAAAAGCCATTTTTTTCCATGAAATCCCCACTATCCTTCCTCTATTCACAGCTATTTTATCCTGAGTAAGTAATTTGACATATTTGCCTCAAAGAAAAAATAATACATGCCTCCCAGAATTGTTGTAAAGATCAAATATAATAATAATTATAAAGTATATATCAGTATCTTATACATAATAAGTACTTTATTAATATTAGCTATTACATGATTTAATAGAGGAGAATAGATAAGATTCTTATACATTCAGATTGCTTAGCCACCTAATCTGAAACTTTTGCATTAAAGAACATAAGAAAATCCAGATATGAGTTTTTCACTTTTGTGCAATTTATCCAAATACTAACTACTTAGCTAACTCAACTGAACAAACATTTACTGAAGAGATGACCAAGTGAATCGATGAAAACCTCATCAAGAACTAAGGATTAAGTATAAGTTTCCTGTTGCTTAAACTAAAGCTTTTGCTGTAATATTAAAAGGCTAATTAACTTTATCCAATACTGTATTAACATTCCATACAATGCTGACAAAATGTGCACATATAATTATAATAACTATGGTGAATATTTGCTGACAGTTAAAAATAAGGGACTGATAGGAATATTTTATCTCCAGGGACCTATTATGCTGAATTAATAAGACTGATTTCCTGTAGCTGCAACTCATTAACAATTTGTTACACAAGGCAGGTTAGCTGACTGACAGGATGGGACTGACTATCTAAAGAAGTACATAGCTTCATGCAAATATTCCTGTTTGATTCCATTAGGAGAATGGCTTGTTCCCTAGTACTATTCATATGGGGATCTAGGCAGCAAAGGACAGGAAGGAGGGATAAGAAGTGTTCCTCAGGAGGAAGCTCAAACAGTATTCTGAAATAATTTCTCATGGCATTGACTTGTTAGCCATTTGTAGTTGAATTTTTTCTGGACAATTTTGTGGAATAAATTAAGCATTGGTTCTTTATTCAAGATGTTCTGCAATGGAAAAGACATCTGAGTCGGTCATCAAAATCCAGATTTCTTGTTCCTAACTTTGCCACTTGGTACAAATCACTTAAATTTACCACAATATCCTAATCCGTAAAAGAAGTGTTTTGAATTAGATGAATACTAGTTTATTTTCTTGGGCAGCTAGCTGGCTTGGAATCAGGAGGATCTGAGTTCAAATCTAATCTGGGCATTTACCAGCTGTGTGACCCCAGGTAAGCCATTTATTCCAGTTTGCCTCCATTTTCTCACTTGTAAAATGAGCTGGAGAAGGAAATGATAAACTACTCCAGAACTGTGATTTAGTTATTTCGTAGTTCTGTGAGTTTCACTGAATTTCTTTGGTCTTCGTTTTTGTCATGTGTAAAATGAAAAGTTGTAGTATATAAACGCTTGTGTTCCTTATTGGGCTAAGTCAATTCATCATTTAACCAAAATTTATTAGGCATTGACTATATGCCAGCTACTCTAAATCAATCAACCTATGTGACTTAGTTCATAAAATTTAAGAGTTTCTGGCATATGGTCAGTGCTTAATAAATGCTCTATCTGAAAAAGTCTTTCACAAATGGAATAAATATTCTTAACCAAATGACCTCTTATATTTTCTTATTGCTTGGATTCAATACAAAATTTTTAATATAGTGGAGAAAATATTTACATCTTTCAATGAATCGTCATGAAAAAAAATCTGTATAATTTATATATCAAGTGTCTGAGTAATGTTTTTTAATCTATATTGTTGTTTAAGAAATTAAGTCTGGTATTTTTAAAGGTCATATTTCTAGGTCATCCCAGACATTGTCCCTATGAAAGGTTTGTTGGCGTTAACATAAACAGAGATAAGAGAAAAATGCAAGCCCTTTTTGTAGTGGCAAGGAACTAGAAAGTGAGTGGATGTCCATCAATTGGAGAATGACTGAATGAGTTATGGTATGTGAATGTTATGGAATATTATTGTGCTATAAGAAACCATCAACAGGATGATTTTAGAGAAACCCGGAGAGATATACATGAATTGATACTAAGTGAAATGAGCAGAACCAGGAGATCATTGTACATGGCAACAACAAGATTATACGAAGATCAATTCTGACATGACTCTTTCCAATGAGATGATTAAGGTCAGTTCCAATAATCTTGTGATAAAGACAACCCTCTGTACCCAGAGAGAGGATTGTGAGGATTAAATGTGAATCACACATAGCATTTTCACTCTTTTTGTTATTGTTTGTTTGCATTTTGTTTTCTTTTTCAATTTTTTTTCCTTTTTGATCTGATTTTTCTTGTGCAACAAGATAATTATATAAATATATATATATATATATATATATATATATACATATGTTGGATTTAACATATATTTTAATGTTTAACATATATTGGATTTCTTGCCACCTAGAGGAGGGGGTGCAGGAAGAAGGGAAAAATTTGGAACACAAGGTTTTGCAAGGGTCAGTATTGAAAAATTATCCATGCATATGTTTTATTTTATTTTTTGCTTAGGCAGTTGGGGTTAAGTGACTTGTCCAGGGAAGTGTTTGAAATCAGATTTGAACTCAGGTCCTCCTGACTTCAGGGCTGGTACTCTAACCACTGCACCACCTAGCTGCCCCTTATGCATCTGTTTTAAAAATAAAAGGCTTTAATTAAAAGAAAACTAAAAAAAAAAAAGACAGAGAAAATTGCAAAAGACTTGTTTCTTCTACCTAAAAAACCAAGAAGTATGATCTAATAGGGAGAATAAAAGAAATGAGAGGGTGGATCCATTAAAAAGTTGAGAGGGAAAGTCAGTTTTAAAAGGAAAATACTAAGGGAGGCCATTTTGTTATTATTGTTTGTTTTTCCAAAAGCTGTATTTCCTTTAGATTGTTCTATAAAGAAGAGAATGGCTGCTCATCAGTTTAATGAATATGCAGACTTAAGTCATCCAAGTCCTTAGAGGAATAGTGAATGGTAAAACAATCATTAATTGATACATAGACCCAAAAAGTGTAATTTCAAATTTCTGTTATATTTTTGCCCTATTTAATTCATATCTAGAGTATTGTATCCAAATCTTAACTTGACAAAATATTGACAAAAGATTACAAAAGGATGGTGGAGTCAATTTAAACCATCATTCAAGGAGGAGTTTGAAGTGAATTTAAAAAGTTTGGGATGAGAGGGAAGAAGGAAATATAATAGCTACATTTAGAGATTTATGCTGTCGGCATATGGGAGACAGATTATATTAATTCTGTTTAGTTCTAGGAAGAAACAAGATATTGGAAGTTAGTTAATGGTACAGATATCTTTGACTTAATATAGGAAAGAGAGAAAAGGGGGAAGAGAAAAAAGAGGTAGATAGGGAGAAAGAGAGAGAATTTATTAAATGCTTTCTATATGCCAGGCCCTATGCTAAGTATTAGGACAGCATATACAAGCAAATAGTCTCTAATCTCAAAAAGCTTACATTCTAATGGTGAATATAATACATAAAGAGAGATGGAAAGAAATCGGAGATATTTGTGGTGGCAAGGTTGGGAGGTGGCAAGAAGTGGTATGGAGATCTGCTTTGGGACAAGATGAGGGCAAAGCTCATTGACCAGACTCTGGATTTTTAGAGCCAGACTCTAAGATTCCAGTGAGACAGATGGAGATGATTTCTGGAATACAGTTATCCTCTCTAACACATTGTAATTTCTGAGGTTCGGTGGAAAGAATTCTAGAATTGAAGCTCAAAGACTTGGCTTCAGAGCCTTGTTCTGCTACTTAACTATCTTACCTCTGCAAGTTTTAGCCTCCTATTCTACAAAATGATGGGTTTCTATTAAGTAGTTTCAAGCTCCTTCCAAGTTCTAAAATTATGATGCCAAGACCAAAAATCAATGAATGTCAGAATGCTGTAGTTCATAGCCATACATCTCAGAAGAGTGAGATGTATCTGCTCAATCTTCTCCTAGTTTCCAAAGTGTACATTGGTTTCCACCATTAAGTACTCCCTGAAAAGAAAACTTATGTTGACACCCAATTCTTTCTCCCCACTTTTTTAGTTAATCACTTAGTTTAAAACTAATGAAATATTTCTCGTGTTCCATTCACTTTTTTAGAAGGATTTTTAAAAGAGGATCACTATCTTAATGTCTTTTCTATCCAGAGGATACCCAATTCTTTCTCATTTTAGTAAAAAAAAATAATAATGATATTAATAATAAGTAGCATTCAATATTTATTTAATATATGTACATGTTGCCTCATTTTAAGTCCTCAATCTTGGGAAATGGGTCCTATTATTATGTGTATTTTATAGATGAGGCAATTGAGATAGATAGTGAATTAAATGATTGCCCAGGATCTTGATTTCAACATGTGTCTTCCTGACTCTAGACTGTACTTCATCAACTAGTTAATTCAATGATAAGAATAACATTTGATTAAAACAGTTATATTTTTCTCCTTACATAGGAAGTGTTAGGTTTAAAACCACATCTTCTTTGTTTGCTATATTTTCTAAGCTGAATTTTCCTTGGCATTGTTTTATATACAATTCAGTCTCCCACTCAGTCTCATTAGCATTAATTCCATGGGAGAAAAAAAAATAAAACTAAACAGAATTAAACACAAGAATTTTAATTAACTTAGGTTTAATAAATTCCTTATCTGCAGTTGTTGCAGATCAGAGATGAAGTTCACTGTACAACAAAGAAAACATCTTATAGTCAATCACAGAAATGAGTCTGGAGAAAATGTGAGGTTAGAAGTGAATTCAACTCCAGTTCAAACATGAGTTTTGCTAGGAACCATTGTGCTTAATATTGTACTTCCTACTCTTGTTTTGGAATTAATGTGTGTATAACATGAGTCTGGTGAGAAATATACTATAAGTAATGCAGGTGTAATTGATGCCTCCCTATCAATCAGTCATAAAAATTAAGAACCTTCAATGTGTCTCCTCTGTTTGACTTTTAAAACACTTTATGTCTAGGTCCTAACTAAAATTGACCATGTTTCCCTTCACCACCATAATCACAATTAGATAAACGCCAATGGATCCCTTTTACCTCCAGCATCTAACATATAATTATATTTGGTTGCTATAGCTCTTGACAATATTTTCACTTCCTGTTATATTTATTCCTCTCCGTGATGTCTATAAACCAGAAACAGGGTCTTCTTCCCCAATTGATAAATTGTCAAAGGATATGAGCAGACAATTTTAAGATAACAAAATTAAAACCATCTATAGTTATGTGAAAAAATGCTCTGTCACTATTGATCAGATAAATACAAATTTTAAAACAACTCTGAGGTACCACTACACACCTTTCACATTGACTAAGCTGACAAGACAATGATAAATGTTGGAAGGGATGTCAGAAAACTGGGACACTAATGCTTTGTTGGTGGAGTTGTGAAATGATCCAGCTATTCCAGAGAGCAATTTGGAAATATGCCCCAAGAACTATAAAATGGTGCATATCCTTTGTCCCAGAAGTGTCATATCCCAAGGAAATCATAGAGGGGAAAAGACCCACATTTTCAAAAATGTTTGTAGCAGCAATTTTTGTGGTAGCAAAGAATTGGAAAAGGAGTAGATGCCCATCAATTGGAGGATGGCTGAACAAGTTGTGATATATGAAGGTATTGGAATCTATAAAAAAATGATGAACAAGATGATTTTAGAAAGACCTGGAAAAATTTCCATGAATTGATGGTGAGCAAAACAAGAAGAAGCAGGAATACATTGTATACAGTAACAGCAAGAATGTCTGATGATCAGCTATGAAAAACTTGGTTCTTCTCAATGGCTCAGTGATACAAATCAATCCCAACAGGCATTAGACAGAAAATATCATATACATCCAGAAAAAGAACTAAGGAGACAATGTAAATCAACACGTGCTTTGTTTACTTCTTTTTTTTCTGTTTTTTACCTCTCCCATGATTTTACCCTTTCACTCTGATTTTCCTCTTCATACATGATTCATAAAGCATTGTGTATTAAAAATAAATAAATTTACTAAAATAAAAAGCACACAAAATTCTCAGCCAGGCAATTGTACAAATAAGACAAATGTAGCCAAAAACCAAACCAAAATAAACAAACAAAAAAAAAATACCAGGGTTTCTTGCTATTCCTGTTACATTATACTTTATCTCTAAATTCTAAATCTCTTTATTAGCTGTCACCAGGTTTGAAATTCTCTCCATTCTCACCTCCCATTCACAGTTTTTCTAACTTTCTTCAAATCTCATTTGAAATCTCACCTGCTTCAGGAGGTCTTTCCCTAAACTTCATTGCTAGTGCTTTTGTTTGGGTTTACCTTCCATCTGCTCTAAAAATATCTTATATGTAGGAAGCTATTTATATTTTGTCTCCTGCATTCAAATGTGAACTCCATGAAGGCAGAGACACTTTTTGCTTTTCTTTATATCTACATCTTTACATCTCCATCTGGTTCATAGTAAATAATTCTCAGATGTTAATTGATTGATTATGTGTCTATACTGGATTGTTGAATTATTAAGAAAAATGAGACACTCTTCTCAAGGAGCATGGATGGGGAAATTGGGAGAAGGAAAGAAGAAATTGAGGGAAAATACAATATGTAAGTATATATTAAATAAATACAAATTAATGCAATATTGTTTAATTTAGGACAAAATAATCACAATTATGTGGATTAGGATAGATTTCAAGTAGAAAGAGAGATGTGGTTGAGCTGAGTTGTCAGAGAAGTAAAGGATTCTGTAAGAGACAGATAAAATAGGACTGCATTCTAGGTATATAGAGAAAGTAGTACAAAGGCACAAAAATTGAAGAGAGTGTATTACTTGTGAAGAGCACCAAGAAGTCCAGTGTGGATAGAATTGTGGAGCAGGAGAAAGACTGTCATCTATAATGAGGTAGGAAATGTACTTTGGAACTCCAAAAACACTTATTCTTCTTAACCTCTCTAAAGCATTTGAAACTTTTAATCAACTGTTTCCCTTGGATATGCTGTTCTAAGTTTTTATACATTTTTATTTCCTGGTTTTCTTGTCTAATTCCTATTTCTCAATCTCAGTTTTCTAGATATTTATCCAAGTCATACATATTAACCATGGATGTCCCCAAGGCTCTGTCCTAAGTATACTTCTCTCTTAATACTTCCTTGTTGATGATCTTATGAGTTTACATGGGCTCAAAAAACATCTCTATGTATACGGTCCTGAAATCTATATATCAACCCCTAGTCTTTATCCTGAGCTAGTTCTATATCATCAGCTATATGTAGACATCTCAAATTGGATATTTGCTAGGTATTAAATTCAATATGTCTGTACATCAAATATCAAACACAATATGTCAAAATCAATCAATATGAAGGTCAATATGTCCAAACCAAAACTCATTATCTTTCTCCCCAGATAAATTTATACCATTCTCCCAAGCATCTAGATAGCCACTTTGATATCATCCTAGACTTCTCAATCTCAATGAGAAGTGAAACTTCATTCTCTTGTCAAATATTTTCTTCCTTCACAATATCTCTAATGTTTTTTTTTTCTTGTCACTCACATAGCCACCAACCTGGTATACGTCCTCATCATTGCAAGCTGGAACCATTGCAATATCCTCCTTTTTCTCTCCTTGTTTCAAGTCTCTTTCTACTTTTGTCCATCTTCTGTTCAACTTCCCAAACCATCTTTTCAAAGTACAGGTCTGCTTATGTCATACACATCTCCACTCAAAAAACTCCAATAAATCCTTATTTTCCCCAGAATCCAATATAAAATCCATTATTTGGCAGTGAAAACACTTCATAGCACATCTCCTGTCTGCCTTTCCATGCTTCTTTTACCTTACTTCTTTCATCTTTCTTTTGATCTATCTACACTGACTTTCTGCCCTCACTCTACCTCTCCAGTATCTTTTCACTATCCCTAAAACCTGTAGTGCTCTCCCCCATCACTTCTGCATCCTGGCTTTCTTGACTTCCTTCAAATTTCAACCAAAATCCCATTTCTTTCAAGAAGTCCTTTTCCATTCTTCTGCAATATTTGTGCCTTTTTTTTAGATTATTTGCCATTTATACAGTATATTTTCTTTGTACAGGTAGTCATTTGCATATTGCTGCCCCCGTTAGAATACAGCTTTTTGAAGACAAAAACAGTCTTTATGCCTTGCATTGTATCCCAGGGTTTGGGACACCATCCAGCAATTAGTAGTGCTTAATGAGTGTTTTTTGTTTGTTTTTTGGTGGGGTTTTTTTTTTGGCCAGTTGGCAATAACAGAACCTGTGAATATAGTTCATAGAATAATTTACATACTTATCCAATTTGATCTTTAGAGTGCTACTTATGATATAAGTAATGGCATTATTGTTAAAGATTTTAAAAGCTAAAGAGAATTTATCTTAGAGGCATTAGGAAATACCTGTAGTTCATTAAGTAGGGAAATGACATGTTCAGACCTGTGACTAAGGAAAATCACTTTGATAAGTGCACAAAGGATGACTTTGAATGGGCAGAAACTTGGGAACCAGTTGAAACAACATTTCAATAATTTAAGCAGGAGATAATGAGAGTCTACACTAAATGGTGCATTATAAATAGTGAGAAGGGGATGAATAATAAGATGTAGAAATAGAAAGACTAAGATTTGGCAACTTGTTGGATATATGGGCTGAGGAGAAAGAAGGAGTCAATAAGATGACAGGAAAAGATAATGACGAATATTGGAGGGGATGTGGGAAAACTGGGACACTGATACATTGTTGGTGGAACTATCAACGGGTCCAACCATTCTGGAGAGCAATTTGGGACTATTGAAAGAAGGAGTCAAAGATAACACCAAGATTGCAAGTCTCAGTGACTGAAACAATGGTGCTACCTAAGAAGTCCAGCAGCAAGTGCGGAACCCTAGGGCTAGTTGGATTCAGAGGGAGCCTCACCAGCTGTGCTGCAGAGACATAACCCTGGGTGAAAAGGAACCAGCATAGCCATAGGTGAATGCGGAAGTAGTGGGGCAGTAATGCTACTGATTACAGACACTTATAGAAGAGTGGATTTATTGGTTTGGGATTCTAGATCATTGGGGGAGGACATGCAATGAAGCTACAGACACCCTATGATCAAAGATGCTTACATTAATCCTTCTCATTAAAAAAGTGAATCAGCAAAGAAGAAAAAACCCCACCATAGAAACTTACTATAGGGAAGATTGGGGTTCATCTTCCGAGGAAGATAATGACAATAAAAAAGGTTCTTCTACTCCAAAGAGTAACATTAAATGGCTCCCTAAACATAGAGAATTTATAGAACTCAAAAAAGACTTTAGGGGCAGCTAGGTTGTACAGTGGTTAGAGCACCAGCCCTGAAGTCAGGAGGACCTGAGTTCAAATCTGGTCTCAGACACTTCTTAGCTGTGTGACCCTGGGCAAGTCACTTAACCCCAATTGCCTCAGGAAAAAAAAAAGCAAAAAAAAAAAAAAGACTTTAAAAATAAATGAAAGTGGGGCAGCTAGGTGGCGCAGTGGATAGAACACCAGCCCTGAAGTCAGGAGGACCTGAGTTCAAATCTGGTCTCAGACACTTAACATTCCCTAGCTGTGTGACCCTGGGCAAGTCACTTAACCCCAATTGCCTCAGCAAAAAGCAAAAAATAAAAATAAAATAAAATAAATAAATAAATGAAAAAGACTGAGGAAAATATAAAAAAAAACAAAAAACAAATAAGGAAAAACAAGATTGAGATTAAGTAATAGCTAGGTAAGTTAAGGAGCATAATGAAAGTAGAAGAGTTAACAGGGATAAGGAAAGAAGAGATATACAGAAACACTACAAGTATTAAAGGTAGAATTTATTAGGAAAAAAAAGTAGTATTAGTAAATATTGATCTTAGACAAAGTTAAACTTAAAGATTCAATCAAGAAACAAACTTACATTGTATTTCAGCCATATTATTATTGTTTTAGATTCATGTCTACATATGGCTAAATGCATATGCACATATATGTGTCTGAGTATATTTTAAGTAATTCTCTCTCCTTTTTTATAATCAATGAACACTTTATTGAGCCTACTATGTTCCATCTAGTCACCTCCACAGTTCTCTTTTTTAAATAACTGAATTAATGATAACTACATTCAGCAAAGTTTATCACCTGGTATATCTCTTCATGAGCCTCTGTAAATGGCCAAGTTGGTTCTTAGTTAGAAAACAAAAGATCTCTTGCTAAGTCCTTAATACTAAACTTTCTCATTTTGCTGGAGTCTGTCAGAAATAGTCTTTAACACCCAGGTTCACCACCACCACTTCAGAATGAAGCACTGAGGGAAGATTTTGTGGTAGAAAACAATTTAATATTCTTACTGTCATTGATATCCATTAGCTGACATCTTTCTGATAATTCTATCTTTAGATTTTTGTAAAATTAGATTATACAGTTTTGTAATCCAAAAGGAAATTGAAAATTGAAAAATGTGAGGATGATCTGGTTTACTTGTTTTTTTTTTTTTTCTTTAAAAAAATGCATTAAACCAAGGAGGCTAGAATAGGGTGAGGAATTATATACTACATATCCATCATATATTGTTGGTTGCAATAAATACAACTCCAATATTGTTGAATTATAGTCATTACAAAAAAGAAAGGAATGAAAAATCCATATCATTTCACACTTAATTTCAGAAAAAAAGTATGATTTCTCAAAGTAGAAAATGTCATGAAATCTAATAACTTTTAACAGCTCCCTTCACATTTCTGTAGCAATAAATTTCTGTTCCAGTGAACTGTTATGTTCAAATTCCACATCTGTCTGCCAGAGTTTTGAGGGAATTTTTTTAAGGTTAAAGCAGAGGCAATCATTTTTGTTGGAAAAAAATAATTGATACTTTTCATTTTTATATCAGCTTAATTTGCACTATTTCCTTTCCCTCACCCTCTCCCAGAAAGTTGTCTCTTAAAATAAAGACTAAAAAAGAAAAGAAAAATAGGAAGGGAAAAATCAGCAAAATTTATCAATACATTTAAAATTATGACATCCTATGCAGTGTTCTATATTATTTGACAATTCTGATACACACTTCTACAAAAGGTACAGGGAATTCTGTTCTTTTCAAATACATTATTTTAATCACTATGTATATTATTTTTCCTGGATTTGCTTATTTAGCTTTTCATAAATTCAACTGAGTTTTTCCATGCTTCTCTGTATTCATCATATTTATTCTTTCTTACAGAACATTAATATACCATTACATTTGTATGACACAATTCATGCACCACAATATATACTTTGGAGTATAATTTCAGGGATATATTGTGAAGACATCTTAGCCATTCTATTTATATAATTTCCCTTTGCTTTTCAGAATGTTTGTATTAATTCATAACACCATTAAAGACTTATTAATATGCCTAGCCTTTCCACTGCTCTCAATCATTGTTTTGTAATTTTTTGCTAAGTAAAACCTCAGGTTTATCTTTGTATGAATTTATATTACTGTTTTGGAATATTATTTTATGTGCTTGCTAATAGTTTGCAGTTCTTTTGAAAATTGTTTATTCCTACTTTGATGTGATAATCACTTTCATGTTCTTCTTTTTTACCTTTGAAACAATATGTTTAGTTATAAGATTAGGCTAGTAGATTTATTAGTCTCATGATTTTAGAAAAAAATTCTTTGTGAACAATCAATTTAAGTAGTTTGAGATTGAGAATGTCTTGTTTTTTTATTTATTAATACTTTTTATTTGCAAAACATATGTATGGGTAATTCCCAAACATTAACCCTTACAAAGCTTTCTGTTACAAATTTTTGCCCCCTACTCCCCACCCCTCCCCTAGATGGCAGGATGTCCACTACATGATAATTGTGTTAGAATACTTAAGAAATAGAATATATGTATAGTTATTGCATCATTTTTTGTGCAGGAGAAATCGTATCTACAAGAAAGAATAATCCGATAAAGGAAATACAATGCAAGCAAACCTCAATAGAGAGCATGAAAATGTTATGTTGTGGTCCACATTTCACATCCCTCTCCCTGGGTGTATATGGCTTTCTTCACCGAACAGTTGGAACTGGTTTAAAGCATTTCATTGTTGAAGAGAGTCATGTCCATTAGAACTGATCCTCATATAGTATTGTTGTTGCCATGAATAATGATCTCCTGGTTCTGCTCACTTCACTGAGCATCAGTTCATGCAAGTCTCTCCAGGCCACTCTGAAATTGTCCTGCTGGTCGTTTCTTACAGAGAAATAATATTCCATAAAATTCATATACCATAATTTATTCAGCCATTCTCCAATTTATGGGCATCCATTCAGTTTCCAGTTTCTAGCCACTACAAAAAGGGCTGCCACAAACATTCTTGCACATGTGGGGCCCTTTCCTTCTTTTATGATTTCTTTGGGATATAAACCCAATAGAAACACTGCTGGGTCAAAGGGTATGCACAGTTTGATAACTTTTTGAGCATAGTTCCAGATTGCTCTCCAGAATGGTTGGATCCATTCACAGCTCCACTAACAATGCATCAGTGTCCCAGTCTTCCCACATCCCCTTCAACATTTGTTTTTATCTTTTCCTGTCATTTTAGCCAATCTGACAGGTGTGTAGTGGTACCTCAGAGTTGTCTTAATTTACATTTCTCTGATCAATAGTGATTTGGAGCACCTTTTCATACGATTATAGTTTTAATTTCATCCTCTGAAAATTGTCTGTTCATATCCTTTGACCATTTATCAATTGGAGAATGGCTTAGATTCTTATAAATATGAGACAATTCTCTATATATCTTAGAGATGAGACCTTTATGAGAATGTCTTGTAAAAATTATAATATTATCAGTCATCATGCAAACATGCATATATAAATATACACATTCATATATCATCATTTCATCATGTACAAAATACCAAATTTTACTTTACACATTTCTGAAATGGTTTTCATTTTGTGTATTTACATATTTGTCACATGGTTATTTTTCCTAGCATTTATTCATGGCTAATACTTGTTTTTCAGGTTGGAACCTGGAATGTCACTAGGGTAGGGATCCACAGGAAATAAAGTACAAATGCAAAATCAGCCACTCCTCTCAAACTTAGTCGTAGAAAATTTCCTAGAACAATGAGTGATTGAGTGACTAGTGCAGAGTCACCTGGCTAAGATATTTCAAAGGCAGAAGTTGAACTCAAGTCATCAAAGTTAAAGGCCAACTCTATCCACTATTCCATTCTATCTCTCTTAGATTTTTTTTATTAAAACATTTTCCAAATATTTTTATAGTCAAATCTTTTGCATAATTAAAGGAAAATTGCATATATATATATATGTATATATATATATACATATATAAGACACCCCTATGTATACATATATAACAATACTAATGCATACCTACATGTATGCATGCATATATTCACTTTTGGACTTTTTCTCTCAGTACCTATCATAGTGGTTTATATGCAATAAGAACTTTCTGCCTGGTTGGTAGGTACTACTTATGGCTCTATTATATATCAGGCCAGCTTCCATCCAAATGCTACTTTGGTCTCCTTTTCTAAACACATTGCCATTGCCCTCTTTTCTAAACACATTGCCATTGCCCATGAATACTCTACACTGCCCTCCCTCTTACCCTCATCAATTCTCAAACCATAATCAACTCAATACCATTATTGCTATCATAAAATGTTTCATTTTAACAATAATAATAATGTTGATACCAATAGCTAATACATATAGCACTTATCATAAGCAAGGCATTGGGCTAAGCACTTTAAAATTATAATTTTATTCATAAACACAAGATTTGATTGAATAAATAGGAATAGTTAGCCTGGATAAGACATAGATGGCATATGATGACAGTCACTCCTAATTTGTAGGGCTGTAGTTTCAGAAGGATTGGGCCTATTCATTTTGGTCCTAAATAACAGATTTGAACAACAGTGTGCATGTTACAAAACAACGAATTTAAACTTGACATAAAAAAATATATATATCATAAAAGCTAACTATCCCAAGGCCTATCTCAGAAGATAATGAACTTTACCTGGCCAGAGATCTTTAAGCAAAACCTTTGAGTACTAGTTGAGAATGTTGAAAAAGAATATTCTTCAGGTACAGGTTCGAGTCAATGTTCTGTGATGTTCCCTCTTATGTTAATTCTCTGTGATTTTTCAAGATATCAGGACACCAATTAGTTACTTACTTTTTCTAGGAAGTCACTGACAAAATTTTGCAAAGAGAGAATTCTTGTCAAACCTAAATGAAACTATTACTAATAAAAAACTAAATTGTGGGTTTTCTTTTTCATAGTATTGTTGTCCAGTTAACATAAAATGTGGAAGGAGGAGATTTTATATATTGCAAAGGTTTTTCTTCTATCTTCTTAGCATTTTTCCCCCAAAATTTATTACAATATTTAAAAACTGGCCACTTGATCTCTCAGGTATCATTATAAAAAGTTTGATCACTGTTACCTTAATTCAGTGGAATAATCCTTCTTGGAAGAATTCACCATTTGTGGTTTCATAATAAGGACGTACAAGATTATTAATCCAAGTATTAAAATGTGACATAAATTTATGAGAGAAATTCCAAAGAGGACTCTCCAAATCATATAAGGAAAATACCATATAGAAGCTTGCTGATATAGCTAGATATAAAAGCTAGAATATATAGGGCTTCTCAATTCATAAACTAATATATATTGAAAGATGTGTGATTTGTCTAAGGAACTCCTAGTGCAAGACCTAGCATATTGCAATTAACTTATAACTTAAAGAATTAGTCTTTGGGCATTTCTTAAGGTAAAGATTTAGCAAATCACCCAATAACACACAGCTAGTTAAATTATAGAAGTAGATTTTGAACCTAACTCATTCTGGATGCAAACTCAGCATTGTATCCAAACAGCACTTTGTTTCTCATCTCTTGTTACTTTGATAATGGGATAATAATAATTGAGGGGGAGGCAATTTGGAGAGGAAACAATTGGAATAATCTCTCTCTTATTCTTCTACTGAAGCCTCATGGGGGCACAAATATCTGAATGGCAGCACTAACTCTTGGTTCTCCCGTAGTTTTAGATTAGGAAACTCTAAAAGTCAATGCAAGTGACATTAATCGAGATCATTAACTTTCTTTGTTACTGCCACCATTGCCATCAGACCAAGCTGTCTGAAAAATCAGATTGCGAAGATTCCAGGTGCTATTCATGCTCTGTGTTTATTTGTTACCCTCTTATTATGTGGGGAGTGTTGCAATAGATCTTATTTACTTTTCACAAACTTACTTATATTGTCATCAAGTATTTCTAAGCACCTCCTTTGTACTTAGTATTCATTATTTCTCAGCAAAGGTGGGGAATAAATAAAATAATTAAAAAATAACCAAAAAGTTACTTTGTCGGAATTTTTAATCCATCAGTAAGCACAGTGCTTGGTATATAATAGATGCATAATAAATGCTAATTAATTGATTATTCTAAGCATTTATTAAATGCTTACTGTATATCAGGAATTGTGATAATTATTTTTAAAGGATTTTATTTTTTTATTTTTTATTAAAGCATTTTATTTTCAAAACATGAATGGATAATTTTTCAACATTGACCCTTGCAAAACCTTGCATTCCAAATTTCCCCTCATTCCCTCACTCCCTCCCCTAGATGGCAAGTAATCCAATATATATGTTAAATGTGCAATTCTTCTATACATATTTCTACAATTACTGTGTTGCACAAGAAAAATCAGATCAAAAAGGAATAAAAATGAGAAAGAAAACAAAATGCAAACAAAAAACCACAAAAAAGTGAAAATACTACGTTGTGATTCACAATCAGTTTCCCACAGTCTTCTCTCTGGGTGTAGAGGGCTCTCTTTATCACAAGATCATTGGAACTGGCCTGAATTGTGATAATTACTTTACTAATGAAAAAGGAAAATTGCTAAGTTCTGTCCTCAGAGAACTTACATTCTAGGTTCCACATATTCATAGAAGATGGATACAAATTACATAGAAAGCAGTCTTCTGGGAGAAGACCCAGATTGCTGTGGGGAAGAGAACAGGCCATCTGCCAGAGATAGTATCCTAAAATGAGTCTTTGAAAACGCCAGGTTAAAGAGGCATAGGAAATAAGGAAAAACATACAAGGCAAGTGGGACATCCAGTGTCATTGTAAGAGGGGGCCATTTTGTAATGTTTTGAATGACAAACTAAAGAGACTAAACAGATGATCTCCAGAGGACTATCATTAAAATTTGGTCTAATGAAATAGATTGTGGGAAGATTGTTCAAGGACTTAGATGACAAGTTAGTTTATATTTTATCTCTGTTTTTCATTGTCTATTGTTATCATTAAGAACATATTCAATGCCAACATGTACATAATTACACAGAATTATTTAAATGTAATAATGCAACTAAATAATTTAATATTAAAAATGAGTTGATCAAACAACAAATCAGAAATAATCAATACTTTTCTCAAAGAGAATGACAGCAATGAGACAATATACCAAAACTTATGGGATTCAACCAAAGCAGTTCTTAAGGGATTTTTTTTAATTTCTAAATGGTCACATAAATAAAATAGAGAAAGAGGAGATCAATGAATTGGACAAACAACTAAAAAATTTAGTAAAAAGGCAAATTAAAAATTCTTGACTAAATATTAATTAGAAATTCTAAAAATCAAGGAAGAGATTAATAAAATGAAAGTAAGGATGCTATTGAAGTAATAAATAAAACCAACTTGATTTTATTAAAAAAATCTATAAAATGGATAAACCTTTGGTTATTTTGATATAAAAATAAAAAGAAGGAAGGCAGGTTATAAGTATCAAAAATGAAAAGAGTGAATTCATGACCAGTAAAAAAGAAATTAAAGCAATAATTATGAACTATTTTGCCCATCTGTATGCCAATAAACATAATCAATCTAAATGAAATAGAATATTTACAAAAATATATAAATTTCACAGATTAAAAGAAAAGGAAATAAAATTCAGAATCCCATTAAGAAAAAAATCTCCAGGGCCAGATGGATTTACAAGTGAATTTTTCCAAATATTTAAAGAACATTTAACTCCAATAATATATAAACTATGTAGAAAAATAGGTAAAGGATTCCTACTAAATTCATTTTATGACACAAATATGGTGCTGATACTAAACCAGGAAGAGCTAAAATAGAAAGAAAATAATAGACCAATTTCTCCAATGAATATTGGTGCAAAATTTTCAAATAAAATATTTTAAAAGATTACAGTATTTTGCCAACAGAAATCATGATTATCTCAAAAGATGGACAAAAGAAATAGATGGAGAAGTATTTTGACAAAACACAGTACTCATTCTTATTTTTAAAAAATACTACAGAGCATAGGAATAAATGAAGTTTTCCTTAAAATTATATGTAGTATCTATCTAAAACTATCAGCAAGCAGTATATGTAATAGGGATAATCTAGAAACTTTCCAAATAAGATCAGGGATGAAACCAGAATGCCCATTGCCACCACTGTTATTCATTATTCTACAAAAATGATAGATTTAGCAATAAGAGAACAAGAAATAGAAGGAATTAGAATAGGCAATGGGGAAAAAAAACTATCAGTCTTTGCAGATAACATGATGATATACTTAGAGAATCATAGAGACTCAACTAAAAATAACTTTAAATAATTAATATCTTCAGCAAAGTTGTAGGTTATAAAACAAACCCAAATTTCTACATATTATTGACTTAACTCAGCAAAAATAGATAGAAAGAGAAATTCCACTTAAAAAAGCTAAAGACAATATAAAATATTTGGGAGTCTACCTGCCAAGACATAGCCAGGAATTATATGAGCACAATTACAAAACAACTTCTCACAGAAATAAAGTAATACCTAAAAAATTGGATAAAAGCAATTGCTCATGGGTAGGCTGAGCTGATACAATAAAAATTATGCTGCTACCTAAATTAATCTACTTATTCATTGCCATACCAACAAAACTACCAAAAAAATATTGATTATGGAAATGCAAATTAAAACAACTCTGAGGTATCACTGCATATATATCAGATTGATTAATAAAACAAGGGGGGAAATGATAAGAGTTGGAGGAATGTGGAAAAATTGAAACACTAATGCGATGTTGGTGGAATTATAAACTGATTCAACCATTCTGGAGAGCAATTTGGAACTATGCCCTAAACGGCAGCTAATATGTATATCAGTATCAGCAGGTCTATATCCCAATGTAATCATAAAAAAGAGCAAAGAACCTGCATAAAGAAAAATATTTATAGCAATTCTTTTTGTGGTTACAAGATTTGGAAATTGAGGAGATGGTCATCAATTGGGGAATAGCTGAAAAAGTGGTGTATATGAATGTAATAGAATATTATTGTGCTATAAAAAATGATGAGTAAGTAAATTTCAGAAAAAACTGTAAAAATCTAACATAAAGTGATGCTGACTAAAGTTAGCAGAACCAGAACACTGTCCATGATAACAACATAGTGCAATAATCAACTGTGATAGATAGATATCTCAGCAACAGAATAATCCAAGACAGTTCTAAAAGTTTCAGGACAGAAATTCATTCAGAGGAAAAAAAAATGTAGAGTCAATGAAGATCAAAGCATACTATTTTCACTTTTTTAATCATGGTTTTTCCTTTTTGTTCTGATTTTTTTCACATCACTGATGTGGAAATATGTTTAACATGTTTATACATGTATAATCTATATCAGATTGCTTGCTATCTCGAGGAAGGGATAAAAAAATGGAATTTAAAATCTTACAAAAATCTTACAAATTGAAAACTCTCTTAACATGTAACTGGAAAAAATAAAATAATATTAAGTGCAAAAAAAAAAGAAATAGGAATAGAAATAATAGAAATAGAGAATTCAGAAGAGCAGTGAGTTAGGGAAAGTGGGGGAATGATGTAATTAGATCTTATATATAGTGTGCAACCCTCCCGTTTGTGTCTTTTCATCTATGTGATTCATTCTGTCTTACCCAAAAGAAAAAAGGGAGATGCACTGCTATATCTTCAAAAAGTCACTAATCTCTCTCACCTTCAGATTATTCATCTGAAAAATGAAGATAATAATAATACCCAATTCTCATTGAGAGTATCAAATGATATGTATAAAGTGTTCCATACACCTTAAAGTACAATACATAGAGATTAGCTATTAATATGATGAAGATATATCCAAAGTGGACCTTTGGACCGAATATCCTTCCTCTGAACCCATTAAACCAGACTGCCCCTTACTTTAAATTTATTTGTAGGCTTTATATAATAGTTGTGAATCATTCCTATCCTTTGACCATATTTGAAACTTTACTCTGAATTTATCGTTTCATGGTTATTCCTAGTTTTTCAGTGTTTGTGACAAAAGACAGAATTACTAAACTCTCCCATCCCCTTGCAAACCCTAATCACCATCACCTCATTGTGCTCATAAAGACAGTTTAGACCATGCTGTATTATGTGGTGCACTTAGCTGTATAATCCATAATCACACAGGTTGCTCAAGCATTAATCCAACTTTGAACAGAAGTCTGAAGGGCTACTAGCAAGGAACAGGATGCTTGTGTCTAGCAGAAATTAGCATTTAATCAATGCTTGTTTCAGAAATATTCAGAGTCCATTTGTTCTGATATCACCTTCCCACAGAATAGCTATTTCAGATTTGTCTCTAGAATTTTTTTAGCACCTCTGTACTTTCTCAATTTATAATTGCCTGCTTGCATTTTAAGTCTTTCCAGGTCTCTCTATGTTCATTTTTAGTTTAGCTAATAGACTGTTTTACTGTTTGAAGCTGCCACTTAAAATAACTCCCACTTTAAAAAGTATTTTTGAAAGAGCACTTGCATACTGGCCATTCCATTCTACATAGTTAATGGAGCTGTCACATAAAATGGGCGCCACCAGCAAAATCTGGACATCCCACAGACCTGCTGACTAGAACTCAATACACCTTGCCATTAGTAATTGCCTTATCCTTGTGAGCTAATTCTGAATGCGTATGATGGGCCTGGGAGTCATGTCCAATAAAATTAATTTTTGCATTATGTTGCTTTAAGGCACTGTTTCCTACTTAAACTCTAATAAATCAACAACTATCATGTTGATAACTATAGAATGTTAGTTACAGTTTTCTATGATGCATTTACCATTGCTCACTGCTTTGTAGTCACTTCTTCTTTAAGTTGCACTGTATTTAATTTTTCTATAAAGATATTGGTACTCTCTCTTAGAGTATAATCTCTTTGAAAGGAATTAGGTTTACATTTTTGTTTTTGTATTAATATTGCTGAGTACAGATCTTAGAACCTAAATCGCTCTTATTGAGTGTTGTAATTCCACTAGAATTGGAGTCAAAGGTCTATGAAATTATTTAATTATAGTCAGTTTCCTAATTATTAAAGACTAGATTTCAAATGATCAAATTTCTGGCTGCTCATTCTCCCAGCAGAGCCTGAAGACAAAGTGGTATTACCTCCTCCATGAAACTTGTACTGATTTCCTTGTCCCACTTGCAAAACTGAATGTTTTGTTTTCTCCAGTTTCCCTGGAGCATTTTTTCTGAGTCTTGCTCCCATCATTCTCTACTTTGTATTATGGTATCTATGCAGATAATTCAAAGATCTATATATCTAGCCCTTGTTTCCTCTCCTGAGCTGCAGTAGTGAATCTCTAAATGCCTTTTGACCACCTCAAAATTGATACCCCTCCCCATCCAACCTTTTGCCTAAACTTATCATTTCTAAATTCACATATCTCTCAAATACGTGGTATTCTCTCTACTCGTAAAATTTTACGAGCTACAATTTTAATCCTGACTTTCTTTGTTTCTTTCTTGACCTATTGCAATAGCCTTCTAATTGATGTCCTAGCCTCAAGTCTTTCCAATCTGCCAAGTTAATATTTTCTAAAGTATATCTCTCACTGGGTTACTTGCCAAACTTGTGCACAGAAAATTCTACTGTCTCACTATTACCTCCAGCCTAAAAAATGCTTTATATTTGTCATTTAATGTTCTTCACAAACTAAATTATTTTTATCATTATATTCATGTTATACCTTATCACTCTGATTAGTTACACTAGACAACTCACTATTTCTTAAATGTCACTACACATCCAGTTTCTTCAATTTTTCACTGTTTCCCATGGCTGCGATGCTCTTACCCTTACCTCTACCTCTTAGTTTGCCTGAATTGCTTCAAAAGTAACCTATAGCCTGTCTTTTTTTTTACAAAAAGAATGAAAATGCTATGTTGTGATCCACACTCAGTTTTCACAGTCTTCTCTCTGGGTGTAGATGGCTCTCTTCGTTACAAGATCATTGGGACTTAGACTACCTACCTTTTCTAAGAGACATTTCTCAATCTCTTCCTTAATCTCCTTCCATCACCTGTTAATAAGGAGAAGGAAGGGAAAAGGGAATAAACATTTACATAGTACATACTATGTACCTGGTATTGTACTAAAGGGTTTAATTCCTTCCCCTTTAAGTTTATCTTCCATTACAATTTTTACCCCATTCCACTGCCCCCATCATATTACTTTTCCCTTCCCTATAGTTTCTCTGTCTGCCTGTCTCTCTGCCTTTCTCCCCATATATGTGTGCATTATATATTGTGGGTATATACACATATATTTATATGTACACATATATACACACACACAATCTTATACATCTCTATTAACATTATCATCATTGCTAGAATTTTTATAGCACCTACTATGTGCTAGATATTGTGATAAGAACTTTAAAAACATTATCTCTTTAGATTCTTACAACCATTCTGAGAATTAGGTGATACTGCTATCTTTATTTTACAGTTGAGGAAACTGAAACAAATAAAAGTGGCTTGTCCAAAGTCATTAGCTAGGAAATGTTTGCTGTTACATTTGATGTCAAATCTTCCTGATTCTGGCCCCAGTGCTATATCCACTGTGCCATGTAGTTGCTTCATGTATCTTTTTTTTAAATGTGGTCTCTACCAATTGAATGTATACATTTTGAGAGCAGGGACTATTTTTGCCATTTTTTTGTATCCTCAAAGTACTCAGCACAATATCTGCAGATAGAATAGTTATAAATTCTTGATGATTAAGAGGTATACTACACTTAACCCATTCACCCTACCCCAAAGAGATTATAGTCTCCTTGAGGTTAGGAACTGTAGGAGTGTCTTTTTGTTGTTGTGTTTTCTCCTCAGTGCCTCCTTCAGTGATTTCCATATTGCTAGAACTTAATATATGTCTCCTTGAATATCTTTGATCTGTTGAATTTGTTTACTAGCAACCCTGGTCAATGATTTAGTGAAGGAATAAGTTAATTCTATTGTTAAGTCAATTTCAATTCAATATACATTATGGAATTCCTATCATTGAGTGAACTTTAATAAATGCATTTTCATTTATTTATTTTATTCATTCATTTGTGGGTATTGCTAAGGTAAATTAAATGATGATAATAAATACACATTTCCTTCTGGAACCCACACTCCACATGCAGATAAAAATAAAGTTTATAAACTAGAAGTTATTTATACAGACCTTATTTTCTATTAGTAGTGATAACTCCTTGTCTTCATGGTATTACAAAAATAAAAGAGTCTTTGTACGTGTGGACACTTTTAGCCGCCAACCATGGGTTTGTTAGTATTTCTTTGTAAATTAAAATACATTTGTTGTAAAGGTCAGTGTGGTTTTGGTAAGACTTCAATTAGATTGTTTATGTTGAAAATGTTACATTTAAATAAAAAAAAGACATACAATAATAAGAAAGAAAAGGATAGCAGTGTGTGCTTAGAGACAAAGAAAAGGAAAAAAGAGAATAAAGGCAAAAGAAATTAATAGATAGATATGACTTGTTTGGTATATAGTCTTCGATTTTAAGAGATTTTCTTTGACACTGATTTGAAGTTATCTTTTTGAGTATTTAGCTTGGTCTTCCCAGATGAATAAACACTCTCAGAAAAAAAAAAGGTTAAACAACAATTTGGGATGGCATTCATTTTTTAAGATGGAATCTTTAAATAAAGGCTTTTATCTTTTGGTGAACTTGGTGAAATTATGAAATACATGATTCTATAAAGCATTGTTTTATATATCCTATTAGGACAGAAAAATCAGAGCAAAAGAGGAAAACCATAGGAGGAGAGAGAAAAAAACAGAAAAAAGAAGTGAACAGAGCATGTGTTGATTTATGTTCAATCTCCATAATTATTTTTCTGGATTTAGATGGCATTTTCTGTCCAAAGTCTGTTGGGATTGCTTTGGATCACTGAACCACTGAGAAGAACCAAGTCTTTCACGTTTGATCATCACACAATTTTGCTGTTATTGTGTACAATGTATTCCTGGTTCTGCTTGTTTCACTTAGCATCTGTTCATGTAAATCTTTCCAAGCTTTTCTAAAATTAGCTTGTTCATCATTTTTATAGAACAATAATATTCCATCATCTTCATATACCACAACTTGTGTTTAGCCATTCCCAAATGATGAGTATGAACTCATTTTCCAATTCTTTGCTACCACATTTTTGCTACATACATTTTTGCATATGTGGGTCCTTTTCCTTTCTTTATGATTTCCTTGGGATACAGACCCAGTAAGGGTACTGCTGGATCAAAGGATATGCACAGTTTGAAAGTTCTTTGAGCATAGTTCCAGATTGCTGTCTAGATTGGTTAAATCATTTCACACCAAAAATGCATTAGTATCTCAGCTTACCCACATCCCCCCCCCAACATTTATCATTATGTTTTCCTGTCATCAAATAAGGGTCTTTCTGACTCCAGAATTAGCTTTCAATATAAGTAAATTTTTGTCTACTATACAGGGTATATCATTGGGTAGCTGTTATTATAAATGCCATCCAGAACCTTTATTTTTATTTTTTTTTCATAATAGAAAGTGGAATGCTGGTAGGTACTATAATGAAATGTAATAGCTAGTAATTATATAGATTGGACTTCATCATCATCAAACAAAGTAAGTAATTACCAGATTCCATCACTTCATAGATATGTGTGTATGTATGTATGCATGCATACACACTGGCATGTGTATGTGTTTGAATATACATGTATGTTTGTGTATATGTTTTATATAGGCACTTATATATCGTATTACTTTAGGAGGGCAATGTACTTTAAAAATCTCATTTTTTTTTTCTTCCCAACACTGAGGGAAGTATTTTATTCTTATTTTAGAAATGGCAAACTGAACTTGGGTAAATAAGATGGCAGGAAATAAAGAATTAGTTATTCTAACTGTGAATGTGAATGGGATGAACTCTCCCATAAAGCGGAAGCAGATATCAGACTGGATTAAAAACCAGAATCCTACAATATGTTGTCTACAAGAAACACATCTAAAACATAGTGACACATATAGGATGAAGGTAAACGGCTGGAGCAGAAAATATTATGCTTAAGGTGAACAAAAAAAAGCAGGGGTAGCAATCCTTATCTCAGATCAAGTAAAAGCCAAGATAGAGCTAATCAAAAGAGATAAGGAAGGAAACTATATTTTATTAAAGGGTACCATAGATAATGTAGCAATAACTATACTAAATATATATGCACCAAGTGCAATAGCGCACAAATTCCTAGGGGAGAAATTAAGAGAGATGCAAGAAGAAATAGACAGCCAAACAATACTAGTGGGGGATCTCAACCTTGCTCTCTCAGAATTAGATAAATCAAACCACAAAATAAACAAGAAAGAAACTAGGGAGATAAACCAATTGTTAGAAAAGTTAGGTATGATAGATCAATGGAGAAAGTTGAATGGAGACAGTAGGGAGTTTACTTTTTTCTCAGCAGTCCATGGAACCTATACAAAAATTGACCATGTGTTAGGGCATAAAAACCTCAAAATCAAATGCAGAAAGGCAGAAATAGTAAATGCATCCTTTTCAGATCATGATGCAATAAAAATCACATGCAATATAAGGCCAGGAGAAAATAAACCAAAAGGTAATTGGAAATTAAATAATCTAATCCTGAAGAATGAATGGGTGAAAGAGCAAATCATAGACACAATCAATAATTTCATCCAGGAGAATGACAATAAGGAGACAACATACCAAAATTTGTGGGATACGCTAAACCGGTTATAAGGGGCAACTTTATATCTCTAGATGCTTACTTGCATAAAATAGAGAAAGAAAAGATCAACGAATTGGGCTTATTATTAAAAAAACTAGAAAAAGAACTAATTAAAAACCCTCAATTAAATACCAAATTGGAAATTCTAAAAGTAAAAGGAGAAATTAATAAAATTGAAAATAAGAAAACGATTGAATTAATAAATAAAACTAAGAGTTGGTTCTATGAAAAAACTAACAAAAATAGATAAGCCTTTAGTTAATTTGATAAGAAAAAGGAAAGAGGAAAATCAAATTGTTAGTCTCAAGAATGATAAGGGAGAACTTTCCTCCAATGAAGAGGAAATTAGAGTAATAATTAGCAGTTACTTTGCCCAACTTTATGCCAGTAAGTTTGATAATTTAAATGAAATGGAGGAATGTCTACAAAAATATAGATTGCCCAGGTTAACAGAAGAGGATATAAATTATTTAAATAGCCCCATATCAGAAAAAGAAATAGAACAAGCTATTAACCAACTCCCTAAGAAAAAATCTCCAGGGCCAGATGGATTTACATGTGAATTCTACCAAACCTTCAAAGAACAATTAATTCCAATACTACACAAACTATTTGAGAACATAGGGACAGAAGATATTCTGCCAGAATCCTTCTATGAAACCGATATGGTGCTGATAGCTAAACCAGGTAGGGTGAAAACAGAGAAAGAAAACTATAGACCAATTTCCTTAATGAATATTGATGCAAAAATTTTAAATAAGATATTAGCAATGAGATTACAGAAAGTCATCCCCAGGATAGTACACTATGACCAAGTAGGATTTATACCAGGGATGCAGGGCTGGTTCAATATTGGGAAAACTATCAGCATAATTAATTATATTAATAACCAAACTAACAAAAACCATATGATTATCTCAATAGATGCAGAAAAAGCCTTTGATAAAATCCAACACCCTTTCCTATTAAAAACACTAGAGAGTATAGGAATAAATGGGCTTTTCCTTAAAATGATCAGCAGCATCTATTTAAAACCATCAGCAAGCATCATATGTAATGGAGACAAACTAAAACCATTCCCCATAAGATCAGGAGTGAAACAAGGCTGCCCACTGTCACCATTACTATTTAATATTGTATTAGAAATGTTAGCTTTAGCAATAAGAGAAGAAAAAGAGATAAAAGGAATCAGAGTAGGTAATGAAGAAACCAAATTATCACTCTTTGCAGATGACATGATGGTATACTTAGAGAACCCTAGAGACTCAACTAAAAAACTACTAGAAACAATACACAACTTTAGCAAAGTGGCAGGATTCAAAATTAATCCACATAAATCATCAGCATTTTTATATATTACCAACAAAGTTCAGCAGCAAGAGATACAAAAAGAAATTCCATTCCAAATAGCAGATGATAGGATAAAATATTTGGGAATCTATCTGCCAAGGAAAAGTCAGAAACTATATGAACTAAATTACAAAACACTTTCCACACAAATAAAATCAGACCTAATCAATTGGAAAAATATTACGTGCTCATGGGTAGGCAGAGCGAACATAATAAAAATGACAATACTACCCAAACTAATCTGCTTATTTAGTGCCATACCAATCAAACTCCCAAGAAATTATTTTACAGATCTAGAAAAAATAGTAGCAAAGTTCATTTGGAAGAACAAAAGGTCAAGGATCTCAAGGGGATTAATGAAAAAAAAAGGCAGATGAAGGTGGCCTTGCTATACCAGATCTAAAACTATATTGTAAAGCAGCGGTCATCAAAACTGTTTGGTACTGGCTAAGAAATAGAGCAGTCGATCAGTGGCACAGGATAGGTTATCAGGACAATCTAGGCAATAACTTTAACAATCTAGTATTCGATAAACCCAAAGACCCCAGCTTTTGGGATAAATACTCTCTATTTGGCAAAAACTGCTGGGAAAATTGGAAACTAGTGTGGAAGAAATTAGGGCTTGACCCATACCTAACACCACATACCAAGATAAGATCTAAATGGGTTCATGATCTAGATATAAAGAGGGACTTTGTAAGCAAGTTAGAGGAACGTAATATAGTTTATCTCTCAGACCTGTGGAGATGGAATAAATTTATGTCCAAAGAAGACCTGGAACTTCTAATTGAACACCAGATGGATAATTTTGATTATCTTAAGTTAAAAAGTTTCTGTACAAACAAAACAAATGCAGACAAGATTAGGAGGGAAGCATCAAATTGGGAAATCATCTTTACATTTAATGGTTCTGATAAAGGCCTCATTTCTAAAATTTATAGAGAATTGTCTCATATATATAAGAATTCAAGCCACTCTTCAATAGATAAGTGGTCAAGGGATATGAACAGACAATTTTCAGATGATGAAATTAAAACCATCTCTAGTCATATGAAAAGTTGCTCCAAATCACCATTGATCAGAGAAATGCAAATTAAGACAACTCTGAGGTACCACTACATACTTGTCAGATTGACTAAAATGACAGGAAAAGATAACGATGAATGTTGGAGGGGATGTGGGAAAACTGGGACATGAATACATTGTTGGTGGAACTGTGAACGGATCCAACCATTCTGGAGAGCAATTTGGAGCTATGCTCAAAAAGTTGTCAAACTCTGCATACCCTTTGACCCAGCAGTGTTTCTACTGGGCCTATATCCCAAAGAGATCTTAGAGGAGGGAAAGGGACCCACCTGTGCAAGAATGTTTGTGGCAGCCCTTTTTGTAGTGGCTAGAAACTGGAAAC
Organism: Myrmecobius fasciatus; assembly: GCA_023553655.1. Classification (NCBI taxonomy): domain Eukaryota; kingdom Metazoa; phylum Chordata; class Mammalia; order Dasyuromorphia; family Myrmecobiidae; genus Myrmecobius; species Myrmecobius fasciatus. The sequence goes on along the minus strand of JAJPUD010001795.1, from coordinate 286,773 downwards.
TGAAGGGATGCCCATCAATTGGAGAGTGGCTGAATAAATTATGGTATATGAATGTTATGGAATATTATTGCTCTGTAAGAAACGACCAGCAGGACGATTTCAGAGAGGCCTGGAGAGACTTGCATGAACTGATGCTAAGTGAAATGAGCAGAATCAGGAGATCATCATACACAGCAACAACATTATTACATGATTATCAATTCTGATGGACATGGCTCTCTGCAACAAAGAATTGTCTCAAACCAGTTCCAATTGTTCACTGAAGAAAACCATATACACCCAGAGAGAGGGAAATGAAATATGGACCACAACGTAACATTTTCATGATCTCTGTTGACATTTGCTTGCATTGTGTTGCCTTTCTCTGATTTTTTTTTCTTGTAGATAGGATTTTTCTTGCATAACTTCTCAAGCATTTCAACATTATTAACATGTAGTGGACTTCCTGCCATCTAGGGGAGGGGAGGGGACTGGGGGTAAAATTTGTAATGGAAAGCTTTGTAAAGATCAATGTTGGGGAACTACCCATACATATGTTATACAAATAAAAAGCTTTAATAAAAAAAATAAAATTAAAAAAAAAGAAATGGTAAACTGAGTCAGACTAAGAGTAAATGACAAGCCCAGGACTACACAGCTAGCAGTTGTGTAAGGCATGATTTGAATTCTCACTCTTCTGACTTTAGATCCAGGATTGTAGCCATAGTGCCATCTAGCAGCCTGTATGTATATGTATATTTATGTGTGTGCATATATGCATGTGTATATTGTATACATATATCTGCATATATGCAGATATATATATGGAGACAGAGAGGACGAAAAGGCTAGGAGAAAAGGGAGCTGAGAAAAATCAAGATTGTCAAATACAAATACCCTTTGGTTTTTATATTTTAAAAATAGTTTAATATGTTCTTCTCAAGAGCATTATCTATGAGACTGGGAAGCAAAAGTGAAGCTCTCCTAATGCTTAATTTTATGAAAAGAGTGAAAATATTAATGTGCATATAAATTTATGCACATATAACTAACTACACATATAATATTTTATGTTTGTTTATAATGTTATGTACTTTTCATATGGTAAAATTCAATAAATGACACGTTTAATAAATTGTAATTTTGTTATAAATTTCAATGGTCTCAATACACTTTATTTCTTAATACTTCATATAAAACAAGGTCTGTAAATAGTTAACTATTCTAATGAAGTCTCTTACAATCCTTATGCAGAGGAGCTGTCTTGTAGTGAGACTATTATAATAGAGACTTTGCCATATGGTGACTTAAACTCTTATAGTTTTTGAACTATAAGATTTTTTTCCTGTCAATTACTAATTTAGAGACCAATTGACAGCAGTTGGCATTGTTTGAACTGAGAATATCTTTGCTTCTGTTTTATTGTAATTGCCCATCTGCTACTTTTAACTGTATGTAATTATTTCAAGCCAGAATTAATCCTATGTATTCCTATCTATCTGTTTCACATGGTTTTTTGTTACAAATATCTGTCTAGGTCATCAGAAATGAAGATATCTGGGAATAAACTATGAGACTGGCTGAAGTAAAAATATGTCCTAATAATGAAAAGGCTATGTGGAGGTCAAGAACACTGTCACATTCTGAGAAGCATGACTTTAGAATCCAACTCAATATATACTTCCTTGTGATCTGCACCTCTTCACTTTGGCTTCCTAGTCCTCACCTCCAGTTTGATTCCAGTGGTGATGACTTTAATAAGATAGATCATCAATTTTACCATGCTAGAATGAATAGGCCCCTGGCCATTTTGATTTTTCCCAACTTCTTTGAAACTAATGACTACCTTTCCTCTCTTTCCCACTTCTACCTAGACCTTCTCTGATCCTAAAGAGCAGCTTTTTCAATTTTATTTTTCTACAAATTTTGTTTATTTTCTGCACCTGTGTTTCTTCTCCACTTCCTTTTTTCAGGGTTTTCTTACTGTAATTCAATTTTTTCGTCTTTTTCCTACATTCAGCATTAATGCAGCAACTCCTATGAAGCAGACATTTAATTGCTGATGCAATCTGACCACCTAATAACTTTCTTTCTCTTTGAAAATCCACATGACATTTTGTTACCTTAATTTCACTGGATAGCTCCATGACATCCAAGACTAAGCTTGGGGAAAAGATTGTTCTTTATGCTTACTCCCAAACTCCTATTCTTACTCATCTTTGACCAGAAAAATTAAATTGAGTTTACTAACTTATATTGCCACTGATAACAATACATGATCATTTTAATTCCAGGATACTTTATTCCAGAAGAATACCAGAATAATATTGATTAACTTCATTTGAGTCAAATAACAAAGACCCTCTAAAATGTGAAAGGTGGCTAAATTCTTAAGTGAAGTCTGACAGAGACAGTTCCACAAAACTGGAAAGGATGGGAGAGTGGATGACACCATAAGACTGTACCTCTGCTTTCTGAGCCCCAATGTTGTGAAATATGGAGTAGCTCCTCAAAAAAAGGATGGTCACTAGGTGCAGGGGTGAGTTGGAGAGACAGGAGACTCACCATAGCTATTCACATAATAGACAAAATGCAATGTATTCTTCTTCCATTCCTAAAGTGATAGTGATGGACTGGTAGAAAGTTGACAAAAGGTACTGAGCATCACACCTTTCATAAGCATTAATTTTTCTATTGGTATTTATGAAAGTACCTTTCCAGTGATTAATGAGTTAACACACAAGTTGAAAAATTAAATTATATTATTACATAAATGATTGACATATCTGTTATTGAAATATCTCTCACTCTAACTGAAACCAAATAGGTAAAAAGAAATTGTAGCTAAATAGAAATATGGTTTGTAGATTCTTCTCACAGATAAAGATAAAAGAGTTGTTTTTATCATATGCCTAAATGCAGAATGCCTTATAAAGTAGAAGTTAAGATCTTGGTTTTCTAGATTTATAATACTTAGGGCATCATGAAATTAATTGCAATGTATGACCCAATAGCCATCTTGAAAATATAAAGAAAGTTTACAAATATAAACTTTGATTTTTGGTGACCTCAATTTATAGTAGTAATAGGATGAAAAATATGTTGGAAAATGTGATTCTGAGTCGAGATAAAAGAGAAAAAGTTTGAGTATTCCTTAGAAGACTCATGCTTGTACAACATGAATAGTTCAATAAAGAGAAGAATCAGAATACAAGACAGTGCCAAAGAAGTTTAAATTTAGTTCACCTTAATAGACATGAAATAATTGTTATAAACTTAGTGATTATTTTAGAATCAGTAGTCTGTGTGCAGCCAGAGCTTTGAATGGATAATAAATAAATGAATAAGTGAATGAATGAATGAATAAGTTAAAGAAAATACTACGTTACAAAAAAATGAGAAGATGTTAATTGCGGTTAAAATAGCTCCTAGCCAACCTATTTCAATACACTGTTAGAATTGGAAGACATGAAGATATAGAATTTGAGGCACTGACACTAGTCATTAGAAAATTTAAACAATGAAACACAATGATCTGAATAAGGAGAACCCTGAAAACCCCCTTAGCTATCTTTTAAAGGTTTAGCCAACTGGAGAAACTGGGCAGATATACAAAGTTATTTTGGAGAATAAATTCTTTGGTAAAATATTTTAGAAAATGAGGTTAGAAGACTTTGTAGTATCACTCACCAAATAATGAAATGCAGTTGAAGAGCAAATAATTTGGCAAACAAATTTTTCATGATATGTAACTGAAATCATTTGGATTCTCTCAAGAGTATTTGTAAATGAACCTGGGGACACAAACCATAGATGTAAAAGAAAAGACACATTTGCCAAAATTTTTACAGAGACGTAGTCTCTATGTCAGAAGTATATAATAAACAAATATGAATAATTATGTATGTTTTCAGCATGTACATGTTTAAAAATGTGTATGTTTGTACACAGTCATATTTACAGTAGAATACAGTATGCATTTATGTATGTGCACAAATATACATATACACATTCATTCAAATAGATACTACCTGTGGGACATTTGTAACTTAAAGGGCCTGAGAAAATCCTCAGGTGTTGTGTACATCCTCTGTGGAGAATTCATGGAAGGATATCCACAATTGCACAGGTAAGAAGGTTTAGAAGGATTGTGATCTATATTAGTTGATGGACAGAATATATCATACCAAAGAAGTTGTTTGTCCTTTGTTCTTAAAGAAGATCATGACATTAGAAAGCTGGTGCCAGGACTTGCAAGTCAAGTGGACTTAAGTGAGAAGGGCTTTATAAAATCACCTGCCTCATTCTCTCCTTCACTGGACCTATCTGGGTCCACTGGCAAGATATAGATATTACTTATTCAAATAGTGATATGTAATCTTTATTTTACATGTACCAATTCCTATTTTAATTTTTTAATTGTATTTTTTTCTTTTGTTTTTACAATTCTTACAATTTCTAATATATTATTGACCTGTCCCAGAAAGTGATCCCAAAACAAAGAATAAAAATAGGAAAGGGGAGCAAGTAAAAGTAACTATTATATCAAGCAAGTCCTGATATATATTCTAGTTACATACCAGAGATGTTAAATCCAAGTTCCATGGGAAAAAATTAAAATGTACACTAGAACAGAGATAATTTTAGTTTTTTTTAAGTTAGTATGCATCCTACTCATGGTGTATCAAGTCCTCTTTTAATTTGAATATGACGTGCCCACAATTTCACATCTATGTGAATGAAGGAAGATGCTTTCTTCATCTCTTCTCTGGGAACAAACCTAGTCATTATAATTTCGTAACTTTTTTTCTTGTTTTGTTGCTTCTTGTTCTTTCCATTTACACTTTTGCATGAACATGTGTGTGTGTGTTTTGCGTGTATATATAATGTTCCTGGTTCTGGTTTTTTTTTCACTTTTCTTCAATTCATATAAATGTTCTAATGCTTCTTTCTTATTCATCTTATAATTTCTTACAACTGAGTAATATTTCATTCATATTGTAATTTTTAATCAGTTATTTTCATTTTTAATGATATCTATATTTTTTTCCTTACAGACTAGGAAAATACAATATAGCAGGTTTTTTAAATATAGCTTAAAATAGTTCAATGAATTTTTAAGCTTTTTCATCTGATCAATTTGTTGATATATAGATATGTATATTTCTATTGTCAAGTAAGGCTCATATATTATTTTAAGTGATTCCTTTTTATAGCTAGAAGTTTGTGACAAAAAGCAAAAAACAAAACAAAAATAGCATATTTTTGTCTACCCTCCCTAAATGATTTAGAAACTTATGTTTTCCATATTTGGAAACTGACTCTGTTGCCATGGTTTCAGTCTGACAAATTTAATAGATGGTTCATTTGGAGTAGCACAGTGGGCAGACTCACATTATTTTTTAAAATTTATTTTCATCAGTAGCTATAATTATACCTGAAGTTGAACCATTGGGAACTTTTACCAGCTTAAATGTACCTTGAAGGTACATTTCTTAGAGTTGGGATCTAAATTTGGACATACCAGTTATAGGAAATATATCTTAGTTAAGCAAGAACAACCTTGCTCTACATATAATTTAGATACAGTGTACATATTTTTATATAAAGATTAAGATGAAAGTCCCTAATAGAATATATTCAGAGAAACGTGATTAATTTGGCTATTTAGAAAATATCACTTTTTTTTCTTAAAAACTATATATTCAAAAGATACTCAACTTATATAGATACTCCCCCCTCCAGAAAGATAGAGTCAGAGACAGAGACAGAAAGAGATTGTAAATTCTTATATCAGTTAAGAATAATATGAAGATTCTTTAATATATAGGTTATAGGTGGTGGGGTAAATGAATTTTCATATTATTTAAATCATTTACCAGTATGTTGAATGGTAAAGTCTGTCATTTCATATATTGGGAGAAATAAAATGCTATTGGGAAATAAAAGACCACAGATGATGAAGTCTTATAATTGAAAGCAGGGGTCACAAAAGTATGATTTATTATCACTAAATGTTTGATTTGTATACCTATTTTATATACCTACATACTCAGTGTCACATACATATTTCTTGGGCCAATGAGTGAGGAACATTTGAGAAGCCTATTTTGTACCATCTTTGCTACCTCTTCCCTCTTGAATCTCCTAACTATTCTTCTGACTCTGAGATAATTCCTTTGTGATCTCATTGCCCATTGTGTATAGAAAGGAATTATTTCAGCCCCACTTAACTGGGCAAATGTTCCTTGGACATAAATCACTCAAAGAGAAATGATTTTTTTTTCTTCTGACAAATGAATCTTATTTATGTGGTCTAGTGAGAAAGGAGTGTATTTGAAATCAGAAGATCTAGATTTGTCTCCTCTACAACCTTAGGCAAATAACTTTTATGTATCTTAGATACCTTTTCCAAATGATAAATGAGTTTAAGGTCCTTAATATCTCTAAATTTGTAATTCATTAAACTTCCTTGGCTCATCCTTACTTACACAAGTTAATTCCAAGGCTATCTCAAGGCCAATGGATCCTCCAAGCAAGCAACACTGCACTTGAATTATTCTGTTCCAAGGCACCTTATTCACTTCAATCTTCCCTCTACTTTTACTCTTGATTATACTAATAAATACTCTGTTTAAAATTCACTGCAGCCCATCAAGGATCAATGATTTTGATGACATGGACACTCTCTCCACCTATGCAGATCATAGCCATCCCCCTTGTCATTGTAAATTACCTTCATTAGTTGCTGTCATTGCAAAAAAAAATTAACCATTATCTAGTCATCAGCCTTCTACTTATGAGCCTTTTTGAAAAGCGGGGCTGATCTATGGAAGACAGAAATACAGTTTGTTACTGAGACTGTATTCAAAGCTTTTTCAGTTTAATAGGTCATGCCAAAGTGGAATCTCTCTTGGCATAATTCTCAAGAAACTCCATGACACAATGAAGTATATAAAAAATACTTTTGTGGAGAAGAGGAATAATGAAGCAAAATGACCACACTGGTCACCCAGCCAGGAAGTTTCAATAAAGCCAGTAAATTCTTATTTCAGGTGTAGTATGTGAGCCACTGCCAACATGCTATATATATATACCACATGTTAAAGTACTTTTAGATCTAATGGTCACCAGTTTATGTATTTTCACAACTAAACAAATGCCACAGAAGAATGCTATGTGTTTTTCCCTCTAATGAATACTTAATAAGAATCAGGTTCTGTCCAGATCTCTAATGTTACTACTACATTTTTCCTCTACCAAAATAGCATATTTAAAATGAAGAAGTTTCATTAAGGATATCTAAGTAGCACTATACATGCAACATAATGAAAATACATATTTAAACAGCTAACACAGCATTTGTGTTTTCCTGCTTTTAAAATATTTAGTTCTCAGTTACAAAAGTGGGTTGATACATTTGTATTGATTATTTTATTTTTATTTTCAGTAGCAAAGAAAGAAAAGATAGTAAAAATAATTACATTTAAAAATTTTAATAGCGGCAATAACAGGAAAGCCTAATGGAAAATAATAATATTGATTCATATTTATCAGTGGTTCTCGAAGTGTGGTCTAGAGAATCCCTGAAACTCTTTCATAAGGTCTAAAATACAAAATGTTTATTTCTAATATGGTAAATATCTATAAATATAACCCACATAAACAAAAATTCTTTGGACAGATCCTCAATAATGTTGTTGTTGGGCTTCATTTTCTAAGAGGACCAAAGTGATATCACTATGTTAGAATTGAGTTATTGTGTGATTGACTGGCTGAAAAGACCAACAGGAGATAAGAAATTCCAAGTAAGACAACTCTGAGATACACCTCTCAGATGACTCAGATGACAGGAAAAGATAATGATAAATGTTGGAGGGGATCTTGGATGCCTTTTGAGTCGTACATGAGTCTTCAATGAAGAGCAAAGCTCTAAGCTTTACCTGCCTTCTTGGCCTGGCCATTGGAACAAATTGTACTCATTTGTCCACTCTACCAGGGAAAGTCTTCACATCCTTGTAGTAGAGAGTCCCCTAATTTTATGTTGGGTTGAGAAAATTTGGCTCCCCTCAACCTGGCTTACTCTGTCTGCTGAAAAGGTTTACTGGGGCATGGCTACTGTGCATGCTACAGATTCTTGGAGCCACAGGTGAGAGTTAGGTGGATCAGGTAGACACCAAACTTGGAAAGCAGCCCTGTAAAAGGCTTGCTAGCCTTCACATCAGAGGTACTAGTCTTCTCTGAACATACTCTACACCCTAATTTTCATAGTGAGGACAAAGTTTTGAGAACCACTGATTTTATATATATACTATAAAATTAGGCAATTTGATAATTATTTTTTTAATTACTGCCACATGCTCAGGCACTATCCTAGATGTTGAGCATACAAAGACAAAAAAGTTTCCCTTCCTTCAAGGAGTTTACATCCTACTAGAGCAGGATACATCATGTCAGTAAATAAGCAAATGTTATGGGAACAATCTGCCAGTGGCTGCTGGGTGTTACGGGTGCCACCTGCTAGTGGCTGCTGGGGATCTAATTCTGACCAGCAGAACAGATCCCTTCATGTGAGATGATGATAATGATACAAGGCAGTTGCATTCTCTGACCTCTCTTCTCTTCCCTCTTGCCTCCAATTTATTTCATTTCCAATCCACAAGCAACATCTGTGCCAGTAAAGACTGATTTGCAATTCCTTCAGGGATGTTATGATTCACAGCTGTGGGGCTTTCTGAGCATCGACCTGCCCCTTCCCACTTAGGTGTGGTCCATAACAAGCAAATATAAAATAAATGCAAGATGACAATATAGCATTAGTTTAGTGAAACAATTGCAATACTTTCTTAAATCCCTTGATTCCAATGTTTACATACATATATGTTTGGAAGTTTGCACACACATATATTCATTTAAAAACCATAGTAATTAGAGGTGGAAAGGACCTTGAGATTATGGCTATTCACTTAACACAGGATTTTTTTAAATCAATTTTTTAAATTTCAGCTTTTTTAGTAAGTTAATTATAATTGAGGGAAAGTATCAGGTTTTGGAGAGAGAGTGCATTAAGCATCCTCAGTTGAATCCTGGCAGAACCAGGAGTGATGAGGATACTACAAAACAAATGTGAACCCTTTCAGGAAGGTGCATGTAGGGCGATCTGGAAGAGAGAATACAGGCAAAGTTTTTCCATTGCTGAGCACTTTTATCTAAGGTTCTTCTCAGAACAGCTACTCAATCTTACTAACAGTAAAATGCATTTGACATGAGATTTTTTTATATATTTTACTGTAATTTCTCTTACCTGTGCATATCTACTTTAAATGAAAAGAGTATAAGTAGATAATTTTACTTTGAAATAAAAAATTTTCCATTTTGCCAATTTTATTTTCCAGTGAATTGGTGATTTTTTCCAATTCACCAATTCTGTTTTTCAGTGAATTGTTTTCTTTTTCCAATTCACCAGCCCTATTTTCCAGTTTTTGATATCTCTGTTGCCCTGATCTCAATTTATTTCCCCATTCTTCTTCTAGCTCTCTTTTGAGATTCTTTATGCAATCTTCTGGGTAAGCCTTCTGGAAGGGAGACCAACTTAAGTCCGCCTTTGTGGCTTCATCTGGGATTGTTTTCAGAATCTCAGGATCTGGGGACTTCTCTACTTTTTCTCCATAAAAGCTGTCTATGGTGAGAGCTCTCTTCTGCTTCTTACTCATGCTTTTGAGTTGAGGTATCAGTCACCAGCAGGGAATACTGCAGCAGTTTCTATTTGCCCTGGGGCAGTTTGCCGAGTTGACTTGTGGTCTGAGGCTGGTCGGGCTAGATCCGCACTAGGACCACGTTTTCAGCTGCTCTCAATCCACCCTTTACCAAAGGCAGATCTGCCAAAGCTCCTGCCCACAAGCAGAGCAAAGTGACCCAGGTGTCTGCCAGGGGCTTCCTGGGTGCCTAAAATCTGCCCCTCTATCTCAGCCCTGACTTCCTCCCTGGCTGGCGTCTGATGGCGACCAGCAGCCAACTCCCCTGAGGCTAACCTTCTCTGGAGTTTTTTCAAAGTAGATTTTTGATAGAAGTGCGTTGTAGTCCAAGTGTTTGGTGGAGCCCTCACTCCAGAACCAGTTCGGAGACTCAATTTGTCTGGGTCTGAGGGAAGGTCTCAGGAACTCACAGAGAATGCTATCTGCAGTTCGCCATCTTGGCTCCGCCCCTCAATTTCTTTTTCTAAAATGGGACAATTTAAGTAATTTATTTCCTCTTCTGTTAATCTGGGCAGTTTATGGTTTTGTAAATATTGATCCATTTTAGTTAGATTGTCAGATTTTTTGCTATATAGTTGTGCAAAATAGCTCCTAATTATTACCTTAATTTCTTTGTTATTGGTGTTAAGTTCAACCTTTTCATTTGTGATGCTAATGATTAGATGTTTTTTTTTTAATTTTTTTAATCAAATTAACCAAAGGATTATCTATTTTGTTAATTTTTTCACAAAATCAACTCTTAATTTTATCTTAGTTCAATAATTTTCTTAGTTTCAATTTCATTAATCTCTCCTTTAAGTTTCAGAATTTCTGATTTGGTATTTAATTGGGATTTTTTGATGTGTTCTTTTTCTAACTTTTTTAGTTTCAACCATAATTACTTTCAATGGGCAGAAAGTTTTTTTGTTTTGTTTTGTTTTCTGCTCATTTTCCTAGCCTACTACTTTGCTTTTAACTTTTTGTTAAATCAAGAGACTATTTCCAGGAAGGAGGGTGCTTTGTTCCAAGCTTTAGGGGTTTGGGGCAGAAATCCTGCTGCCCAGGAATCTGTCCACAAAGCACTCTTTTCTGCCTTGGAGATGTTAGGAGTGTCCCCGCCCACTGTAGCTTTAAGATCTAGTGTGTTGCCATGGTGAGGGCTCACCTGACCAGACAGGCATTGGGTTTGCACACAAGACTCTCGCTTTGTTACCACAGAACCTCTCCCCTGACCTTCTGAGCCCTCCCTGATGTCCCCAGATGAGAGGTCCAGAAAACTGCAGCTTTGCTAAAGATTCAGAAGTCCTACTTCTCTGACACTGGGGTCTGGAATGGAGCTAGAGCCAGGCTGGGTCTGGGTTGGGATTACCACTCAATTCCCTCTCTGATTCTGTTCTGATGCTCCAGAATGTGTATAGAATCATTACTTATAGCAATATCAAGTAGTAGTGAGGAAAAGTTGAGCAATATATATTCCTAAATTTTTGTAGTAATACTTTTTATGGTAGTAAAACATTAGAAACAAAGCAAATGTCCATCTGTTGAAGAATGACCAAATTGTGTTAAATGAATTAATGGAATATTGTTGCACTGTAAGAAATGACCAATATAATAAATACTGTGAAACAGATTTATACACATTGATGCCAAATGAAGTAAGTAAAGCTAGAAAAACAGTATATACGATGAGTATAACAATATAAATAGAAAGACCAACCAGAAAGTATTCAAAACTGAGTATGTTAGACATCTAAAATTAAAAAGTATAAAGAATAGACATGAGAAGACACCGCCTCAGCTTCTTTGTTGTCATGAGAGAGTCATAGATATGGAACGTAGAATATGATATAATATTTTTTCTCAATGTGATTATTAATTTGTATAACTTTTTCTTATTTCTTTTGAAATATTTTAGGATGGTAGTCATGGCAAGAGATGTAAAAATAAAAGATATCAATAAAATATATTTTTAAAGTCATAGGCCATTGAAGAATAAGCAATGAGCAAGCTCCTAGCTCATTTATCTACTTGAAACATATAATTTAACACAATTTTAAAAAAGATCTATAACTTTTCTGTTGGAAGAGCCTCTTGTCCCTTCTTATATTCAACAGAGCTTTCACATTTTTGTGGGCAGAATGGAGTTTGATCAAAGGAAATAACTCCAGGAATTTCTTACTCTGGCTTAAAATTTATGTCTATGAATTAATAATTGTTATTTTGTAACCAACTTTAACTTTTTGTGAAGATCAAAGCATCAACTATTTTTGAACTCACGTGATTTGGCATATTCCTTTGATAGCTTAAATAGATGTCTGAGGTTTGTTTTTGTGGGTGTGTGTTGAAATATGTTTATAGTGTTCAGTGTCATGATCTACTTTTGAGCTTTCACAAAAACATAAACAACCTCTTCTTAGCCTTAGCTTGTTTTTGTTGTAGGCATAATGTCTGCCTTTGCCATAATAACTGTTTGCTGATGGGTGTCACATCTACTCAGAGTTCTCTTAAGACTAAAAGTTACAAAAGCAATGAAATGTCTGCATCTATGGATGCAATTGCCATATGAGCTAATTGCCTATAAAATCATGGGTTTATATAGCTGATGTCATAACAGTTCCTGATTGCAAGCTCCTCTGCTCTTCACTTTGTTAGGTTATCATTATCAACTTTCAGTTATAACTAAGGGCCACTAAATTACTTCCCACCAAGAGAGAGCGAGCGAGAGAGACAATTGTTGAGCTAGTCCTCTGAGATGAGAAGAACATGCATGAAGAAGACAATTTGGGTACAAGAATAATCATCAACTGTGGTAAAGAAAGACAGATCATGGACAGTCTTTCACACACAAGTGCTTAGCAGGAAAATCTGACCTTGAATTGAATCAAAGACTAGAAAAGATTGCTTGGCCATATGTTAACTTCTGGGTCAATAAGCTCAATCACCAGAAAGTGAATCTACCATGAATCATCTTTGAGGATCTGACAATCTCCTGAGCAGGCAGTTGCCTGCTTATAAACGGGCTCCATTCCAAAAGTAAGAAAATTGAGCACAAGAATCATAATGGATTGAAGTAGAGAGACAAATTACAGTATATCTATCATATGAAAGCATTGTTGTTAGGAACTTGGACAGCAGTTTTTCCATAGAAAAATCAAAAAGCTAGAATTACCTAAAAAAAAAGGCTGTTGAACTCATAGTATACATGAAATAACTCTATAGTATTGTTGAAATAAGTATCTATCTATTTTTGACAAGGCAATTGGGGTTACATGACTTGCCAAAGGTCACACAGCTCAGAAATGTTAATTAAGAATCTGAGGTTCACATTTGAACTCAGATCCTCCTTACTTCAGGGCCTGTACACTATCTGCTGTACTATTTAGCTTCTCCTAAATAACTATGTTTTCAAGGAAACATCATAAAAACATTTGGTTGTGATTTTTTTTTGGACTGATTGGTGAAAAGAATTCTTAAAGAAATTTTTACTACCAATGCATAATGAGTACCTTCTTTTTGGAGGGTTATTTGTATAGTAAGATATCAAATGATTGACCGAGGTCACACAGACAGTATGTGTCAAATATGGAACTTGAAGTCAGATCTTACTGACTCCTCTATAGGCTTTCTATCTGTTATACCACTGTTCATCATTATAATACACAAATACACACACAAACATTTACTCATTTTCTCTTCCTTCAGAATGTGAGCTTCCTGAGGTCAAGGAATTTTTTTTTAACTTCCTATCCCCAGTGCTTAGAATTTAATCACTTTTAGTAAACGCTTGTACTATGACAGACATGAAAAAAACAATAGTAGTATATATATATATATATATATATAAAATATATATTAAAATATTTGTTGATCTAAAATAAAATATAACCAATACCATCCTTCAGTAAATTAGGTGGAGGTACCCAGAAGTATACAAATTATTCATTTACTAGATTCGCACTGTATATATAACATTGTGAAAAACATATGAAATCTACACAAGACATAGCCCTTGCTTTCAGAAGTTTATACCTGAAACGCGATAACACAGAGATATGTGCTAATGCCTGTGGAGAACCAAAGAACACTGCAGACTTAAAATTACCTCTACCTGGACCTGTAAAGGGCCTAATAATTATAATGAGGTATTGAAATGTGCCTTCCTACTTTCAGTGAAAAGGTTTAAAGATTTAAGATGTTACATGTACTGCAGCTAGGTGGTTCAGGGGACAGAGATATGAGCCTGGAGTGAGGAAACCTCCTATTTATGAGTTCAAATCTTGCTTCCACACATACTGTGTAACCCTTCACAAGTTATTTAACCCTTTTTGCCTTTATTTTCCTTATCTATAAAATAAGCTGGAGACTGAAATGGCAACTCCTAGTATTTTTGCCAAAAAAAAAACAAATGGAGACATGAAAACTCATATATGACTGGGCAAAAACAAATATACCTTCAGAAATGATCACTGTTATTGATTGCTTTCTTTGTTATAAGATCCAACCCCTAACCATGTGTGTCTGTGTTTGGGGGCAGAGGAGAACTTTACAGAAATTATTTAGATATAAAAACAAAAACTGTAAATAAAATTACTTCCTGAGGAATCTTATGGGAAGAAAAGAGTGAAAAGAGCAGACAAACTAGCCATAGAAGACAGTGTCAGCAAAAGATGTAAGCAGACAGGGAAGTGTCTGATATGTTGGAGAAATTTACAGATGTCTCATTTGGCTGAAGTACATGCAAGGACAGTTGTAATGGAAGACAAGGATGTCAGATTACAGAGGGCATCAAACACTAGACAAAGAAGGTAGAACTTGGAAGGCAGTAGAAAGGCCCTGAAGACTTTTTTGAGCAGCCATGACAAGACTAGAGCTTTTATATGCATATTCATATACTAGCTACATACAAGGTAGATAGAAGGAAATCTAAGAAGCAAAGGCACGAGGAGCAGGAGAGATCTCAAAAGGCTTTTACAGCCTTTCTGCCATGACCTGAGTAGATATACAAATAGAATGGCATGAGATTATATAAGTAGATGAACTATAGGAAGAACATGTCATATTTTGTAATATAGTTAAAGGTATTGATAGATATCTGAGAGAAAATAACTGGTCATGATTTGAGGTAGAGCAGGTAAGGAACAAAAAAATTGAAACTTTTAAAGTAATAGGTCTAGATCTCAGCTTCATAGATAGAGAGACAGAGAGAGAGAGAAACACAAAGAGAGAGAGCCAGAGATATAGATTAATGGATGGATGGATGTATCAGTAAAGTGATAATTAAATAGATGAATGTAAATATAAATAACATAAAAATATGAACAACAGTTCTGGACCTCCCAATCCCTGCATTTATGTCTTTCTCTCTATATAATGTTTATCAGTGTATATAAAGAGGTTCCATATTGGTAATTTCACTGGTTTAGGGAACTCCTAGTAAGAAAATCCCCTCTACCACTGGGAGATCCACAATGACTAATCAACAACTTATAGTCTTCAAGAGTTGCTTTACCCACTAAGAGGTTAAAATGGCATGTGTATATGTGTATGCATGTTTGTACGTGTATGAAGCAGGACTCATATGATAATAATATCATAAATTTAAACTGGAAGGGAACTTAAAGTCCTTCAGCTGTGCTTCATTTTATAGATAAACTGAGAAACATGGTTTTCATAATTACTTGAATATTAGCTTTCATTTATATTTTCATTAAATATGAATCCAGGAACACTCTTAGGAGAGTTTATTCCAGTTTTTTCTTTTTTTGGAAAAGAGATTCTTTGGAGATTCCATCCATGAAAGCTGAATGCCAGCAAAGGGCTTAAGACTTGAGTGCCTTTTGTTTGGAAATAGCTTGCTAAATTGGACTGAATGTTCTCTTAGATAGAAAGCTGGCCTTTAGTGAATAGGATCTCTATTAAGAGTTTATATTTTTAATTGGATACACATACACACAATTGCTTTTGGAGGTTTTATTTGGGAGTCTCCTTCCAGCCTTCCTCTCCTTCCAACTTGTATGAAGAAAAAATCATTTTTGTACCCTCCTTTGGAGTTTTGATATACCATTTAGTTTTTGACAATATGTCTCAAAATATTTTAAATATAAGCTTCTCCTTGAAGTCAATTTCCAAGGCATGATGGGATTTTATATAGGCAACTTTCAACTAAGTAGGTAAATCTTTAACTTAATGGTGCCTTTCAATAGATCAATTTATATTTAACAGATAGGGAAATGTAGTAGTCTGTTTCATCATGCCATTTAATAGAATAAACAGGAATTTATTCTCTAAATTTCGATTGATAAACATACATAGTAGCCATCTAAATAAAGAGCTTGTGAGGGTTGGGATCAGGGGCAGGGAGTGAGGGATGAGGAGGGACACTGGAGGGAGAGGGTGGTGGCAAAAAGGGTTATTTTAGGAATAAGGAAAAAAGCTTTTAAGTGACCTAAGGTGACTTACCTAGTCATTGGAAAAAAACCAAGACCTAGGACTTTGACTCCAACAATTGTTCCTGTCCCTACCCCCACTTCAATTGATAATCTTCTATCCCTGTTATTTTATATTTATTAATTGTACTTGCCACAGTTTTATTCCCCTGAGGCAATTGCCCAGTGTCACACAGCCCGGAAATGTTAAGTGTTCAAGGGCATATGTGAACTCAGGTCTTCCTACCTTTAGGACTGGTGCTCTATCCATTGCAGTACCTAGCTGTCCCTACAGTTCTTTATAATAGTAAATACCTAGTAATATTGTTTGTTGAATTGAATTTGCTGAATTTTGTTGCCCTATATTATTTCACTCATTGACGCTAATAGTTACTTCAACAATGTAGTAACATTCTGGGTAGCAAAGTCAGAATTGAACATACTTCCCTAAAGGAAGGTTTTGTTGGGTATCGTGCCAGGTAGATGGATTTTTCATCAGATGCGCATGGGACCTGATGCTCCTGACATTACTTTTTATCCTAAGAATCTGTGATTTTACTTAACATTTCTTAGCTTTATAATTTCTTTCTTTATAACTACCAGCACGAATAAGGAACTGCTTTGACCACTCAGGTAATAAATAAACTGTTAAAACTCAGTTATCTGGAATAGTAGCCTTCTCTTTTTGCAATCATTCTGTTTCTGAATAATCAATGGAGAAGGTAGGTAAGGGAAATAAGGGCCACACTAGAAGAAAAGTATATTTCATGTAGAAAAACAACTATAAATCATGTGGGATGGTGGTAGTGGTTACAGGGAGTGGATTGTAGTGACAGGGATCATATGTAGTGAAAGACTGGTATATTCTATGAAGAAATTCATCCTGCCTATAATCACAGCAGCCATATACTTGGATTTCAAGTCTTTCTGAATTTTATATATTTCCCATTGTTACAATAAAGAAAATTTTAAAAAATTCTCCGATCACAAATCCCAATCTTTTTTCATAAGATATTGTCATCAATATGTATGTATAAAGATACATTTTGTATATAAACATCATGATTCTGAAAGGTTGCTGCACTTGACTTAGGGACTAGAATTAGTAGGTGCTAAATAGTTGTTTACTAGATTAAATTGGGTTAAATCTAATATAAGTTCTTGTAGTGATTTCTCATCTGTTCTTACTTAGCGAACAAATGATTTTTGCTCCCATCATGGGGGAGGAATGTTTGGAGTAAGATGTCATCAATCTCTGTGCTGGTGCTTTATCCATATTATAGTCACTAACTGGATATCTCTCAAAGCTCTGTTTTGGAAGTTGTTGTTTTTTCCCCTCAATATTCTCTTCCTTGGTGATTTCCTCATCTTCCATGAGTTCAATAATCATCTCTATGCAGATGACTGATTCCTCATCCCTTTTTTTCTCTGTCTCTCTCTTCTCTCTCTTTTCTCTCTATCTCTGTGTCTCTTTCTCCCTCTTCATATATATGTGTATGTGTGCATGTATACACCTATCCATATATAAAAGATGCTTGCACATGTGTGTGTTCTTAGGGCAGGTATTTGGCTACAGTATTTGGAGCATTGGCTGTGAAAAGAGATCTTGGTTTAAATTCCACTTGCAATTCTTGGACAAGTCATTTAACTTATCTAGACTAAGCTAAATGACTGGCCTCTGTGATCCCTTTCAGCAACTCCTTCTATGATTTTGTGACCCTGATGAATTCTAGCATGTAGAGAAAGTCTTAACAGACAGTTGAGAGCATTCTTTGAACATGTGACTTCCCTGGCAAGTACTCTAGAGAGAGAAATTGCTTCATTTCATTTTTTCTGGCCATGATAAGGTTTTCATACAAAGGACCATGTGGCTATAATTTCAGCCTCTTCCTGAATGAACATTCTTACATTCCTTTAGTTAGAATCTTTGGGGAATATTATAAAATTCAAAAGGAAAATCTAGTTTCACAAGTTTTAGCCCAAAACAACTTGTCTCCTGTTGTTTACTTCCTTAAAAATGAATAGACTTTTGGCCTGATAGTGTTAAGTCATTAGATTACATCTGTGGTTCACTGAATCCTAATATGTTCATCTGGGATCAATAATAATGTTTCTTTTGCTGAGGAAGTAGCCTAAGTGAGTTGTGCAGATCTCTGTCCACCAAGTACTAGAAGAGATGCCATCAGTAACTATTTGTTTTTGTTTTCATAAAAGTTTCATTGTTTTTCTCAACATTGCTGTATTATTTGCCTTTATCAAGAATAACCATGACAATTATGGAGAGATTACTAGATTTTCTGCCAGTTATAAAAGAAATAATAAAGATTACCAAATAAAGTGCTTATTTGAGTTATAAGACATCAGCCATTTGATGTTTCTAGAAAAGAATCCAATCTTCACCTCCAAAGAAACTAATAACTTTTTTATATCCCCATACCAATTGTAGATGGGCAACATAATTAATTCTCTAACAAATCCCTTTATACCCAAATGGCAGTATCATGCTACAGTTTTTCAGTTTCTGAAGCATTTTGTGATCATGTGCACATTTTCTATTTTACCCTTTACACAGAACACTAATGAAAGGCAAAAAGAGCCCTATGGTCTGACCAATTAATTGTGAGCACATATTTCAACAAATAGCACAGCAATCTGAAAAGCCAGAGCATAGCCTGTGTGGCACTTATCCTTATTGCTTTTTCAGATTCAGGTCACTGCAAAATTGATTTTGTAAATTATTTTTATTGCCTTCTTCCACTCTATAGAATTCATGAATCAAATGCCCCCTTGTACCTTTCTTTCACCTCTAAATTTTAATAAATGTATTTTCAAGTCCTGGCCTTTATATGCTCATCCATACTAGTGAGAGGATATCAGGAAATATTTGAGTGTAATACATTATTATTGCATAAGAAAAATTTCCTTTCATTATCTAGCTCTCTAGTTATCCTGAGACTTAACCAAAAAGACTTTTTGCATTTATGCTTTCATTTTCTGAGTCGGTTCTCTTAAAAAGTGCACTTGTCTACCTTCCTTTCTCAATAGGTCCAAAATATTAAGTATTATTGTATCTTTGAAGACTAAGATTAGAAGGATAATGCATCTAAAGTTAGAAGGGAACTTGTGATTGTGAACTTTTCTTTATTATATGAGTAAACAAAGGCCCATCAAAGTTATATATCTACTCCAAGGTCATATTATAGTCAGTGGCAGATGTGACATTGGAATTTTGATCCACTGAATCCAAGTCTTTTTTTTAAAATCATGCTTGACATTATCTTTTCTTAAAATTAGATGTCTTGGACTACCTCTAAAATGTCAGAGGTATTTGTTCATTTGTTCAGTCTTTATTATAGATACATTAATCAATAGATAGATGTAGCACCTATTTATGTCTACATTTTTTAAATAAACTTATGCATACATAAATACACACATATAGAGACATAACTCGATCTATTTATCATCTATTTATCTGTCTATCTCTTGTCTGTCTCTGTCTGTCTAGTGGATAGCAAATCTCTCTTAACCTTTAGACATATCCCCGTTACATTTTAAAATGATTCTTTGACAAATTATAGTTCAAGTAGTTACAGTTAATTGACTTTTTTTAACTGTATCTGGTGAAAAATAAATTAACATGAAATGTTCTTTTCTTTGTAAAAATGAAAAGAATATCTGTAGGTTTTCCCAAGGTATTCCATAATAACATTGCCTAATCTTCCTGCCCATTTTGCACATTGTACTCTGGGAATGGGGGGGGGGAGATTCTCTTTTATCTATTTTGGTTTCTTCTTTCAAATTTTTGCCTAAAGCTACTTTGAAAAGAGCTTATAATTAGAATTTGTGGTAAACCGTTGAATCATCCCTTTAGGGTTTAAATTTTGCTAGGGAAAGACACAGTATTTTTATTTTTTCACCAACTTATACACTTTTGTCACAAAGTCAGTCAGACCTGCAATCTTGTTTCCATATCTTCATCAAATACTGAGTTGTACCCCTAATCACGTCATGAGCAGATATTATTTATCACTTCAACAAGCTAAGCAAGTACTGGTTAAATATTTAATACTCCTCAATAGGCAGTTGTGGCCCAGTAAGATGTTACAAGCAAAGTTAAAGCTTTCATGATATTAGTGGTATTTTTTTGTGGTTTTGAAGATGAGTAGGTTTAGTGGTGTCTTTGATGTTTAAATACTGTGATAGCATAGCTGTTTCAAATAACATTTAATAGTCCATTTCTAGTTGAAATGGTTTGGAAAAGAAATTTCCAAGGCCAAGAACCTCATACTATCTCTACAGTGCCAGGAACTCTGCTGACTTTTTTTTCTCCCATGAACAGAAGAGAAAAAGGATGCAGGATCAAGAAATATTCATAAATCTCATGTAGTTTGGACAGGCATGTTTTCAGTTATTTCCTCAGTTCAATTAAAATATTATTCCAATTTCCTACAGGGAATATTTTCATGCTACATTTCATTTATTGCTTTATTTTACAGATTATTAGTTTTTAACATTTTGTCATAAAATAATGAAGTTCTCAGGTACCTTTGGCAAGGTATATACTTTTATATTGTTTTACTTTTCACTAGTCTAAAATTTTTACTTTGTATCTTTATTTTTTATATGATACTTATCAATGTTTTCATATGCTCTATTGATGTGATTTTTAAACACTCTGATTTGAAGTTTGAAATTATTTTATGTAGTGAAGCAAACGATACCATATGGTACTAATAGTATCACTTAAGGTTTAGGAGAGAGTTTCTAATTTGGTAAATAAATTAATAATTAAAGAGAACTTTGAAAAGTTGGCTAAGTGGGGCAGCTAGGTGGCGCAGTGGATAGAGCACCAGCCCTGAAGTCAGGAGGACCTGAGTTCAAATCTGGTCTCAGACATGTAACAGCTGTGTGACCCTGGGCAAGTCACTTAACCCCAATTGCCTCAGCAAAAAAAAAATAAATATATATATAAATTTAAAAAAAAAAAGAAAAGTTGACTAAGTGTAAATACCTGTATCAGCAGATGAAGAAAGATTTAAATTTTTAAAGAAGTTTTTTTTTTTAAATAGTCTTATTTCATATATGTAAAGGACCAGATGACCTCTTAAGGTCTCTTACAGTTGTGAAATTCTTTCATTAAAAACTAGAGAATTAGACAGTTTTCTTTTTTTTTTGCCTTAGAAATAAATCAGTCTATCAACAAATATTTATTAGATTCCTATCATATTTGCGACACTAGTCAAAGCACACTGGGAATAGAGAGGAATAAAAAGTAATCATAGTTAGAGAATTTGGTTTCCAAAAATAAAAGAATAATAGATCTAGAGATGGAGGTGACCTCAGATGCCATTTTATATAAATCCCTCATTTTACAAATGAGGAAACTATATGGCAGGGAAAGGTGGGTGGTGTGATGTGTAGAGTGCTGGACCTGTGATCAAGAAATCTCTTCCTGAATTCAAATCATATCTGAGATAATTAGTAACTGTGTGATTCTTGGAAAATCATATAACTCTTTTGCCTCAGTTTCTGAATCTGTAAAAATGAGCTACAGGAGGAAATGGCAAACTGCTCTAGTATCTTTGCCAAAAAAAAAAAAAAATGGGGTCAGGAAGAGTTAGATGTGATGGAAAAATAACTGAACAACAACAACAAAAAAAATTATGTGTCAAGATGGATAGAGCCTTGGGCTTGCAGTCGGGAAACTTAAGTTCAAATCTAGCTTCAAGAAACTAAGTGTAATTTTAGACAATTCACTTAAACTTTGTTTTGGTTTTGCCAACTGTAAAATAGAAATAATAGTAGTATCTATTTCACAGAGTTTTGGGGAAAATCAAATGAGGTAGTGACTACGATAGCAGATATCTAATAAATGCTTATTCCTAAAAGACTTTTTCAAGGTCACACAGCTTCAAGGTCTTTGGTTCCTGAGACAATTGACCTTCACTATGACATGCTGCTTCTTGTGTGACCTTAAACAAGTCTTACTTAATCTCTGCTAGGTCTCATTTTTATCTGTAAAAGGAGAGTGTTGGGGAAAGAAGGATTAGAAACCAGTACACAATTATGGAATCAATTAAGCTGTGGCACATACTCTAGTACATTAAGAACTCAGCGAAGGAAGAAACCAACCCTAATTGAAAAAGTGTGGGAAATATACCAACTTCATTATTGGGTTGCTTATCTTTTTTTCCTTAGCATATTGTCTGCTAGACACACAAGAATTATGAGAAAACAATAAAAAAAATAATGAAATAAGGTCTTTCCCTCATTTACCCTAATTTTAATTATGCCTAGAAGCAACAATCTTCCTATTTTCAGAGGCTTCTCTGAAGCTGGCTGTGCCAAGGAAAACTAAAGACAGAAATTAAGAGAAGCCTACTGCTTATAATTGCCTTATGGAGAGAGATCCTTTTTATTTGTTACCTGATGGCTTCCAAAAGACCTCTTTCTTCCTTGTGTATATACTTTACTGAGTCTGGGAATATATTCCTGTCTGTCCCTCAAAGCATTTAACTTAATGAGGAATCATGTTAATTAATTAATTCCTGTGACAATTACTTGCACCTTTATTTCTTAATCACAGGGTTCTGACATACCTAAGTTGAAACTTGAAAGGACAATATAAAGACCAAATAAAAATGGCATTTTTGTCACATAAAAACAATATCCCTTTTCTTCACTCTTGCTTGCATATCCTCATAGCTGCTTCAAATAGTATTTTGATCCATGTATATTGAGATAGGCTAAATATTAAGCCACATAGGCTTGTGATTCTAAATAAGTTGGTGTTAATGAATGAAATTACTAACCAAAAGTTTAATGAAGTTTATTACAGTTAGCAAAAGGTCAAGCCCCAGTTATCCATCTAACTTTTCTAAAGACATGCAGTGAGGGGGGAAGATGAGGAAGTACTATGAATAATTACAATAATTTAAGGTTCTTTTTAAGGTCAAAACTACAATAATATTAAAATGTGGAAAAATCCAGTTCTTTAAATTTAGAAAGAAATCATACTGTGTTGCATTTGTAACTCAAAATAGCACCCCTGGTACACACTTATTAATTTAGAAAAATGTGGGATTCATTTTAATCATTACCTGTAAGAGTTCTCATCAGCTGCTAGCAGGGGTCTCAAAATATACTGCAAAAAAGTTCTTCAAACTGTAGTCCAGGAACCATTTTCCCTAGTGATTTTCATCAAAGGCTGGATTACTTCTTTTCAGTTATGCTGTAGAGCAGATTTTTGTTAAATTATGGGTGATATTACTTGGCCTTGTAATCCCTCCCAATCATATGATTATTAAAAGTCACAAAGTAGAATTGGTTTGGAGTCTAGAAAGAACTTTGGGCACCATCTAACTTTCCTCCTTCTCATTTATAAATCCAGAAAGATGTGGTGACTTGCTCAGTTATATTGCAGTCAGTGAAAGGTGATGAATTTGAAATCTAGGATTCTTTTAACATTCTTTGTAAAATTAGCTATGTTTGTGATATTTCTTATTATAATATACATATCACAAACATGTATGTATATACTTCCTATCATATTTTGTGTGATGATGATACTGCTGAAACTATTTCCTTTATCTTTTTTATCTCCCCAGTATATTGGCTTCATCTCTCAATTGTTCCCATATGGTAGAAAAAAGGACCATGCCAGAAAACAAGGACTCTTGTAACCTTTGACATCAAATTATTTGTTTTGCTTTGAATAAAGAAAAATATGAAAAAAGAAAAGGAAAATTTGAATTATAGCATACACACAAATTACAGCTATTTTGGGTTATAGAGGGAACACAGTATGATTTCTTTTGAAGTTTAAAGGGCTGGATATTTTCACATTTTAATATTATTGCAGTTCTGATCGCTATATAGCTTCTACCCACATGTTAATTGCTTTATTATTTACTTTTTGTCCATATCTTTCTCTCTTCCTTCTCTTCTATTGTTCTAAGATGCAAAGTTGGCCAGAAGAAGGTATAAATTTTGAATTATTTTAACTTGCTTTATATGTACAATCTTGTCAGGCACTAATTCTCCAAGACATAGCTTGAAATATCTTCCCTTAGAATCAGCAGATTTTCAGTATTAATAAAGTTAACAAGGAATAGTTATAAGTTGAGAGATTCTCACAAAAATAGTAAATTAGAGATAACAGAAAAATGCTAAAAGGGATTCAATGAAGAGTATGCTTGTCTGTGGGATCTTGATCAAGAAGTTTAACAGCCAGAAAAAAAAAAAAAAAGTAGCAGCTTCTGTCTGACCTACTTAACCCTTTCTCTCTTTGTCCAATATCTTCTTCCAAGCTTACAAAAGATAATCTGGAGCAATAGGAATGCCCTGGCAAAGAACATAGAAATAAAGTTGGACATCAGTTTTCTTTTATGTGAGAAAAACTACCAATGAAGTTTCTGTGTGTGTGTGTGTGTGTGTGTGTGTGTGTGTGTGTGTGTGTGAGAGAGAGAGAGAGAAAGAGAGAGAGAGAGAGAGAGAGAGAGAAAGAGAAAGAGCCAGAGCCAGAGACACAGAGAGAGAAACAAAGAGAGACAGAGACAGAGAGAGACAAAGAGAGACAGAGACAGAGAGAGAGAGACAAAGAAAGAGACAGACACACAGAGACAGACAGACAGACAGACAGAGAGCAGAGAGAGAGAGAGAGAGAGAGAGCCAGAGAGAGAGAGAGAGATAGAGAGATAGAGAGAGAGAGAGAGAGAGAGAGAGAGAGAGAGAAGGAGAGAGAGAGGGAGAGAGAAAGACAGAGACAGAGAGAGAGAGAGAAAGAAAGAGAGAGAGAGGCAGAGAAAGAGCCAGAGCCAGAGAGAAAGACAGAGAGAGAGAGAGGGAGAGAGACTTAAATCCTTTCTACCTTTGTTTTCTTCAATTTTTTTTCCTCCTCGTAAAGGGCATGATGTGAGACTGCAGTGTATACTTCCATGTCATAATTATATTGTCTTTATTACATCTCCACCTTGGGATTCTTTATCCTTTCCCTAATGGACAGCCAAGCTTTGACCTCAATCTATTGCACAACTAATGGTGATAGTGATGGTTGTGGTGGGTGTGCTGATGTGTGCTGAGAAGGAAAAAGAATTACTTGCTTCTCTGGCTATGGCACAGCTTAGGATTTCCTGATTCAAACAGAATTTCACTCAGGGTAAATGTAAGAATATGTCCAATAAATACCAAAATGGGGTACTAATTTTATTTAATTAGACACTTAGTAAACCATTATTTTCTAGGTGTAAGCTTTGAATAATGAGTTTTATGACAAAAGATTCTGGATACAAAGCTAGGTTGAAAGGCAGGGTGCAAATCTCAACTCAGACACTTATTTAAATCTATGTCTCTCTGGAAAAAGTCATATGCTTAGGGCAACTTCTTAATACTCTTAATACTCATCAGCTAAGTCAAAGATTAAGTTGAGATGAGTTCTGGTGGCAGGCAAAATAAAGCACATATTTGTGCATTCACAAATTAAGTGATGAATGTTAGATTGACATTGAGCTCAAAAATGCACTGGTTGCATTATTGGACTAGACTGTTGGAAAATACAGAAATTCTTGAGTCAGTTTTTATTGCAGTATCCAGATGCATTCACTTCTGCCCACAGGTGTCGAAGATATCACTTGTATGGACTTAAAATTCAAGAGAGTCAAGTTGTCTAGCTAGAGAGGAGTGAAACTAGTGCCTTTGATTTACAGCAATGGTACCCCACCATGCAATTAAGCATCTCCCTATCTCCCTATCAGTCATATTTGATGCTCAGGAAGCAATTCTCCATCTAAACAAGACCTGTTAAACATATGGAGCAGACGGGCAGGACTACAAGCCTCCTTGAACATCATTGTTTTGCTTGTCTATGTATATTTGCTGTAAGGTTTTTTCATTAGTTTATTTGTTTGTTTTAGTTTTGATGTGGAGTAAAGGATAGTGGATATCTGTAAGCCTGTCAGGAATCAGGTCAATGAAGCATTTTATAAATTCACAGAAAAGAACAGAAGGGAAGCCAGAAGGAAACCCAGACAAGCAGGGCAGCTTTGAAAATAACTTGTTGAATTAATTATGTGTTTAAAGAGAAAAAGCAGTAGGTACATAATAGATTCATGCACAAACCTTTGTTCTATTTCAGTATTAGAATGTTCATTTTATTTGTCATTTGTTAAGTCCAGGGAAAAAAATTAATTGTTAAAAAGGAAGAAAGAAAAAGAAGCCAGGGGCAGCTAGGTGGCGCAGTGGATAGAGCACCAGCCCTGAAGTCAGGAGGACCTGAGTTCAAATCTGGTCTCAGACACTTAACATTCCCTAGCTGTGTGACCCTGGGCAAGTCACTTAACCCCAATTGCCTCAGCAAAAAGAAAAAAAAAAAAAAAAAAAGAAAGAAAAAGAAGCCTGCTGGTGGAGCATGACTAAACATGGGTCAAGACACTTGGGATGAACCTTCTGCCTAAGTACCAGACCCTCTCTTATATTCTTTTTGTACACAGTATTCATATCTGTGTGTAAATTTCCAAGGCCAAAAGCCTCTCCTGCCTTTACTTTAGACCATTGTTGGTCTAAAGTAAATTTGAATTTACCTTTGATTTTAACTTTGAATTTAACTATCCTCTTCATTAGGTGTTTGTTTGTTTTTTTTTTTGCTTGTTTGTTTGTATCCACAATTCTTAGAACACTGCTTGACACAAAGTATGTGCTTAATAAATGTTGATTGATTTATTGATGTTAAACATCCCTAACTTGAATGTGGATTCACAGTCTAAGATTGTTCTTATGTCCAATGACATCTGTCATAGCAAAGACAAATTTGGAAGCATCATACTGAATCGGTCGATTTTTTTCAGTGCCCAGATAAAATGGTATTTAAAATTTTATGTAAGGAATAATATAATAATTTTAATATGTAATATAACAGTATAATATAATAATGTGTATAATGTATTATATGCATGACAGGGAATGTTACTACAATGTAGATTGGTTGACATCCATAGTAGTAAATTAGATCTTTGGACTATAAATCTAAACTGGAAAAGACCTCAGAAACCATCTAATCCTTCCCCTTAATTTTGTATATCAGAAAACTGAGTACCATAAAGGTGAAATGATTTATCCTGTGTTCTGACTTCAGGACCAGTACTCTTTTCACTGTACTTCTTCTCTCACTGATATCTCCTAGGAAGGTCAGATAACATTAGTACCTTAGTTTCCTCTTCTACAGAAAAGGGATGAACTCAATGTTTTCAAATTTCCCTGTATTTATGATCCTGTAAATCATAGTTCACTTTTAGATTTATGAATCTTTTTTTCTCAGTCCTTGAATGTAATCTCTCTGAGATACATAGGAGAAAATATTATTATCCCAAATTAAAATTGAATAAAATGATAGCACACAAAATTCATTGATTTGCCCAAGGTCAAACAGCTATTAATAATAAATTAACATTTACATAAGACTTTAAGATTATAAAGCATTTTACATAATTTTCTATCATCCCTACAATCTTGTAGAAAAGGTACTGTTATCATTTGCAATTTACAGATTAGGAAATGAGAGGTTAAATGACTTTCTCAGAGACACACAGCTAGTAAATATCTGAGAACTCATTTGAAAACAGTCTTTACTGAGTCCAGGGTTAATGTTCTATTTACTGCATCATCTAGCTATTCCTAATAATAAGTTTGAGATCTTGAGCAATGATGATGTCCTTGGCAGAACATGGGAAATTTGGTTCACAGGATCTTATAGCGAGCTAGAAGGAACCTCGGAAGTCTTTGAGTCTAGCCCTCCTTATGGGGAAACTGAGTCACAAGAGAGGATATGTAACATAAAGGAGGTTACAAAAAGAGTAATGGGCAGGGTTGGGATTTTAACCTAGATCTAAATCTAGTGCTCTTACTACTTCAGCAACTTAATTGAGGGTGTTGCTGTTGGGGCAGATAGGAGATGAAGAACAATTAGTTCTGATTTGCATAGGGGAAGTTAGGGATTCCTTTAGAAAATTTATTTGGCTCTTTCTGGGAGGGAATGGATGGAGCTCAAGAGACAGACTAGAGCTAGTATGAATGGAGGAATATTCTGTATTAGAGATGGTAATTAAACCAATATACCAATGAGTTTAGAGAATGAAATTAATACTAAGATTCTGACTCCCAGAGAACTAAAATTGAAGCAAACCTCAGAGTGTTTTTTTTCTTCTCCCTATTTTCACTTAGTTCTGAAACAAATGAAAAGTAAAAGAGCTGATGTAATATTATTTTCCTTACCCACTGACTCTCCTTTAAACCTGTAGGGGGTCCATCAGATTCTCAATAACAAGTTTTCAAAAAAGCCTTCTCTCTTGTCATTTTTCTTACTATTATTCCTATACTTAAGGCAGATCTAAGGGAACCCAAGATCTAAGAAAGCAAAGACACAAATAAGCACTGGGACATCACTTGGAATTGCATTGTAAACCTCAAATTGCTTTACTTAAAATATGAGTTATTGTTTTCTGTGATACCTTGAAAAATATCAAGGTTATTTCGAATTTCATAAACACAAGAAGACTAAACTGACAAAAGACAAGAAAGATAGATACTATCCCTTTCAATGTTTTTTCCTTGCTTATACAGTTCAGATAAGTGGAGAGTGAACAAACATTAGCAGTATTTGGGAACAGTGACAGTATAGCATACTATATATAGCATGTAAGTAGTATACTATATATAGTATGCAAGAAGTTCCTATGGAAAGCTGATTGAAAGAACTGGGGGCAGAAATTGGGGAAGTGGGCTGGTATGATAGAAGTCTTCTTATATTTTAAGAAGTTATGTGAAAGAGGGACTTTCAGAGGCTAGAACACTGGACTTGAAATCAGGAAAATGGGGAATTTGAGCTCTGTCTCAGACATTAACTAGTTGAGTGACCTTAGGCCTCTCCTCACTTCAATTTCCTCATTATAAAATGCAAAAATAAGAGCACTACTTCACAGGGTTATTCAAAGAACCAAATTAACTGTTATGGATGGAGCAATTTGCAAACCTTAGGGTGCTGCATAAATGTATTAGCCACTGGTATCTTTGCTATTGGATTTATTCTTCTTGACCTAAGACACCATGTCATAGTGGACAGAGAGCCAGCCTTAGGACCAGAAAAAAACAGAATTTAAGTCCTATCTCTGAAAGGACTCATTTTATCTCCAGGTAATTCTCTTTAGATTATAAATTGAAAAGAAGGTTCTGACCTGTAACAGAAGAGTTTCCTTATCTGTGAGCCTTCTCTACCCATAAAAGCCCAGGTCCAGTCCTTGCCCACAACCTTTTGTAAGAGTAAGCTTGAAACATTTCAGTTCTGATACCTTAAGTAAAGAAAAACAGTTTTTGATTGAATCAAACAACTAGAATTGAGTGTGAAGAGGACTTATATACCAATTTGAAGCAATATAAGAGTTGTTTGAGAGACTAGGGCATGCCCTAAGTAATTTGTAGTAAAGGAGGTTGCTATCTCAGAAACATTTTGAGAGATTGGAGCAATCACACATTTTGCACCTTAAAAGTAAGCTGGAATGTTCAGGAGGACCAGAGATCTGGGATGTAACAGAGGAGAGAGGCATAGAGAAAAATCATTGACTTTATAGCCAATCTACATGTAGAGAAGCCTGGCTGAGGGGAATCCTCCCAAAAGATCAGTTCTTTTACCAGCTTCCCTTGTTTGTCATATCTTGTCTCATCTAATGGAACTTGCCTCACATTAATCTGTTTCCCAGACACTACCTTCCATATCCATTCTTTCCCTCTTTGTTCCCATTGTCAGCAAATTAGTACAATCTCTCATTATCACTAATAGTCTGCTTTTTCAGATCCATCTTTATACTGCTGCCAGAATAATCTATTTTCTCATACTTAAAGCTAGTTATTTAGTTAAAAAGGCCAACGTCTCCCACTGCATTTGGGCCATCTCCAGTCATCCTGATCTATATCGGACCACTGGACCCAGATGCTCTGGAGGGGAAAGGAAGGCAAGTGACTTTCCCCAGCCCTCCCTCACTTAAATGCAATTCCCTTGAATTTCATGGCGTCACTCCCCGATTCCATGGCTGTCTTTGAGAACAAAGGACAAACAACAAGATATACAAACACTTGTGCCATAAGGTGCTATTTCATTATCTGGAGGATGCCAGTAATTGGAATTTTGCCTCAGCTATAGAGAGACCAGGGTTTAACTAGAGATAGACATAAGTGTAAGATTAGGAAGAAAGTCCAACTTCTTAGGTATTTCTTAAGTATTTTTCTAACCACATGCTCAGAATGATTGTGATTGAACTCATGACTTTTTATCTGAAGTAAACTACCCCAAAACAAAGAGAAGTAAACTAAGTTGAATTTAGTAACCATTATAGTGCCCCCTAGCCTTAACATAATTTAAACACTGTTACACATTGGCTCTTATAGGACAGAATTAAGGGGAAAATAGAGAAGAGTTCGAATCATATTTTGATTTGATATGAGGGAAAGCTTTTTATCAAGTATATACCAAAGTGAAATAAGCTTCCTTTGGAAGTAGCAAGGACCTTGTCTATGATGGAAGGTACTCCAAGAAACATTTGTTAGGGATATTTTCAGAAGCTTGTGTTTTGGTATGCATTAGACTAGATTACCTCTTAAATTACCTTCCAGTTCCCACATTTGATAATTCCTTGAACTCCAAGCTTCTCATTCCATATCTCAGTATATTGTAGTAAACTACACTGCCTTTTCCTACATTTAGGAAGAGAAAAGAATCCCAGCTTTTTGTTTACATGATTTTTTTTTATAGCAGCTGAGGTAATTGATCACCATGTTTAATTAGTATGAAAAAGTCCCATCTGTCTGTACAGTTTAACTGCATCCCAACCATGAAAATGAAAAGCAAAATATCATAAACAAAAACTTCAGGAAAAAATCAACAAAAGATGAATCAACTCACCTTGTTTAGTTGAGGATAATTAAATGCAGAGGAATTTCTTAAACTATGTAAGAGAAATAATCTATGGATCTTGATGTTTACCTATTAAGGAACAACTTTAGATAAAGTGATTCTTGATTTTGCTATTGTGTACAATAAAGAAGAATCAATTTATCATCCTCAGAGTGATCTGAGGCCCTCCTAGACCACCTTGTCATCACTAAGCCTAATATGAACAGAAATTGCCCATGACAACTTCTGTTACCCATCATTATGTATGTGCCTTTACCAACCATAATTAAAATGCATTTATACCGGGCCTCCAAGTGTCATAAATAACATTGTTTATTTATATATTGCCTTAATGTTTCTCTCCTACTGTTTATGTGACTACTATAAGACAGTTCTATGCTTTACTTTGTACAATGACATTCAAAATTAAGTGTTTAATGAGTATGCCTTTTGAGGATAACAGTGTAATAATTCAATTTTTCCAGAATATAAACCAAAACATTGCAACTAATATTTGTTTACATTTATATTACATTTTAAATTTTGCAAAGTGCTATATATATCTTCTTTAATTTGAGCTTTGCAACCAGCCTTTTAGTTGGGGCTTTGATTATCCCCATTTTACAGATAAGGAAGCTAAGATTCAAAGATGTTGGGATTTTCCCCCAATTCACAAAACTAATGTCTGTGTCAAGGATTTGAACTCATATCTTTCTAATGCCACACCCTGAACTCTCTCCACTGTACATCATTTTCAAAGAAATGTTCCTGAACTTGTCATTGCTTTTTTTTTTTTTTTAATTTTCTTAGTTTCTTTATCCAGTGCATGGAATGATGTTAATTTTGAACAGAGTTGATTCTTTTTACTAATTTTTAAAATGGCATTGTTATATGTAGCTGCAGTTGCTTTTTTTTTTTCTTTCTCTATCCAACTACAGCTGTATTGTGGCTTGCATGCTTGTGGCTACAAAACACCGAACTAAATGTTCTCAGGATTACCCATAAATTACTGTTTATGCAACATAAAATATATTGGCTTTGGAATGATCTGGGGGAAAAATATGAAGTTCAAATTGAAAATAGGACCAGACCTTAGCTTTTGCTAAGAATAATGGAGAGTGGGACTAGATCATCATTGCAACCTTAATGGATAAAGCTGACTCTCTGAGGATTCATCTCCTCTCTTTCCTTGTCTTTGTCCGAGTCTCTACAAAGAGCATTTCTTTGGAGCACCTAAGTTGTCATTGAGAAAGAAGAGAAAATTCATTTAGATAAGGACACTACATTCCACTTTCAAAGGGAGTACCCTAAATTAATAGTGAAACAATAAGCTAAAGGCAAGCAATATGGAAAGAACACTGACTCTGGAGTGAAAGGGTCTGGCTCTGATACTACATACCTACATGACTTTGGACAAGTCACTTCCTGGGGCCTCAATTTCCTCATTGGCCACTTGGCAAAGGGATGATTAGATTAGTGATCTCTGAATTCCCTAAATCTGTGCTATTATGATCTGTCATCATCATCTTATCACATACAAGTTTAAAAGGGCTTGATCTAGAAAAGGATTCTTGTTTTAATGAAGAAATCAGTCCAGTTCAATGCTGCATTCAGAAAGACATGTAGGTTTTTCTGGACATCCTGAGGAAAGGGATTGGAAACCAAATAGAAAGTTTTATCATCATTAGATTGTTTCCAATACCTAAAGGTTGAAGGTATATATAACTTTTTATTTTATTTATTTATTTATTTGCTGAGGCAATTGGGGCTTAAGTGACTTGTCCAGGGCCACACAGCCAGGACGTTTTAAGTGCCTGAGGCCAGATTTGAACTAAGGTCCTCCTGACTTCTGGGCTGGTGCTTTATCTGTTGCACCACCTAGCTGCCCCATGGTTGGATTTAACATACATAAAGATCTGAGAAGACATAACAGAACTGAAAATGATCTTGATAACAATAGAATATTAAAGAGATAGTTTGGTTTTCATATGAGCATAGAAAAAAAAGCTATATTGTTTTCATTTACAAATAAGAAAAGAAATAATGAAATTTATGAGTTTTAAGAGTGTAGGATATGAATTGGGTATTTTAAAAATTTTATATTTACTGTAATTAAGATGTACTGATAGACAATACTTAACACTTTCCCCTTAGCTTGAGTATCATCTTCTGAAAGTAGAAAGAATTGACTAAATACTGGTATGAGAATCCTTGAAACTTCAAGGAGAAAAATTATAGAAAATTTAGAACATTTTAGAAAAACTTAAGGAAAAGAGATAAAATAGCAAATAAATTTGGGAAACTCATTAGCCAAAGAGGGAGAGCTAAAAATATGGAGAAAAAAAAAAACCTAAGGTCTATTCATTAATTAAAAATTATTTCATTTAGTAGTCATCTACTGATTTCTGAGAACCTAGAACAGGCTCTTTGCACATCTATATCTTATCATCTGACTCCATTATAATAGGACTTTACCAGAGGATTTGTCATTTAGCTGCCTTTTGGAATATTTATCTTTATACTGTGTGTGCTGTTATCAGGATACCTATCATAGCAATTGCCTCTGCTAGATCAATAGCTATCACAGGATTATAGAAATTTAGACCTAAATTATGCTTGTAAAACTATCTAACCCATTTTAAAAGCAAGGAAACTGAGACCTAGAGAGTTTTTTATTTGCTCTGGCCACACAGATAGCAAGTCCCTTAGCTGAAATTCAATCCCAGACATTATCCCAATTCTTTTCCTACACTATCATCCTGCCTCCTCTACATGTTTACATTACTTTAGCAACCTATAGTAACTACCACATATCTCTGCCTAAATTTTTTTTTCTACTTTCTATTTTTGGATTAAAAATACTCATGCCTGGCATTGGGCATAAAAACCTTTTAACTTTAAAGAAAAAAAAACTACCAAGGCTTATATTCTGTAGATTCATATTAGAAATCAACATGACATTGACTTACTACTTAATAAATCATGTATACAGTGATCACTTATGATATGCAATTAAATTGATCAACATGACTTGTATAAGGAAATTCTCAGAATTTTGCCTACAGCTTCTTTAGATCATTTCTTCAGTAACAGTTATTTAGATTTGACATTTATATGGACAAATAGGTAATTTGTATGCACACTTTTTGACAAGAGACCTTACGTATTTACTTCATTGTTTTGACAATATTTGCAAATATTGAAGTGAAACTGCCTTAAGTATTAGTTGTTTGTATGTAATCCAGTTAACATATTGTGGCTCCTCAAAGAGAAAGATGCACACCATGTCCATATATTTTACATTTGTAATGTGTCTGAAATCAGAAAGCAGATAGCTCATGAATATTTTGGTACCTGTTCCCAATTCTTTTGTATACTGCCATCAGTAAGTAGGTGCTTAATGGATTTTTTTTTAATTCAATTTTTGGTGATGCTATTTACTGCCTTCAATAATTGCACTAAGTTTTTGTCTAATTTACTATATGAAATCAAATAATTTACTTTGAGATCAAATAATTTACATTATTAATTCCAGTTTTCCATGATATAACATTGCTGCCACACCTATAATACTTGTGAGATTATTTTTATCTCCATGCTGGAGTCAAAGTTCCATTATAATATAGATGTATTTAGTTTGATAAGAGGCTGTCAGAAGCAGCTAAGGGTGAAAGAACTTCTGAGATTCTCTCAGTCTCTGTCAGCTAACAGCCCAAGGTCACTCAGCTTCCTTCTTCAGCATAGCAATGTATGAATATACAAAGGAAATTACTAATTTTAGAATAGCAAGATGGGGTGATCTCATTTAAAACTGGACTTTCAGGCTCAACTTGAGAACAACTCCTGAGGGAAAGAATGAAGGAATTTTGTAAATTGTGATAGGCATACTTTGCCAACTTACAAAATTCCAGGGGAGAGTTCAGTTTTAGCTATAATTGCCAACCCTTGTGTAACTATTAACACAAGAAGAATACTAATTAGATCTGTGAAACCAGTCTCTAGATCTTTTGTTCTATAGCCCCCC
Organism: Myrmecobius fasciatus; assembly: GCA_023553655.1. Lineage (NCBI taxonomy): Eukaryota > Metazoa > Chordata > Mammalia > Dasyuromorphia > Myrmecobiidae > Myrmecobius > Myrmecobius fasciatus. The sequence goes on along the minus strand of JAJPUD010001795.1, from coordinate 251,673 downwards.
AAAAATGTGTATTCTTTGGGAACATAAAAATACAAGTTGCTTCTTCAAAAATTTATTAAAAAGAAATAAAGTAGAATCTGACCTCAGATTTTGACTAGCTTTGTAATCGTAGGCAAGTCATTTTGTTTGCCTTTTTTTTTGCCTCAGTTTCCTCATCTATAAAATAAATTTCCTGGAAAAGGAAATGGCAAATCATTCTAGTTAATTTTCCAAGAAAATCCCAAATGGGATAAACAAATAGAATAAAATCTTTTGGGGGAGAGGGAGTTTGAAAATACTGTATACATTTTTTATTTTTATTTTATTTATTTATTTATTTATTTTTTGCCGAGGCAATTGGGGGTTAAGTGACTTGCCCAGGGTCACACATCTAGGAAGTGTCTGAGACCAAATTTGAACTCAGGTCCTCCTGACTTCAGGGCTGGTGCTCTAACCACTGCACCACCTAGCTGCCCCCTGTATACATTTTTTCAATTAATTTTTTTTTCTAATCTGACTAAAGTTTTTTATTATTCAGAAAACTTCAAGTGTGTCCATGGTAATGGAAAGAATGATTTAATTTAACTTGGGCAATACATAAAACAGTTTACAAGGAGTTTTATCTTATTTTTAAGTTGGTTGGGTACAGTTGGTAATAATTTTCTTATAAGAATTCAAAATTACTTCCTTTCTCTTCTGAAAAGCTTATTGGTTTGTCATTCCAGTTAGTCAAAAATGAAAACTATGGAACAGCTATCGCCAGGAGGAACAAAAACCAGACACAAACTCATGATTTAGCAACCATAGCCAAACTCTGCAGCAGCCTGCAAGAAATACTCACTTAATAAAGTGGCTCCAGCCATTTTGGGGGTTCCCTAGAGTGAAATGTTCCACTTTTTATAGCTTTGACTATAATTTTTAAAAGTGCCACAACTATGACCTTGAATATCTTTTTGTCTAAACTATAATTAAATAACTTGCATCTTTAGTAAATAACAGCTGTGCTGTGAGCTACCAAATGCTTGCAAGGAAGCATTTTTGTTTACATGTTCCTGCATAGACATCATCTTTGTTTCACTGTCTTGGAAATGAAGAAGTCATGTTTTGGGGAAACTCTTCATTTCAAAATATTCTATCTTAACTTTGGTAGTTAGGAGTCAAACAGAATTCATTCCATCCCTCTTAATTCATAGATGACTGATTTAGAACCCTTGCAGAAATTCACTATTCACTGGAGAAGACTTAGAGGTGATAGACTCTAAATAGCAGTAGTGTTTTGCCATAAAGTGCTCTCAGATACAAAATGCAGTGCTCTTAATATTAAGAGATGCTATTGTCTAATCACTGTAACTAATGCGTGCACTTTCACATAATTTTCAGATTAGTGCTATTTTTAAAGGATAGTAAGTACATATTTATATAATAAATTCAATTTTTAAAAAATACTGTCTATTAGCCAAGTGTTATTGTAGGTTCTGTGGATTCAAAGACAAAAATGAGGGAGTTCTTTCCCTCAAGGAGCTTATATTCAATATGTAGCTATAGCATATAAAAATACAGTGTAGTAGGTATAATAGGTGAGAGTTAGAAATCAGGAAACTAGTCAGGTAGAATAATGTAACTGAATTCTAAACCTTTATGGAAACTAGGGATTCTGTGAAGTAGAGGTGAAGAGCTATAGCAGAAAAGGTATAGGGATGAGAGATAGAAGGCAAATGTGTGAAGGCCAGTATGGCTGGAATGAAATATGGGAAGAAAAATAATTTTATGGTTCAGGAAAGGTAGATTAGAGGCAGCTTTAGAAGGTCTTTAAATGTGAAGAGTTTGTTTTTGATTCTAATTATAATGGAGTTCTTGGGATATGTTGAATGACATACTCTGACCTGTGGTTTAAGAATATCTTTTGGCTTCCTTCTATGATACAGATATGGTGCTGATAGCTAAACCAGGTAGGGTGAAAAGAGAGAAAAAAAACTAAAAAAATATAGACCAATTTCCCTAATGAATATTGATGCAAAAATTTTAAATAAGATATTAGCAATGAGATTACAGAAAGTCATCCCCAGGATAATACATTATGAACAAGTAGGATTTATACCAGGAATGCAGGGCTGGTTCAATATTAGGAAAACTATCAGCATAATCAATTATATTAATAACCAAACTAATAAAAATCATATGACTATCTCAATAGATGCAGCAAAAGCATTTGGTAAAATCCAACACCCATTCCCATTAAAAATACTGGAGAGAATAGAAATAAATGGGCTTTTCCTTAAAATGATTAGTAGCATCTACTTAAAACCATCAGCAAGCAATGTATGTAAGGGAGACAAACTAGAACCATTCCCAATAAGATCAGGAGTGAAACAAGGCTGCCCACTGTCACTATTACTATTTAATATTGTATTAGAAATGTTAGCTTTGGCAGTAAGAGAAGAAAAAGAGATAAAAGGAATTAGAGTAGGTAATGAAGAAACCAAATTATCACTCTGCAGATAACATGATGGTATACTTAGAGAACCCTAGAGACTCAACTAAAAAATTATTAAAAATAATCCACAATTTTAGCAAAGTTGCAGGATACAAAATAATTCCACATAAATCATCAGCATTTTTATGTATTACCAACAAAGTTCAGAAGCAAGAGATACAAAAAGAAATTCCATTTAAAATAACAGTTGATAGTATAAAATATTTGGGAATTTATCTGACAAGGAAAAGTCAGGAGCTATAAGAACTAAACTACAAAACACTTTCCACACAAATAAAGTCAGACCTAGTCAATTGGAAAAACATTAAGTGCTCATGGGTAGGCCGAACAAATATAATAAAAATGACAATACTACCCAAACTAATTTACTTATTTAGTGCCATACCAATCAAACTCCCAAGAAATTATTTTATAGATCTAGAAAAATAGTAGCAGAGTTCATTTGGAAGAACAAAAGGTTAAGAAATTCCAGGGAATTAATGAAAAAAAAAGGCTGATAAAGGTGGCCTTGCTGTGCCAGATCTAAAACTATATTATAAAGCAGCGGTCATTAAAAACATTTGGTACTGACTAAGAAATAGAGTAGTTGATCAGTGGCATAGGATAGGATATCAGGACAATCTAGGCAGTAACTTTAACAATTTAGTGTTTGATAAACCCAAAGACCCCAGCTTTTGGGATAAGTACTCCCTATTTGACAAAAACTGCTGGGAAAATTGGAAACTAGTGTGGAAGAAATTAGGGCATGACCCACACCTAACACCACATACCAAGAGAAGATCTTAATGGGTTCATGAACTAGATATAAAGAGTGATATTATAAGCAAATTAGAGGAACATAGGATAGTTTACCTCTCAGACCTGTGGAAATGGAAGAAATTTATATTCAAAGAAGAACTGGAACTCTTAATTGAACACCAGATATATAATTTTGACTATATTAAGTTAAAAAGTTTTTATACAAACAAAACTAATGCAGACAAGATTAGGAGGGAAGCATCAAATTGGGAAATCATCTTTACATTTAAGGGTTCTGATAAAGGCTTCATTTCTAAAATATATAGAGAATTGTCTCATATTTATAAGAATTAAAGCCACTCTTCAATAGATAAGTGGTCAAGGGATATGAAATTTTCAGATGATGAAATTAAAACTATTTCTAGTCATCTGAAAAGTTGCTCCAAACCACTATTGCTCAGAGAAATGCAAATTAGGACAACTCTGAGGTACCACTACACACCTGTCAGATTGGCTAAAATGACAGGAAAAGATAATGATGAATGTTGGAGGGGATGTGGGAAAACTAGGACATTGATATACATTGTTGGTGGAACTATGAACAGATCCAACCTTTCTGGAGAGCAATTTGGAGCTATGCTCAAAAAGTTATCAAACTGTACATCCGCTTTGACCCAGCGGTGTTTCTATTGGGCTTATATCCCAAAGAGATCATAAAGGAAGGAAAGGGACCCACATGTGCAAAAATGTTTGTGGCAGCTCTTTTTGTAGTGGCTAGAAACTGGAAACTGAAGGGATGCCCATCAACTGGAGAGTGGCTGAATAAATTATGGTATATGAATGTTATGGAATATTATTGTTTTGTAAGAAAGGACCAGCAGAACGATTTCAGATAGGCCTGGAGAGACTTGCATGAACTGATGCTGAGTGAAACGAGCAGAACCAGGAGATCATTATACACGGCAACAACAATACTATATGATGATCAATTCTGATGGGCATGGCTGTCTTCAACAATGAATTGTTTCAAACCATTTCCAATTGTTCAGTGAAGAAAGCCATATACACCCAGAGAGAGGGATGTGAAATGTGGACCACAACATAACATTTTCATGCTCTCTATTGATGTTTGCTTGCACTGTGTTTCCTTTATCTGATTTTTTTTCTTGTAGATACGATTTTTCTTGCGCAACAAGATAAGTGTGGAAATATGTAAACATATATTCAATTTCTCAAGTATTTTAATATAATTAACAAGTAGTGGATTTCCTGCCATCTAGGGGAGGAGAGGGAACTAGGGAGGGAAAATTTGTAACAGAAAGCTTTGTAGGGGTCAATGTTGAAGAACTACCCATACCTATGTTTTGCAAATAAAAAGCTTTAATTAAAAAAAAGAATATCTTTTGGCAACTAGGAGAAGAGAAAATAAAAATTTTAAGTAGAAAAACCGGTCATATATAAGTGAGAAGTAAACTAGGCTGGAGGCCATTTCAGTGGAGAGGAGACAGTAGTGAGAGTTTTGAAAGTAGGATGAAATATTTGGTAACTGATTGAATTATATGACAGCTCTAAGCAAAGTTTAAAAAATTATACTGAATTGTTAATGATTCCAGCATATAATGCATTTTTGAGAATACACCAGATGCTGGATGTTGTTTTAAATAAATCTCTGATACCAGTTTGTATATTGGGGGAATGTCCAATTAATTAAGGATGATAGTTGACTGGATTCTGAATAATCAGCATTTTTCTGTTGCAATATCTATCTAGCAATGTCTTCATGATTGATAGTATCAAAAACCTTGGTCAGATCCACAAACCTTGTATGCAGACTTCTGTTCTGATCCTGGCATTTTTCCTTAAGTTGTTGGGCAGTAAATACCAAATCAGCTGTTCCTCAGCCTTTTCTAAAGCCATTTGCTTTCCGGTAGATAATTTTTCCAGGTGTAGAATCAGCCGATTCAGAAGGACTTTGGCAAAAATCCCCCTTGTGATAGTCACAGGACAATGTATTCCCTTTACATTTATATAGATTGACAATGGAAGTATCTTTGAACATCCTTAACCTCCTCTTACTATGTAATTTGGAAAATTTCAATTAGTTTTTGTATGAGCAATAGACTACCCACTAATTAATGCCATACCAGGAAATTGAATCACTTTCATTTGAATTATCTTGGGAAAATTCTGGAGATTACCTGGCAGGATAAGATACCAGACACTAAAGTCCTTTTTCAAACTAAATTGCCAAATATTCTAACTCTACTGCAGAGAGCACAATTCTATTGGGCTGGCCATATTGTTTAAATGCCAAATGTACATTTGCCCCCCAAAAAATTATTTTATGGAAAATACACAGGTTAAGTGCTCACAAGGTGGTCAAAAAAAGAAGTGGAAGGACACTCAGGTGTCTCTTAGGAACTTTAGAATTGATTATATGACATGAAAGATACTGGCATAGGACTACCTAGCATAGCATGCTCTTACCATATTCATATGGACTATTTGTCCATTCCAAGCTTGTATTGGTCTGATCAGCCATTGGACACAGTGTAACTTGACTCTAACATAGTGAAGTCATTTTGGTCCTCTTCAAGAACAAAGCACCATAACCAGCCAACCAACAATCAACTAACCTAGCGATGTTCCATTTAGTCAGTATCATTGAATAATGAGAGTTTCCATATAAGTGAATTTTCCAAGTAACTGAAGTGCCCGCTTTATTTAATTTTAAAAATTAAAAAAAAAATTGGACATTTGCAAAAATGAATTACTTTCCTGGAGTCTTTAACAGAAAATATTTAACATAATTAGGCCTTCTTTTAATATAGTAATAGCTAAAAATTATATAGCTTGTTAAGGTTTGCAGAGCAGGGTATATGTGTGTATGTGAATGTATATATATATATATGTATATACATGTACATACATGTAATATATCTGTATAATATACACATATATGTTCATATATATTATCATATATAATATATGTATATATGTGTGTATTATATAATGTCAAAACAACTCTGGGAAGTAGGGGTTATTATTATTCCCATTTTATAGATGAGGAAACTGAGACTGAGGGAAAATGGCCTGAAATGGGGATAGACTCAAGAAAAGCACATCAACCAAAAAATTATTGCAGTAATCCAGATATGAAGTGATTAGAAACTTAATTGGTGTTAGAGGAGAAAAGAGGGTTTCCTCTTTTCTAGTCATGAGAGATGTTTCCTACCTGCTGAGAATGATTATTGTGAACATAAACTAATCATCTAGAAGGGAACATAAAGGTCATAACTAAGTAGGAACCCCAACTACAGCATCACTTGCCTTCATTTCATCATCTCCCATAAAAACAAGTCACCCCCTTCTCCATCTTGAGGCTTCCTATTTTATTTTGAGTCAGCTCTCATTCCTAGGAAATTTTTCTTTACAAAGAACTGAAATTGTTTTTATACGACTTCCACATATTCCTTTTCCTTCTATTCCACCTTGTGTAGTCTGATTTCCACTTCTTTTACTATCCTTTTTACCATATTTTTTGTTGATATCATACTTCCTAAAATATGGCAGCCCAGAAATGAACACAATACTTCAGATGTAATGTGACAATCCTCAGAGGGCTGGGCTTGAGTTAACAGTACAAGATTTGATCATTTTTGTTCATGTGGAATCTTTCAAAAGTTTTATAAGTGCCACATTGCCCACTGCTGCTAAGATTGGGCATCAGGGACATAGGGAGAGAAGGGATTGTCTTAACAATAGCATAAGTTCAATCAGCCCCCATGATAACAAAGGAAGAATGTCCCATTCCCTTTCATATACAACCTAGATAATAATGACCCTTCTTTGGATTTCCCCCCCTTCCAAGCATTCCTTGGTGAGCACTTAAACCCCATTTGTCTATAAAAATCTGGTGGATGGCAAAGGAGGAAGAAGATGGTTTCCCTTAGGATTCTCTTGCCTTGTGTGGACTTCTAGGGTACAAGATGTACTTATCAATCATTGGATTTATAAAATCTAAAAGATATATAAGTTCTGTGAGATACCATAAAGATCATCAAACTTAAAAAGCTAAACTGACTTGCCAAAGCTCATATTGCTAATTAGTAGTAGAGATGGGACTAGAATATGTCTCTTAGCTTTATTAACATGATCTTCATATTTTATAGGATAATAGAATCATAGAAATTAAAGCTGAAATAGACCTTGGAGATCGTCCAATTCAATATTTTCGTTTTAGAGATAAGGAACCTAAGATCTAGAAAAGCTGAAAAGACTTGCCCAAAATATCTAAGCAAAGTATGGAATGGGAAGGAAGAAAGTTGCATTTTCCCCTCATTTTCTCCCATTGAGCATGATTTATGATCAGTTTGTTGTTTTGCTATTTTGGGGACATAGCATTCGCTATACTACTGCACTTATCCCTATGTGTTATCACATTATTTTTATACCATAATGAAAATATAAATAGTTCCATATCCTTTCCTTTCAATTTGCTAAAACTATGCTAACAGAGATTATAATTATTCAAATTTTTCTCTAAACTGTTTTTTTCATTGTTTTTATGTTTTTGTTTTTTGCTGAGGCAGTTGGGGTTAAATGATTTGCCCAGGGTCACACATCTAGGAAGTGTTCAGTGTCTGAGATCAAATTTGAACTCAGGTCCTCTCCTGACTTCAGGGCTGGTGCTCTATCCACTGGGCCACCTAGCTGCCCCCCCTTTTTTGCTGAGGCAATTGGTGTGGAGTCACTTAAGTTAAGTGGACTTAAGCCTTCTTGAAGAGATGCCGCTTATCAGTGATGCCTCCTAATAAGTTCCAGAGCATTTAAGGTACCAAAATAAACAGAAAGAGATAATAGAATTAAATATTTAAGACTGGAAGGAACAGTAGAGGTCACTGAGTCTACTCCAACAGACAATGAAACTGAAATATAGAAAATAGCTAGCATTTACATAGCACTCTAAGGTTTGCAAAACACCATACATACATATGCTACCTCATTTGATACACACAACAACTTTGTGAAGTATGTGCAGTGATTACCCTTATTTTAAAGATGAGGAAACTGAGGCTGAAAATGGTCAAGTGGCTTTTTCAAGGTCACCTATCAGAATTTGAAGTTAGGACTTCTTGACTCCAAGTCCAACATTCTGACCCACTGTGCTCCCTTCCTCCCTCAAGAAGATAAGTGATTTATCCAGAAGGTTTTTCTATACTAGCTATGCTGGGTGCATCATAAATGCTACTCAGATGACTCAAATTTCATTATTTCCCATTCCCTTGAGAAAAAAGAAAACAACAGACTGATAGCAAGAGTTCAAGGTCTCTAAAGGCTGGGATAGTATCTTAGAGGGCAAGTGAGAATCTTGTATTTTCCAAGCTAGTCCCAGTTTCAGATGTATCCTTTGTCCTTATTTTGGCACCAGAAGATATTTATTTTGTATATCTTCCTTAGCATTTAACAGTGCATTAGACATAGTATTTTATTCATGATTTATGAGTGAATGAAGGACAAGTTTACTTTGGTTAATAGAGCAACCAGTGTTCTCTGCTACTCAATTTTAAAACTCCTTGGTGATATGAAAGTTATTTCTGCTGTATTTTAAATGACAAATAGCACAGAAGCTTTAAATTTGTTCCAAAACTCATCATAAAGGGAGTTCTGCCTTTTAAAAAAAATTACAATTTCAGAAGCCCACATTATTGGTGCAATATAGTAGTCATAGATTTCACCATTCACAGAGAGCTCATTCATTCATTTAAGATACAGAGCATCTTCTGTGTTCTAGACTTTCCCACAGATAGGGAGGATGTGATTTACAAAGTAGACTAAGGGAAATTCGTCCTTCCCTGATTCATTCTGCTGACCCCAATGTACTCAAGAAAACTGGCCTTATCACACACACTGAAATTTTTTTCCCTGAAAACTTTGGTACCAGATGCAGATCCATGAGGTTGGCTCAAAAGGACCCATCCACCAAGTCCTTTGGCTACTCCGTCCTTTGGGAACCTATCCATAGTGATCAGAAAACATATTTCAATAGAAAAGATGTAAGTGGACATTTGCAATTATGGCAGCACTGACTAGACTAACAATACCTGAGTTCAAATCCTTCTTCCAGTCCTTCCTGCCTATATGATGCTAAGCACAGGGAAGAATCTTCCCAAACTCGTTTCCTTATGTCTTTTGTTGTTGTTGTTATTGTTATTATTTGTCTTTAATTTTTTTTTTTTTTTTGCTTTTTGCTGAGGCAATTGAGGTTAAGTGACTTGCCCAGGGTCGCACAGCTAGGGAATGTTAAGTGTCTGAGACCAGATTTGAACTCAGGTTCTCCTGACTTCAGGGCTGGTGCTCTATCCACTGCACCACCTAGCCGCCTCCATATTTGTCCTCAATTCTTGAAAAAGACCGTGGCATCCCAGAGGTGATGCTACAACAGGCAAATGACCTGCCTCCCGTTCCCCTTCACTGGGTCCAGTGGCCAGGTATAGGTCAGGATGATTATGGAGGTGAGATGGTGAACTGGATATCCTCTAACAGCTCTTTTAGCTCTAGGTCTCAGTCCTGGGAATTCTGCCATTGCTAATTCCTATATGTTTTTGGAAAATTCAATTTATTCTCTTGGCCTCATTTTCTTACATTATAAAATTATGATTTGGGGTTCATTGTTTTCTCATCTCTAATCCCATGATTTACCTATCTATTGTCCTTTTGTTCTTCCAAAAAAATACGGAGTTCACAAATAAAATGTCGTCCTAATTCCCTGGTGTTCTAAATACCTCTCCATGGAGAAAGTTGAGGTTCAGTATGACGTGATTATATTTTATGGCATGGGTTACTCTTACACTCTACTATAATAAATCTTCAATTTTGGCAATATATGATTTTGCCAGTATGGATGCTACTTCTGTCAGTGCATATTCATAAGCCCTCTACAACTTAGTAGCTAGTCTTTGAGAGTCACTGGCTGAAAAATTCATTATTGAGTCAGTCAGATAACAGATATTTCTGAGACATCACAATGTGATAGACACTGTTGTGCTACAACTAAGGATGCAAAGGGATATATTATATTACTAATCTCTGAAGTCATCATTTCTGATTCCTCCCAAGGGGCAAGACAATACAAGTCATTTTTTCATATAATTCCTCACATATATATACCCATCACTAAAAAAAAGGAATTATCTATTTCAACCTTATTCATTTCCAAATTTCATGAAAAGACAATACCTTTCAAAACAGGCCTTCAGATTACTTAAACTGGTCATCTCTTGTCATTGTTGAGTAATTTCAATCTTTGTTGTGCTGTTTGGGGTTTTCTTGGTCAGGAGAGTGGAGTGGTTTGCCATTTCTATTAAATCTTCCCCAAATTGTTTTTCTCTGACAATGCAATCCCCTTGTCTTCCTACATTCCTCATATTACAAAATATTGAGGCCTTTCCATTACAATCCCCTTTCTCTAGATGTATCTTGTATCTTATGAATTCTTACTGGAGGCTGCTAACTGGTTACTGTGGATTTAGAGTGGATTCTTTGTCAGATATGAGTTATATTCAAGCCACTCTTCAATAGATAAGTGGTCAAGGGATATGAACAGACAATTTTCAGATGATGAAATTAAAACCATCTCTAGTCATATGAAAAGTTGCTCCAAATCACTATTGATCAGAGAAATGTAAATTAAGACAACTCTGAGGTACCACTACACACCTGCCAGATTGGCTAAAATGACAGGAAAAGATAACGATGAATGTTGGAGGGGATGTGGGAAAACTGGGGATACATTGTTGGTGGAACTGTGAACAGATCCAACCATTCTGGAGAGCAATTTGGAGCTATGCTCAAAAAGTTATTAAACTGTGCATATCCTTTGACCCAACAGTGTTTCTACTGGGCCTATATCACAAAGAGATCTTAGAGGAGGGAAAGGGACCCACATGTGCAAGAATGTTTGTGGCAGCCCTTTTTGTAGTGGCTAGAAACTGGAAACTGAATGGATGCCCATAAATTGGAGAATGGCTGAATAAATTATGGTATATGAATGTTATGGAATATTATTTCTCTGTAAGAAACGACCAGCAGGACAATTTCAGAGAGGCCTGGAGGGACTTGCATGAACTGATGCTGAGTGAAATGAGCAGAACCAGGAGATCATTATACACGGCAACAACAATATTACATGATGATCAACTCTGATGGACATGGCTCTCTGCAACAAAGAATTGTCTCAAACCAGTTCCAATTGTTCAGTGAAGAAAACCATATACACCCAGAGAGAGGGATATGAAATGTGGACCACAACATAACATTTTCATGCTCTCTATTGATGTTTCCTTTCTCTGATTTTCTTTTTTTTTTCTTGTAGATAGGATTTTTCTTGCACAATTTGTCAAATATTTCAACATTATTAACATGTAGTGGACTTCCTGCCATCTAGGGGAGGGGAGGGGACTGGGGGTAAAATTTGTAATGGAAAGCTTTGTAAAGATCAATGCTGAGGAACTACCCATACATATGTTATACAAATAAAAAGCTTTAATAAGAAAAAAAATAAATAAATAAAAGATACGAGTTATATCTAAACTTCTTTCTTACTCTGAGATCCTATGATCTTTAAATATGGTGGTCAGATCAGAAAATGGTCCTGAAAATGTGGTTTGACTTTTATAGAACAAATGCTTGTTTATTCAGTTCATTTAGTTGTGCTTGACTCTTTGTGACCCCATTTGGTATTTTCTTATCAAAGATACTCAATAGTTTGGCATTTCCTTCTTTCTCTAGCTCATTTTACAGATGAGGAAACTGAGGGAAACAGGGCTGAGTGACTAATTCAGGGTCATACAGATAGTGTCTGAGGCCATATTTAAACTCAGAAAAGTAAGTCTTCCTGACTTTAGGCCTGGTACTTTATCCACTGAGCTACCTAGCTTTTAGGTCCATTTTAACCTGTCTCTATCATGTTTTTATCCCTGGGTATGTCAATCCATTGATCCACTTTCCATGCTTAAAAGTGAACAAACTATAGAACTTCGTTCTTGTGATTTGGAAAATATATTTCTGAGTCATGTTTTAAAAGCAAAAAACATTCAGGGTTTCATAGTTCCCTTAAAATAATAAAACAAAAAGCAAATAAAAATATTTTTAAAATTTTATGTAGTCTTGAATTTTTTTAATTTCCTTTTAAAGATCAGTGTGTGTTGATAAAAAAAAAAAATAGTCCCTTGTGTTTGTCCCAGAGACTGATTTCCATGTCCATTTTCAATATCATACAATCTTAAGTCCTATGTTACATGATCATACTAAACTGATGCCATAACAGCAGTTGCAAACTAGAAATCTGCTATATGCTGTTTCTCTGCTTGTAACATTGTTCATTATATTTCTATCTAGTGATAGAAAAAAAAAGAATATTTAGGTTAAGTTTAGCTTTAAAAAAACCCAAAATATCTAAGAATTCACCTGTGTTTTGGAAGAGTGTTTACTGTGTCTATGAATGTTACGTTGGGTTTTTTTTGTTTGTTTGTTTGTTTGCTTTTTTCTTGAAAATATAACAATAAGGGGCAGCTAGGTGGCGCAGTGGATAGAGCACCAGCCCTGAAGTCAGGAGGACCTGAGTTCAAATATGGTCTCAAACACTTAATACTTCCTAGGTGTGTGACCCTGGGCAAGTCATTTATCCAGGAAGGAAGGAAGGAAGGAAGGAAGGAAGGAAGGAAGGAAGGAAGG